>VZRF01013837.1:150415-351452 GCA_013396875.1 Vireo altiloquus | reverse complement strand
TTTTTTTTTTTTTTAATAACCATCCTTTCCAAGGAATCCTACATGAATATTCTCAGGTCTTCTTTACATAGGGGTGAGGAATTGAAATATAAAAGCAAAAAGAAAAAAAGTATTTCTATCACAGAAGGATGGAGAATGACCACATCCTGGTCTGCAGAGCACCTAAATGCCTGACTGCAAACTCAGGGGTAAGCATTTCAGGGCTTGAACTCACTGTAAGGNAAAAAAAAAAAAAAAAAAGTAGCGTTTGCTTATGTGGTGGGAAAAACAGTGAGATCCCTCCTTGTAAAGCCCAGATTCAGGGTGAGGGTTTCCTTCCCCCCCATCTCTATTATTTTTCACTTTTTTCTTTAAGTGCCTGCATTACTTTGCACATGATGGTTGCTTTCAGATTTGCATGACCCATGCGTGACACAGTAACCATATATAAGACAGTTCAAGAATCCAATGAATGAACTGCTGAGTGGTTGTTAATAGACCATACTGAAGATTGTGCCAAAAGCAGAATCTTACTCTAAATTACTGAAAGAACAAAAAAAGCTCAGAACAAGTAGATAAATGTGTACTTTTAGTGCCTTAATTCCTTCCCTGCAAATCAAGACCAGCTGACTGATTTGTGTACAAGGTTCCTAGATGTCAGTAGGTACAGGGACAAAGGCTTCCTGTAAAAACAGGATCAATATTCAGATATATGATTTACCAGGACACTATTACATTTCTCTTTGAAGAAACAGAAAAATTTCAAGGCACAGTGTTTCACATTATTTCTATCCACTTAGAGACGTTGTCTTTTTTCTTTCCTGTATGGCCTGGGTGAAGAAAAAGCTTGTTTTTATCTTCCTCAGTCACTTCTTCAGAGGAGTTTAGGCAGAGGCATAATTCACTGTAATAAAGCTACCTGCACTTCAGGTGGATCTGTAAGTTTGGAGTTGTTTTTTTTCTTATTTCTTCCTTCTCTGGAAATAATATACATATTATTTTATTTGCTTTAACAGGGAGCACAGTTGGGTTTTTATTTTTTGTGTTGTTTGGGGTCTTTTTTGACAGGGTAGGGACAGTAGGGGTGGCTGAGAGGCCTGGGGGTGCAGTGAAAGGCTGTGGAGTGGCAAGACAAGAAGGAAAACAAGCAGCATAAAGTTATTCACTTGCTCACTCATGGAAACTTGTTGCTTAGAACATTTGTCTAGTATGTGTTTAAATTTAATTTCTGTTGCATTTAAATGCCACCACAAACACAGTGAATGCTAAAATATGACAGTCCAAATAGCTCAACAGTTTCAAAATTAAACCAGACTGAATTACTTTCAAATATTTTTGCAAGTAGGAGGACAAAGAGATGTTAAGGTACTGTCTCAACCCTATTTTCTGTTACTGACCTGACTTACAGATAAAGCCCTTGCTGATGGGCACAGGTTAAGCCAGCTTCTCCCTCAGAGCTCTGTGCATCACTTTCCATGCCATCAGCCCGGCAGGAGCAGGCTCCACCAGCACTTGTTGCACAAGACGTGCCTGCAGTGCCGGCGGACTCGCAGTGGACTGTTTACAGCAGAGTGCTGGGGACGGGCAGGAGGAGATGATGAGGTTGTTGTAATGAGCACATCATGTAGTGGCACATTTCAAAAACAGGTCTAACCAGACAATGCACATAATAACCAAAATTAATGCTGTCCAAACAGCACTGGCTTCCCTTTCAGTACCTGACCCACTTCAAGATCTTTGGAATAATACTGAAGTCCTTAACAGACTAAGCCAAATGTCAGTTCCAGTGCATACTCCCATCTCTGATGCATGTCTTTGATGCTCATCTTGCACAATGTGACTGCAAAAGACAGGAGCAAACTGATGGCTCGTAATTCCCCAGCACTGCCATTTCTCTGATGGCAGCAACTGCTGTAAGGACTGTGCCGTCGGCTGCTTTCACAGCCTGCCTATGTCTCTGTCAAACAGGGACTGCAGCAGCACCGTGGGTGAGTGTCTGTGTCCTCACTGCTGCCACTGTTGCAACACGAGAGGGTGTCCGATCAGGAGCAGGCAGGCTCCTGGCTTACAGCCCCATTTTCTAGCTGTGAAACCACTGTTTCACTGTCAAGTGCAGAGTTTAAACAGGCTTTCAGTAATATGACAGGAGATTTAGTTGGAGCAAATCATTTGTGCAAGGCTCACATTAGGAAAAAAAAAAATCATGCTACAGTGTTTCAACTGAGAGTGAAAGCTGCAATGGTATGGCTGGACAAATGGTTCAGGTTCAGATATTTCCCCTATCTCATCACAACAATCTGCTCTTAAGAGGTGAACAGTTGTGAACATGTTGTATCAGAAGATAGCCTCAAAGAGCCAGATGCTTCAAAACACTCGAGGTAACCTTTCAGGGAAAAAACCCCACAAACACCTACCAAAAGGTTAGGGAAGGTAACCTGTTCTTGGTGTATAAAGCACCCACATGGGAGAGTGGTTTCTGAGAGTACTGCCATTTAAATCGAGTAGGAAAAGACAGCTCAACAAATTGGTTGGAAACTGAAGAAAGATCAAAAACAATGCAACACCAAAGATAATTATTCCTTACAACTATTTACCTACATATATGACAGATCTCTCGTTATTCAACCTGTCAAATGAAGCTTAGTAACTTGATAAATACCCAGTCAGAGTCCAAATGGCGTGAGTTTCATCAGGACTAGCCACTAATGCCATGTTCTTCCAGAACCTCTGGATTTATTCACTTCAGTAGTAAGAGCAGCAGCAGCTCTTGCCACCATCTGCAGATGCAGGTGTGTAATGTAGACTTTTGGAACCATTTACCTGCTGCTTTGTGTGGCACAGACAGTGCTGATGGACAATGTCTGAGATAGCCGACCAATTTTTCTTCCTATAAGATCTAATGTCTTAGTACCAATTCAGTTTCTGTGGGACTGGAAGAAGTTACTTTGAAGCTTGAGGGAAAAACACATTTCACATTTTTCATGGTTACACTCACCAGACATTACTTTATTTGTGGCTGTTACTGACTTTCACGCCTCAACTATTCTGATGCTTCCTGTTTGCTAAGTGACAGAGAATTGCTTGCCTTGCATACTTAAAATGCCTGTACATTTGTGGCCTTTTCACATTCAGGAAGAACTCTGTGTTTCCCTTGTGGGATTTTTCTTCTTCTAAAATGTACATGTTGTTCCAAAACTTACTTCTGCATAGGAGAAGGCCCTGCCCAGGTGTAGTTTTTATCCTTTCCAGGTCCTTTACACTGGCACGGCAAGCCTTGTGCAGCAAAGTGACTAATGTTCAGTCTCACATCAGGTATTTAGTGGCCAAGCAGCTGTGCCAGTTTAAGATATGACCAACATCCAGGTGTTTGTCATCACTCTGCAGCAGCTGTACAGTCAGCCCAGAGAATAAAAGGCTGTATAAAAAAATCAGTGCTTAAATTCCAGTGGAAAAGTCAGGTGGGTGAACTCACGTCACTCCTGCCAGCACTTACTAACCTGCTCTTTTTGCACTAAAACCCATGATGAGTGCCCAGATGATTTATTCTGACATCTAAGCTGTACCAGGAAGAAGGTAATTTCCAGTTTATAGCTAGGGATGGATGTCTCCAAGTGCCACAAAGCCATTTCTACAATGACCATGTGACTAAAGCCTCAGGAAACAGTCATTATTTTACAGACAGCTGGTAAACATCCTCTTCCAGACCTGGTTCTGCAGGCTAAAGATGCCAGGCATCTGGAATGGGCATTCCCATAAATCAGGGCTCTCACTGTAGCTCAGTGAACTGGAATTGTGCTACTGTTTTCCTAATCTGCCTGAGATAAATCATGCTGGTTAGTCAAGCCTACCTTTGGCAGCTGTTTGATCTAACCCAGCAGAACTTGCCTGAAACTGTGCATTTTTTGCTCTGGATACACTTTTTTGACAGAGTTCTGCTGTTGGTAACTGCTGGTTGTGGTGAAAATGCAAAACTGGAGGCAGAGAGAGCAAGACTTTCAGCAGTCAAAGCAGTTTGTGAAATGGTAATGGCACATGACTATCAAGTAGTCATTCAAGTTGCAGAGTACAACTGTCCATTTTTTTTAGTTCTGCTTAAAAAATGCAAAACATCCATGAAAAACATCCCTGTCTTTCAGCCCTTAAACAGCTCTCAACTCACAAGGCTGAGTTCAATGCAAGAAGTGATCTTTTAACAGCTTTTATTCCATGACAATAAATTCAGACAAGGTGCCTCTTTAAACCATAAGGTTATTGCTACTATCTTTATTACACTGTCATCTAAGAGCCAACAAAGAGTACTTTTATCTGGCACTAGACAAGAACAAAAAAATAGGCTATGTTCTGCAAAAAGGTTTGCAAATGTTGCAGATAGGGCAGGTTATGGGGAAGGTGTGGTGGGAAGGAGGATGTGTTTTCAGGAATGGGATGATGGTCCTTGGACTTACAATCTGAAAGGAAGCCTAAAGCAAGTGAGAAAAAGAAAAATATCACATAGTAGATACCTTGAACCTGGTGTGAACATGCACGAGATGACCTTGGTATGCATCTCCCTCTTGTGCAGAGTGCGGTGGGTTTGGCAAAGCAGGCTCATGTGTGCTGCGCCTGGCTTTTGGAAGGGTTATGACATGGATGCAAGATAAAAATAAACTTTGGATTCCAATGAGTTATTTGTTTGATCTTCAAGAAATACCTACATAAATAATGTCCTCATGAGAGAGGGTATGATGTGTTGGTAGCACAGACCCATTCCCATTAAAAGGCTTCTCAATGGTTTCTCAAGACATTAAAAGACAAAATGCAGAAAAAACAATGGAGGAAGAGCTATATACACCTGAATAAAAGTCTGTATGCAAGACCATCTTCCCAGGATGGGTGTATCAGATGTATGGCAAAATTCTCCTAATATAAATACAATGTATTAAGAAAAGTTCATTGTTACTGATGTACTTTACACAAGCCTGCTGTGCTGATAAAAATAAAATAAATATTTGATCAAACAGTGACACCTTTTCAAGGTGATATTCAGGTTGGCAATCACATTTCCTACTGTCTCTCCCTGACCCAAATTCTTTCTAGGGATTGAAATCAGCTGTAGCCAGATCTCAAGGTTTATTTGGCTCGAGCTACATGGCTAGGGGATGTTTTATTCATGTCATTACTGAAATCACTACTTCAATTTAAAATGCTGTCAGACAGTCTGCAGATTCTGCCCATAGAGGATAAGCCAAGCAATATTCCTCAAATGAGTTGTGTTGCACATAGCACTCTTGAAAATCAATTTTTATTGCATTTACCATTGATATTTCTTAATTTGAGCAAACAGCAAGTTCGATAACACTGTAAAAAAAAAATCTGGCTCTGTAAAACACTTCTATTTTAGTATGGAGAGAGAATACTAGTAGTAATTTTAAGACAGACAATAAGAATTATTTCTGGGACATAACTTTCTTCTTCTCTGTTTAATGGGATCCTTCCAGTATTTACCTGGGAGTGGAGGAGTAAGAAGAAAAACCTTCAAATTGCTTAACCAGAATCTCCCTCACCAACTTTTCTTGTTCTTCTAACTGAGAAATTATAACAGCTAGGGATAGGCACACATTATTATCAGAAACCTTTTGCAACCAGTAACATGGATCCATTTATATGCTTCTTTAACTTTCTAGAGGTTTCACGAATGTAGTATAAAAAAAAACCCCAAAAAAAAGGAAGTGAAAACACAAAAGATCCCCAGTATTCTGGCATTTTCAAAATGCTACAATTTCATTTTTTGGTCAGTATTACTACAAATTTTCTTTCATTTTAGTTTAAAGGCC
Organism: Vireo altiloquus; assembly: GCA_013396875.1. Classification (NCBI taxonomy): domain Eukaryota; kingdom Metazoa; phylum Chordata; class Aves; order Passeriformes; family Vireonidae; genus Vireo; species Vireo altiloquus. Next base: position 345,660 of record VZRF01013837.1, on the reverse strand, counting down.
ATTGTAAGGGATATTTCTGGCGTCTCCAGTATGCAGGACAACTGTATATATGCGGATCATTCACCATCAATCCACCTGTCTTTAAAAAGGCTCTTAATTAACTTGCGAGGGTTTGGATTCACCTTAGCTAAAGACCTTCAGCAATTCTCCTCCTCAAAGATTTCCAATTTTATTTTATTTTTTAAGTGAAGCAGGCATCTTAGCAGAACACGAATTTAACAAATGTATTAGTGAAGTGCATGTGGGATGAATGTTAACTGCAAACCTTGTCTCTAGTACCAGATTGTTCAGGAAAATAGAAGTAAGTAAATTCTAGGGTAGACCTGAAGTGTTTTAGAAATAACAGGAGCAACACCTGTGCTATTTTAGCCATTTTGTTGTCGAAAGTATCACAGTATAGCAACCCCTAGACCTCAGGCAACAGCTCAGCAAACCTAGCTTGGTTTGCAGATTTCTTAAAACTAGGAATGCCAAAGAGTTTTCTTCTGCCAAATGAGACAAAGTCAGCCAAATGGAAAGATGTAAATCCTGTCCACTTGTGCACCCAGCATCTCTACCCACCTTCAGGGTCTGGAAGAGGTCGAAGTTGTCAGCTATTAACAGTTGTAAAGAGCATGAGGCATAATGCCAGCTTCTAAATTAAACAAACAAAAATACTTTTCTTGTTAACTTTTAAAGATGTTTATTTCTTTCACACTTAATGCTCAGTACACGGTCTTATTTAAGTGAGTAGCTGGAAAAGTACCAAAGACTTATATATACTTACATTGCCAAAAAGAAGACTGCATTTTCGAATGCAGGATCTAGGAAGACATCTCCCTCTCCATCTCTAGGCCAGCTGGACTATTAGGAGTTGGGAAGATTTTTGACCAGAGTGGAACGTCTTAAAGATAATTTCAGAAGCCCCATCAATCAGCCTAATGCTAGGCCAGTTGCCAGAGCAGAAACATGTCTAAAATTTTTTTATTAGTTAAAAGGTCAATTAATTTAGTTGTAGATTCTCACCCAGGGAGAATGGCATGTGTTTGCTTTTTTATTTCTTTTATTTTTTTAAATTTAATTTTTTAAATTTAATGCTGCTTTCACATTTCAGAACTACCCTGACTTCAAGGATTTGTCCCAATGAATGGACATCCCTTCTTCAAATACAAGTGTTACCCTTAATAATATATTCCAAACACTTCTTCACCGCGGGTAAGAGAACACATATGTAAATGCATTTCCAAAAGGGGGAGAAATGGTTAAAAGTGACTAATTTACTGGAGTTTTGTGTAAGGTAAAGCTGGTACATCCTATATAGGAGCTCTGGTGTTACTTACCACACACACTTGGGTTCCAGTAAATACAGTGCTGGGCTATGGAAAGAGGGACATACAGTGCTGACTAACAAAAAACGAGGTACAGTTCCCTGGGAAGAAGTGCTATGATAGTCTAGAGTTGCTTTTTTTCCCTACAACTTTCCTGTTGTGGGAAAGCATCCAGAAAGAAGAGAGGAGTTTCAAAGTCTGACTCTGCATACCTTCTGCCAAACTTCTAAAATATTCATATGATCTGAAGAGGGCTAAATAGCTGAAAAAACCATGTGGTGAAACAGGTGCAATTCTTTCCACAGGGAACTTCAATTTTCTACTTTCTAGAGCACAAACCATTAAACTCTGTCTCTCTCTTTGTGTCCTTTTCCATTTCTCATCTCATTCCTAAATATTCCTCACCAAAAAACCGTAGCTAAGCCAGCCTTCCCTGCACAGAAATCAACACCACACCAATCAGTCCTTTGCATAACTCTGCCAAGCTCCTTCCACATATGTCAGCACTAGCTTACAACATTATTTTTAGGGTTTTTCTTTTTGATTGAAACTCTTTGCACCAGTGTCTGGGACTCCTTCTCCTGAGCGAGCTTCCTGAGCCACCGTGCTTTGTGAAACTGCTGCAGCACTGAATGCAACCAGAGCAAGACAGGAGGTTTTCATTGCTGCAGAGGTGTTACTGGGCCACATGTCTTGCTTTAAAAATACTTTTATATATCTACACACATGTACAAAAAGACACATATGTATATTTGTTCTCAATAGGGAAGGACCTACCTTCTCATTCATAGCATTATACATATTTCTGACACATATCTTAAGGAGGTCTTCTAAACCTGAAAGTCAAACATTTAATTAAAAATTAATATGCCTTTCAGGCCTCCTTGCACATGAAATCCATTGGAGCCCAGTTGCTGCGTGTGCCGAGGCAGTGCCAGGCTGCCTGTCAGATGCACAGTGCTTGATCAGACTCACTGCTGACAGGAAATTCATCCAAGGTCCAGTTTCTGCAGCCATAAGGAAAAAAAGTATCTACTTTTTGTTGGCAGGAATTTAATGATTAGAGCAGGATTTTTGCTCAGAGTTTTCTTCTCAGTATTACACAATGTGTGGAATGCAGAGGACTTTGTTCTGTGTTTTAATGAAGACCTGTAGCAATGGCAGAATTTTCATTCAAGGATTTGCCAGGCCTACAAGAATGACTTGGCTTGAAGGATTGGGCGTCCAAACCCACAGATTACCCAATACAATATTATTTTCCTGGTGTTCTTTAGTCCTAGTCCTATGAATCAAGAGCTCTGTTGGGTAATCCTGCAGGCATTTTGATGACATGCAGGGATTCACAAGATTCTTCAGGATTACTTTATGCACTAAGTGCTCTGGTACTGGTGGCTGGTGGAGAGCTTTTGCCTCATCTTCCTTTCTTTTAAAAACTGTGTAAAGAAATATTTGCAGTACACAGGAAGACACGGGAATTACAGGAACAATCCTGAACGTAGGATGGATTTTCAGACCATCATCCATAGGCATTACTTGTCAGAAAAGCCCAAAGCCTGGGCACTTTCCATTGCAGCAATGACCTTGCTGCTTGGGACCCGTCACTGTTTTCGCATCAGAATATTACATTGTTACTCCTTTCTCTTTTTCCCAAAGCATGGAAACCAAGGCATATAGTTGAGGATGTTAGACTAATTTAGAAAAAAACCTCAATAATATTTATTACTGAATTAACAATTCTCCTACTTTAGGCATGGGAGCAGGAAATGATAACTTCTCTTTAATCCCATTAAAGAGATCACTCTTCCATGTGAGAAAAGGTGTTGCCTAGAACCCAGCAAGTTCCATACATAAAACTGCATTAGAAATTTTGGTAGCTGGATGTTGCTGCAGGGCAAAATGAGGCTGCTGGCTTAGAGGCAGCAAATGGAAGTCTGGTAAGCAGTGGAAGCCCATGAAACTTAGAGTCTGTCATCCTAATGGCCAGTCTTTGAAAAGACTTGTCACTATATATTTGGGCTGGCTTTACCTGTGATATTCATTCCTGCATCTCTGCTTCCAGCTGCAGTTAAGATTCTAGTAACTAGCCTGAACATGTCACTGGACAGCAGGATTACTGTTGTTTTTAATGTATTACACCATCGGGCAAGCTGTTGGGACAGAACAGCTGTACAAGTTGGAGCTAGCCTCCTCCCAGTTTGCTGCTTGGTGGTTCTGCTTCTCAGTTAGAAGCTCAGATCTCTACACCTTTGCATTTGTACTTGGTTATTTCAGCTAATAAAAACAGATCCGATGGCCAGCAGCTCTGGAGTTACATGCTGGATCATCACCCCTGTGTCCCACTGCACATTGCACTGCTCTTCTATTTTTGCCTGGGAAAATGTGGACGTCACCATTCACCTGCATTACAAGCACCACTTGTGCAAGGCTTTGAAGAGAGGCACAGCATACTCTGGTAACTGATTTTGACTTTATATACTACTCATGCCCATCAAGCATGGATAAAATTAATGTTTTAGAACAAATACACAAATTAGTTTTAATCTATTTCTCACAAACACGGTCGCCATCAGAGAACTGAGGCCCTTCAGGTCCTTCAGGCTCTTCACCTGCCTGGCACTCTTTCCTTGCAGCTCATACATACTGCACACTGTGGTGGCCACACTGTGCAGCACAGATTTTCCCAGTCAAGGCTCAACTGGAGCTGGTTTGTTTGCATTCCAGTGCTTCAGAAATGCTCAGCTTTGCCTTCCCCACAAGGCTGCTCTGTCAGAGTAGGGAAAAGAAGGGAGAAAAGAATGGGGAAACTAGCCAAGCAGCAAGAAAGGAGGTGAGCAAAGCCCCAGCACACTCCTTGAGGGGCTGCAGGTGCTACTGTTCTTGCAGCAGGGGAAGACACACTGCTCCAGAACAGTGTGATCCTGCACACCTTGAAATGGTTCCATCCACACAAACAAACTGCAGTGTGCTCGCAGGCCATGCAGGCAAATGCAGGGGCTTTGCTGAATCCATGTAATTCCGTGCAGCCAAAGATAGCACTGCACCTCCGAGCTGTAGTTCGTGCTGCAGTACAGCTCCTGTTTTACATGTGCACATACACATCATCCCACTGCACTAATTCCACACCCAGCTCCCACACTAACTTGTGTCCCTCTACCTCCAGGAAAGAACGGGATTTGGATTTCCCTTCTTCCAGCATCAGTCCTGGTCTCAACAAAAAATGCAGCAAACCTGACATTCACACAGCAATAAGGAGTTAGCTGTACTTGCAAAATATTTTTGTAAATGTAAATTTTGTAAATGTCCAGATTTGGGCAGCTTTCTGCTATATCCATTGTGAGGACAATGCCAGTCTCGCAGTGTGTGACACATCTACGCTGGAGCAAGGCACACACATACTCTGATTGTCTGCTTCTGATCCTGCTGGTGGCCCAGAGATGAGCACAAGCAGCTTATCCTGCTTCTTGGACAGATCTTACACTCTTTGTCAAGTTCTTTGTAGCTACAACTAAACTCCTTCATCCATCTGGGGCAGAACAATTTCAAGCAGACTAGCCAGTGGTGCAGATACAGGTTCTTATTCTAAAAAGAAAAAAGAAACTTTCAACAAAATAATTCATCCTAAAACAAGAGAGAGACAGTTACTCCCTAGCATCAAAGACACACTATAAAAAACCAGTTTTGATGAAACCAAGATGGTTCAAGTTTATAATGGAAAACACTGGTAAAACAAATTATCAGAGGAAAAATCAATCTGAAGGGAAATGCTGGAGATCTCAAATAGATGAAGCTCCACACTTAACATTAAAAACCTCGAAATCTCAATTTTAGTATATCTAGTGCTCATACCACACACAAAACCAAAACCAGAATAAAGACCACTACTGTCCCAAATTGATCCACAATAGCTATTAGATGGCTACAGCAGAGGTCAGAAAGATGCAGTGCATTTTTGGTAGCTAGCCTAAGCTAGAAAGACTTTTTTTTTAAATTATCTCTAGTTTACAGAAAGGTATTTTCTGTTCCTGAGGATGAGTGTAACCAACCATAGGAGAAGTCAGACCAATAATTGAAACTATGTGGTGAATCTTTTTAAACATCTAATGCTGGCTCTTTTGGCTCTATTATTTTTATTGGAGAGGGAGCAAAGGACCTTCCTGTATTACAATATAATTCACTATATAGAAATACACAGGGAGGTCAGAACACACAGTAGTCATCAGCAAGTGCACCACAGGGGTCATTGCTCAGGTTTTCTTGGTAGCGTAGAGTTTAGCTCTGGTCCACTCGATGCAATAGCTCAACACACTGGGCCTCTCGAGTTTATTCATCGTTGGTTGGATGGAAGTGAGTGGTATAAGGCTAAAAGGAAAACTACAGAGATTTTGGTGTAACCCTTGGAAGGGATTTACCAGGGTGACAGCCACTCCCCCTATCACACAATCCAGCTGCCCTCCAAGTATGAATGTCTGGCTAGTCAGGTGCTGGTTAGATCATCATCAACACCTCCAGTTTCGAGAGGAGAGATCAAAAAGGAGATTGCAGTTGTAGGCAGAGACACAGGAAACACAGGGCTACCTGTGTTTCTTACTAGCTGCACTCAGCTAGTCTGTGTCTGAGTTTCTCAGCCCCTCAGCTCACCCTACCAGAGGCAGGTGGGTCACTTTAATTCTCCAGCTTAAGCCCTTACCCCTTGTAGAGCCCATTACAAAAAATAAAGATGCTCTAACATCCAGCAAGCACCTCTCACCTTCCTCACTTGTGATCACAGCATTTCTCCCCGTTCAGGAGAGAATGGATCCAAGTATTTTTCAAAGACACCACATGAGATATAGCTCACAGATTCAGTTCAAACAAGGAAAGCTAGAGTAAACATGTATTTGCCAATAATGGTACAAGAAATAGAAGCATGCTGTATAATTAGTGTTATTGCGAAATATTACTTGGAGGAGTAAAAGCAACAAGGAAGCTGAATGTCACCTCTGAAGCACCAAGGGAGCATCAGTGGTAGGTGGTTCAGAGGGAAAGGGTAGCCAAGGAGAAAGCTCCCTGGACCATCAACATGTTCAATAAGATTTGCAACTTTACAGTTGCAGGTCTTGATACCCACAGCCACAGGAAACCTGGGCCCACCTCTTCAGCACAAACCCCAGATATTTAATATGCCACAATGGAGGATATCTGTATTATAATTTCCAAAAGTAAAGGAGCAATCTTTCACAATATGGAAGACAGATAAAGCTACAGCTAGCATTTACCAGTTGTTGGTTTGAAATTATCAGGGATATGCTGCTAAACTGCTTTGGGATCTTGAACAGGGCCTTTGGAGATTTTGAGTTACACAGCAGATGATAGGCAACATGGATATTGCAGGAAAGGCTTGCTCTTCAAAGCACAGGGGAGGGACACTGGTGGGATGGAAGGGAAATACACCACAGACCCCTCAGACACCCCTTGTTTATCAGCACTTGCTGCACAGGCTAGCACCACACTATTTCTCATTCGGCACAAGCACCTTGTCATTTGTTATTTGGAGTTACTTTTCCAAAGAAAAAGGATTCCAGAAAGCAGCCAAACAGCTCCATAGCTAATATGTTGGAGCTACAAGGCTGGAGTACAATACAGATACAATAGCAAAGCACCAAAGATTGATGAGCCTCAGCTTTTATGCATTTTTGCATTATTCTTGACTGCATTCTTCCAGTCTCCTGGATAACTGTGCCGTCTGTGAGCTGTAGCTGAAACGGTTGAGACAAGTGATTCTTTGTAGCTCATTACAGCAATGTTACAGCTGGAACCAATTTCATTAACTTGCAATCAGAGGGAGAAAATGCAAGCAATGAGCTGTTTTCTTTGTAGAAAACAAAGATATTAGACACTAGCTCTTAAATGTGAGCAGCCATACAAGAAGCAAGGTAAAGAAAATACTCCGAGGAATGTGCACAAAGACTTCAACCAGAAAGTTTAATGCAAATGTACCTCCAGGGACTGTTTCTCCTTCACATGAGACATTTCCACGGGTGCAGCCCTGACTCCCACAGGTCGGAGGAGTGCTGAGGAAGGGAAGCGTTGGTGGATCACGCACAGGGAGAGCAGAGCTCCATGGCAGCAGACATGGAAAGCTGGGGGAGAGGGAGTGATGCCAGTGACCAGCCAGCTCTTGGAGGAATCATTAATTTCCTCAATTCCCTCCCAGTCTGTGTGCTCAAGGGCACCTGTGAGTAGGTTTTGGACATGAGTGGGTGCCTTTTCCCAACTTAATTCCCATTTAAAATATTATTGATGTATTGATGATAATATTGATGGTCTCCCATCTCCAGCTCAGCTCGAGATAACCAGAGGAGCTGGGGGTTTGGAAGCTTTCTTGAGGACAAAGTCTGCACTTGTGCAGTTTCACTGCTGTTGAGTTAGTCTACATTAATGTCATTTAAATTTTGCTCAGGGTCTTTAATAAGAATTCAACTATAACTGCTGGGGGTTTAAAATACAGGGTTTGAAAATTGGAGCCATCCAAACTATGCAGGGCAGCACATCTCCTGTGTTTATTTTTATTCCTAATCTAGACTCTGCATCAGCTGTCTTCATGGTTTGGTAGTGTGAAGTACTGGAAGCCTACCAATGCATATATATATATATAAAACTTCCTTTTTGGTTTGCATCAGTAGAAGGACAGATTCTTTTTCACTTTGAGTCACTAAAAAGTCACTGTGCAGGCTAATTTAAGACAAATGTGAACACATGATATCTGAACAACGGATGTGAGGCTGTGTTTGAAGGAAGTATGCTGAAAAGACCTGCATCCTTAGAGGTCTTTGGTAGGAGACAATGCTGGCAACCACTTGAAGAAAGGATTGTGTTACTGCTGTGGTATTTTGGGCTCCAGAGTGCAATGTTTAGAATGTACTCAGCTCAGACAGTCTTGGGAGGAGCCCCTCCACCATGGCAACTCACATATGACTTCGCATTGTTGGTAAGGATCACACAACAGAGAGAAAAAGAAGAAAAAGAGGATGGCCTTGCATACACAGACCATGACAGTCTATGACTGCATTCTCCAAGGCTGTAACCAGAAGTTATAAATTGCTATATTGCATATTTTCACTTCTCATCTAATTGAAGAAACAGTGTATGCAGCTTTGCAGATGGCCCATTTATTTTGCTGAACTAGCTAGGGCTCAAGGATGCTGTTTAGAACTAACTGGGTACAAGCACAACAAAGGCCAGGGGAAATTGGCTCTTGATAAAATAATTTGTCAGGTATGGATGAATATCTTTTTTGCAAGGTCACAGCACCTCCCTTCTGAATTAATGAATCTTTTACCACAGAGGCAGAAAAAAAATCTAAGGCATACTTACTCACAAACTGCCAGAAAGGTTGCAGAATTTTACTGAATTTTACAGCAGCACAGTACTCAGGCTGCATTTTGTATATCAGCACTGGACATTTAGTGGGCTGTGGGAGGAAGGAAAGGCTGTGTGCAGGTGCAGCCCATGGAGGACTTTCCAGACACCTTTCACCTGAGGGTATCCTGTGCCCTCAGCAAGAGGCTCAGCCTCTCAGGAGAATTCCCATGTGCAGTTCTCTCTGAGCCTATCCCTATCCACCCTGCACATGGTGGAAGCAAGAAACGCTCTGAAACCAAAGCCATCCTGCTCCAGCCTCCCTTTTACATACCCAAATATACTTGCTCTGCTGCAGCAAGTGGCAGGTTGGGCCAGTGCCAGATCTCTGCAAGGAGGTCCAGTATAGTCTGGGAGACCTGAATGTACTGTGCCCAGGGAGACCAGAATCCCCATCACCAGAGCACAACAGATTGGAAAGGGGAGAATTGTTTTCTTCATTTTACACGGAGTGGGCTGGCATACAGAAACATGTTGGGTGTTGTCTTCGATTGAAGACTGGTGGTTATACACAGAAATAGCTGCTGATCTCAGAATTCTAGGAAGTACTGATTACATTGTGTCAAAGGACTGGAGAATCTCTAAAGAGTCACACCAGAAGTGTATTACTATTTTTTTATCTCTTGGTTTCTGTTCTTTTACTTGGAAGATTTCTGTTATCCAAGTAGAGATGGCAGAGGTAGCCAAGGACATATCCTGGGCCAGGGGCTGCAGAGGGTAAGCAGCCTAATGACACACAAACAATCCTGACTTGAAGATTCTTTGTCCGAATTTCTCCCATAATCACAAATGGACCAGAAAAAACCAATAGAATCAATTCATTAACCAAAGAAGGGCTAAAGCAATAGTAAATTTAATTCTAGTATGATTTACCTTGAACAATATAGATATAGTATATAGGTACTAATGTGAATTTTGAATAACTTACCTGAATTGCATCTCCAAATCTTTTTAATAGTTGCTAATCTTTGCTACTAAAATCACTGTCTTGCTTATTTAGGTGTCATACAATGAGAAAAAGAAAAGATACTAAAGTACTAGAAGAGAGGATACTAAAGTTCTTACTGTAATTTCAAATCCCACCAGTCACTCAGGTTTTATAAGCCTGAAAATTAGTTTCATTTCTGTATAATAGAAATTAATTTATAAATTGAAGGCAGTAAGCATACTCACACAATTCTTAGATGTTATGATGTTTATTCCCCTCAGGTACTGCTGGCAAGCTGAGGCGTGGGGATGGGTCTGTGAGTCCAGGACCACCTCTTGCCCTGCAGCAGGCAAGGGTGCTCCTTGGAATCACTGCTCAGAGAGAAAACCAGGAGACAGGCCATCTGCTGCTTGTGTCATGCTAGCTCCAACAGGTGTGTGTTTAAACAAATATCAGATATTGTCCAGGAAATACAGAGGGGTTTGTGTACATGTTTCTATGCTAAACTAGTCCTCTTCCCACAGCAGTGGGAATACAGCAGGGCACAGACTTTTGTTGGTTCTCTTCCCCTGGGCCTGGCTCCCACCAGGCTTTGGCTCAAGAAGCAGCTTTTGAGCAGAGACCCAGTTTATTATTGGTGAGGTCACAGGAGAGTCACTGCTTGTGTGGGACAGAAAGGCTGAGGGGAGTTATAGAAGAGGCTGTGGGAGGGCACAGACAGCACAGGGCTGGTGGGAGAGCTGCAAAAAAGCAGCACTCGTGCCTGGTGTAGGGCTTCAACCCAGGTTTTGATGTGCCTGCTGAGCACACGCAGCACTGGAGGGCTGAGGATCAGAGACAGAGCCAGGAGCAGAGTGCCTCACAATCACCACACCAAGAGCAGCACCCTCCCTGCCAGACAGGCACAGAGCCCTGGCTCGAAACATGGTCCCCTACAGCATCCTACAACCCCTGCACCAACCAGCAGCAATGAGGTGGTGGCACAGGGCTTTCAGCACCCACAGGGCTGCCTGTGCCAGTTTGGCTGATGGAGGTCAGAAGTTCATCTTTATCAAGGGGAGAGGAGTTTTCCCCCAATAGCTCTTCATTGTGTCCCTTCAGGACTCACTCTCAAATCACTGAAATCTATCACTCTACAAATAATTATTTAAGAAATAAACCTAGGAAATGAGATAACTCTGCTAAGCACCAAACCCATGAATTCATTGCACCTTACACCAATCACCACGTTCCTGTTAACAGCCCTGCTGCTGTCCTTTCCTCTCGGACAGGCTGGGTGGCTGCAGACAGCCTGGATGATGGCAGCCCATGGCGGGAGCTTCACCTCCTGCTTCTTGTCAGGCCTCTGGCAGTAACTCACAGCTCGGTAGCAATCGAATGGAAAGTGCTGCTTCTCCCTACAAACCTCCTGTCCTTGGGTAAGGGTGGCTATCGACTCCACCATTTCTGCTCCTGCTCTGCTAAGGGTAGTTCTAAGATGCCCTTGGCAAGAAGCCTCCTTGTCACTCTCCCGGCTCCTTGCCCTCCGGAGGTCGGGACCCCATGATCCCGGCCGTGCCAGGCAGTGTCCAGCCGGGGCTGACCGCACCGCGTCCTGCCCGGGCTCCGGCACCGGGCACCGGGACGGGGGAGCTGCCGTGAGCTGCCGTCGTGCCGGCGATGCGGTGGCCCCGGGATGCTCCTCGGCAGCGCTCGGAATTCCCGACACAGCCGCAGCTGCGGGAAGCGCGCCTCTTCTGCGGAAAACAGCCGAGCCCGAGGGGGGCGCGGAGGGGACCCGGGACCGCTCGGGGCCGCTCCGACCGCCGGCGGCGCGTCCGTGCCCGCGGCCACCGGGTGCCACCGGGCGCCACAGGGTGTCACCGGGTGTCACCGCCGCAGGCCAGCGGCTGGGCCGGGCCTGGCCNGGGAGAGACAGACAGACAGACAGACAGCTCCTGCCGGGGACCGACAGATAGGCAGGTGGCTCCTGTTGGGGACAGATAGGCAGACAGGTAGCTCCGGTCATGGACAGACAGCTGCGGCCGGGGACAGACAGGCATCTCCTGCCGGGGACAGACGGACAGACAGACGGGCAGCCCCTGCTAGGGACAGACGCACAGACAGACGGGCAGCCCCTGCCGCTGGCTACCAGCCCGAGAGCAGGGACTGAGCGCCTGCTGCCGCCGTGCCGGGACAGGGTGCTGACCCGCAGGCTTTGGGGCATTCGGACCGCATCATCCTTGGGCTGCTGCCGCTCTGACAGCGCTGCTCGGGCCGCTCTTTCAGCGTTTCCCGGTCCCGGGCGCAGGGTCCGGCAGTGCTCGGGCAGAGGCTCCGCGGATGATGCAGTCACAGCTCCGGGGCTGCTGTGCCCGCGCCGCAGCGCCGAGCTCCGGCCGCAGCCACGGCTCAGAGCATCCCCGGCCGGCCGGGCCTCGGGTCCTCCTCTGCAAAACAGCACCGACCGGCTGCTCTCTTCTGCTGAATGCTTGTGAAACGCTGAGGAAAAGGCTGCGCTGTTTACTGAAAGATATAATGGATGTCAAACATTATTACTTTCTCTTTAGACCGTCAAGCATGATTACTTTCTCTCTTGCAATATAAAATTAGCAGAGAAATCTGAAATACAAAAAGGTATCATGGTGGGGCAGCGTTTGAAAAACCAGTATGTCTTTTCCATGTTCATATATTTGCTTTTCCAGTATGGATTTATAAACACATGCCTGAAGTCTTTGGTGGTTGAAAAGTATGGCGAAGAAACATGGGAAAACTTAAGGTAATGTGTTCCCAATAAACATAGTGCATTGAAAGAAAATGCTCAGGAATTCAGCAACAGAGGATGTAATTTCTCATTGGTAAATGGAAGCTGATGTGTATCTCAGGTAATTATTAGGAGTAACTAACAAGGAAAAAGCAACAGTTTCTTGCCTTGTAACACTTCATCCTCTGATACTAATTTGTCCCAATTAATTTGTCAGATCAGATAATTAAAGATGACATTTAGTCTTATAGACAATTTTGCAATAGACTCGCTGGCTCACCATGACAATATCAAGAAGTAATTACACTGAAAAGATGTCATCCTTAATATAAAGTCAGTTTAATTCCACTACTCTCAGAAAAGCAGCTAAATCATACATCATCTGGTTCCAATCCCCCTGCCATGAGCAGGGAGCCTTCCACTAGACCAGGTTGCTCAAAGCCCCATTCAATCTGGCCTTGTACCATCTCTGGTTTTGTCTTGTCTTTATGAGCTGTAGGGTATTTCCAAGATACATAAAAGATACTTAGATGCATACATATACTATCCATTGAAGCCAATATAAAAAAAAGTCAGCAGGTTTGGGGAGCCCCAAACTGGATATGGTGGCCACATTGAACGACAAGCCAGTAGACCAGAACACCAACCAAGATTCCACTTGCTCTAGCACCCCACAGTGTGATGTCCTAATCCTTTAAAAAGTTTACTGTAATACCATAATGTGAAACAGCAGAAATAGAGAGGTGGACACCACCATTCAGCCATGTTAAAGCAATTTAATTAATTTAAAGCAATTTAATTAAACTTACATCATTGGGTAAAGTAGTGTGTTCCAATATAATGCTTGAGGGAGGTTAAGGAGTGCATTCACAGCAAACAGTACTTAAGAAGTGCCAGTTGGGTCACCCAAGCATGTTGTATTTACAGCACTGCTGAGACAAGAACATTGTCTTCTCTGTTCTAGGCTGCAGGCTGGAGTCCAGGATTCTTTCTTGACTTTTGAGGTTTACAAAGATGAGATCACAATGCAGCTCGTCGACAAAGCCTGCAAAGTATTAGGTATGTGTTAGCATGCCTCAAAAATGAACCATCCTGGGCCAAGCCTGAGACTGCAGCCCAGGTTTTGTCCCTGTGCCCTTGGAAATGCTTTCCCTATGATGTGAATTTTCTGCTTTCATTCTTAATCCACCTGACAGCATTGCAAGAACTTCCAAATTTTTCTTATTCCTTAAGGTATCTTTATTTTGCCAGGTGTTCCTGCTGACACTGTTCTGAGGGAGTTTGGAAAGTATTTCTTTGAATTCTGTAAGCGCTCAGGCTATGACCACATGCTGAGGACACTGGGTGGAAATCTCTATGAGTTCATAGAGAACCTGGATGCATTGCACAGCTACCTGTCCCTTTCTTACCAGGCAAGTCCAAGTAGTAACTGCTGAGCTGGTACGGATGGCTCTGCCAGAGTTCATAACACAAGGAACAGCATCTCATAGGTGTGAATAAATAATGAAAAAAATCACCCCAGCATGTTCTCCTATGTTCTGAAACAGATTACTCCAAAATTTTAGGACAATTTCTAAAAATGATTGGTTTTGACTAGTCCTCAACATTAAGTATTATTTAGTACATTGGCTTTAATGCATAGCAGATTTTCCTTCACAGGTGAGAATATTTAATTTTTTGTTTTTCAGCTTATTCATATTACAATTTATGTTATTAAGGCATGAGATATTTTTATACAAGTGGAATGCATCAGTAGTCTTTTTCAGAAAAAGATATTGAGATTTTGGTTTAGATTTTGGTTGTTTTTTCCTCAGGAGATGAATGCACCCTCTTTTAGAGTGGAAAAGAATGAAGACGGGTCAATGCATTTACATTACTATTCAGACAGAAGAGGTCTGTGCCATATTGTGCCAGGTAATGAGACAGAATGCAGAGTACAGATCAATGCAATATATATTCAGAGTAATCATATATTTGCAGATGCACTCAGAGTTCAGTATCTTTTTTCAGATGAGGACTGGCCATGGAACTGAAACCTGGCAGAGTTCAGTCTCCAGACACCTGAACTCAGTATTTCCCTGCTGCCTGGTCACTTCTAGCTCCCAGTAACTTTCATCAAAACTTACTGTATGATAACCCAGGCCACAAATGTCCATTCTTGCTATAGAATTCCCTCCCTGGAAGAAAAATTAAAGTTCATTATGTGTATTGTGTCTAACTGTTTATTAATTCTTGGTGACTTGTGCTTTTTAAATTACAGTGAAGTAGAAATTCTAGTTGAGTAGAAGATATTCATCCACCCTTCAGTACATCCAATCTGTAAAACTCCTAGTGAACCCTGCTCGAAACTGAGTCTTTTACCAGAATTTACCAGAGTCTCCAGAGCTGTAATTGTGCAAGGATTAGAGAGCTATAGGTCTGTAAGAGAAGACCATATTTCTTTCTTTCATAAATGATGCTGAACTTAGAAGTTCATCAAAACTTCCCCCTTTGTCAAAACTCATTTCATACTGAAAGCACAGAACTATTTGGAATGTCAGACAGAGCTTTTGATGTCATTGTCCAGTATTTTGCCTAATACTTAATCAGAAATGAGAAACTGATTGTGCATCTGCATGAAAGATATTTCCTTCCTTTCAAAATATAATATCCTTCAATGACTGAAATAGATTGTATAGCAGAATTTCTTTAGACTCCCTGCACTTTTTGGGTTAATGGAAATTCATATTATTGCTCTATGGCTACTTGAACACATTCTTCAGCGATCCTGCTGAGCTGCTCCTAGTGAAAATAAGCATTTGTCCTCAGCCAAGGCAAAAGCAGCAGTAACTTTAAAGCTGACCTCCTGTGTGCATATTCTCATCGTGGCAACAGTAGCAAGAACGACATGGGTTGCTTTCTTCTTCCAGAGTCCTTTGGAAAAGTGATTTCTGAAACAGAGAAATTTCACTGTGGGCCCTCTAAAAGGGGAATTGAAAAGGTTTTGTTCTTGGCAATACCTTGTCTTTTGTTTCTCCTTCAGGAATCATTGGTGCAGCAGCCCTGGATTTTTTTAACATTGAGATTTCAATGAAAATAGTCAATCAAACAGAAGAAGAAGAAAGAACTGGGAAAAAAGAACACATTGTTTTTCTTGTCACTCAAACCCCTCTATTTCCATGCAAGGAAAGAAACGAATTTTCTTCCTCATCTCGATGTCTTGTTGACTCTGAAAAACAATTTGAGAACCAACTGAAGAAAGAGGTATTTTAAATATTTATATCAGCACATTACCAAAATATATTTAAAATAAAATCACCCTTGAATTTCCCTTTGGATTTTTTTTCAACAGGACCTAGAAAAAGCCAAGAATGCAAATGGAGACAGAGGAAACTCTGTTTGTCCTGTTAAGAAAAGTCACTGGAAAACATTAAGAGGAATAATCACATTAGGAAAAGGTGAGCAATTGTTCAGAGGGAGCTTCTAATTGTTTCTGAGTCTCTTCAGTGAGAAAGCCAGTAAGCCTCCCTATCCCCACCCACCCATCCATTTTGAAGTTATCATTTATATTTCCTCTGCAACTTTTCAAAATGTTTCTAGTTTAGTTTCTTTCAGTTTGACATTGATGATCAAAGAAAAATTACAGATAATAAGCATGCTTAGTAATGACAGATACTTAAATGGAATATGACCTGTCACTTTTGTCTCTTAAACAGGGCTTTCATCTGAAAAGTGTTCTTCTACAAAATGCCATTGCTCATTGAATTTGATTCTTCATTCTCATGTCACTTGGTTTAAGATGCTGAATTTAAAAGTGTGTCTTTTAACTTTGTAGATAGTACTCCTTTCCAAAATTATCAACTGTAGTAAATTTTGAAAGCCAAATTACATCCTCTGCTACCAAAAGTCTACTGCTAATCTAGTAATCTCTGTTCGTACCTCTATGTATTAGATGTTTATATATGTTTATAAAATGGAAGGAATTTTTCAGTTAGGATCTTTCTATTCCCCAAAAGGAATAAAAATCTAGCTCAGTATTGTCAAGATGGTTTTTTTTCTCTAGATGTTTCTTAGGAGCTGGCAATGTTTATTAAATCCAATTCTGTACACTTTTTTTGTGGGTTGTAGCTGTGTCATATTGCTATGGCATCTGCAGATTCATAGAGGAGTAACATCTACAGTTCAGCTATTCTTTTTTTTTTCCACATAATTTCATGCATCTCGTGCTCCGTGTTTTTTGTGTGCTTAGGTTTTAAACACTCGGCCAACTCAGATTAGTTGCTAATCAGCTGTGGATTACACTGCAGAGCACTTAACACAGATGTGTGCACATTTCTGGGCCCACACACTCTTTGCTCTGTCTTCACTCATTATCATATAGGGTCCTGTCTCACTGAGTGATAAAAAGTGATGCTGACCAGTTTTGTGAGGTGCAGCCTGATTTATCTATACATTTACATTAATATGTAAATATTATACACACAAAACTGTACATTTATCTCACCACAGGTAAACTCCTGAGAGGATTTGATCCTGTTTATCCCAAGAGCCTCTGGATTGACACAAAAACATTTTGCAATGGACTTCCTTTTCATATGGTTTTTGACAAAGAGGTAGGACAAGCATGTGGTCAGGGCCCTTAGTTTGCATAACCCTCATAGTAATTTCCCTCTGTTTTGACTGTCCTACAGTTCCCTGCTGCATGTGCTCTGTGTGCAGTGCACACTCACTTACAGGATTTGCAGAAGTGCTCTGTACAGAGGCATGCAATTAACACAGCCACTATCTCTGGATCACTGCAGACAGGAACCTCCTTTGAATTTATTGAGTTTACCATGTCTGAAGTGGCTGCAGAAATGCCAGCAAGGTTTATTGCAGCAGTCTATCTGTTACCAAATACCGAGCAGAATTTTTTGAGGTTTCTGGCCACCATCCTGGCCCTGAATATACCAGAGACATGTCCCATCCTTTAAACTAGCTTTGCACTTATAGTTAGTCCCCCTTTCCTCCCAAGGCTTTGAGGGCTTTGCAGGCAGCTGAGGCTCTATGTGCTTCCTGAGACTAGTCCTACATGCTTTTGCTGGGAAAACCCAGCTACCAACTGAATCAGGCAGCATGCAGCCCCATCTAGGACCCAAAAACCTCTTTACCTTCTGGGGCAGGATTGAGTCTCCTCTCCTGTGCAGCCACACTCTGCAGCCCCTTGTCAGGGCTGCCCTCTGGCTGGTTCCCAGGTGGCCTGAGTTCCCACCAAGCTACAGCTCCTCCTGCTCCCAACTCCGTGGAAAGAATATTAGCTTAAGACAGGAGCAAAGAAGGGAGAAACTGAGGGACAGCAGAAGAACGCTGATCGTATTCCCCTCAGGGAATGTGTTTTGTCATCATGCTGATCAAGATTCCAGAGCACACAATCTGCTTCCTGCTACTGCCCACATCAGCCAAAATACAGAGTCTTAAACCCTTCAAGAGCACCAATATGCATAACTTAATAAAATTACTCGTGTGCAAAGAAGACAAGTCCTATACCCATTAATGGTAACTGGGTCAGAGCTTAAATAACTGATGACAAGCAGAGAAGAACATTTCTGCAGAATTTAAGAGCTCACATATGGTCAGCAGAGTAAAGAAGAATGACTAAACCTTTACACATGGTTAAGAGAAAGTAACTCATGGCATCTATTAGAAAATTAGTATTTTCCAAGGCATTCTATGCCACAGTTATTTTCCTTTTGGAATACAAGACACTCTGGTATCTCTAATTTTCTCCGGCACCTACCTGTAAAGCTGTTTGTTAGGCCTACACAAATGCAAGAAGGGATAATAGCAGGTAGTCTTGGGGTTTTTTCACAACTGACAGGAAGGAACACTTTAATAACAACATTCCTTTCTTGGGGCTTTGTCTTGCTATGAAGGGCATGCATTCAGAGCTGTGTAGTACTGCACTAACTAGGTAGAAACTTTGCTCAGAAATAAGCCATGTGCTCTAGCAAGGCTCAGTGAAATGTATAAACAACAATCAGCTGTAGCTTGGTCTGAAACCAAAGGGACATGAATTGTGACACATGGTCTCTATTTTCTTTTTAAGCTCAAAGTGAAGCAAGCTGGGGTGAGCATTCAGAAGATTGTACCTGGCCTTCAGACCATGGGCATCTGCTTGGATGAGTACTTCAGGATCGTTCACCCAGAAGTACCCTTCACCATCTCCAGCATTCAGAAATTCATCAACAGCCAATTTGTTTTCCAGACTAGAAGAGAGATGATGCCTGAGTCATGGAAAGAGCGGCCAATGCTGGAGCTGAGAGGTACTTCACTGTTTTCAATAGCACAAGTGCTCATATTAAATCAGGAATTACACTGAGGTGCACTTCTGACCTCACTCAAGTCCTATAAATAGCCTTTGGGAGAGGAGATTAGATGGTTCTGTTTAGAGAAACAGTAGATGCTTGTACACAAATTCTGCTATCACCTCACCAGATTTTGAAGGCTTCCAGTCAGAAACAACAACTGTGCTCCTATTCGAAAGGCTTAGAAATACAGTGGTTTTCTGATGCTGCAAAACCCACATGTGAATACATGATTTGTTCTTAATTTATGCCTTTGAGGGGAGTTATTTGCTACTGGCTGGGTTTCAAATGTGATTAAAAATAGATTAGTTCTCTGCGCTTTTATTTTCTGCAGCACATTTTCAGATTCTGACTTCTGTCTTCCCACACCCCCCAAAGCAATGTAAGAGTTTACCAGTTAAAATTATCTCAGCAAAAAATATACTGTGTTTGCTTTATTTTTACTGAGTGGACTGAGTATGGGATGATCCTCTGTTTGGTGTAATTAACTATAATGACATTTGGTTTAAGTGTCCTGTAACTTCAATTTTGCTTTTCTGAGCTGTGTAATGTGACCTAATTTTCTCTTGTCTCCTTTCACCTTTATGTAATGAGTGTCAAGTCTTGTATTCCTGAGATTCAGAAAAAAATTAAGGGTTTAGGAACGCCTTGAAAAAAGTAATGCTACCAAAACAAGGAACCTTGACTAGTCATGGGTACAATTGTACTTTCTCTTATGCTCTAGGGGTTAATTCACATGGTATTTCTGATGTTTCAATCCTCTTAGTTTTAAAGCTGTTCATCCAGTAGCCCTGGGGATGAGGTGAGGGAGAAAGAAAGAAATAGGAATTTCTAGATTGCTGTTTAGAAACCCATGATACTTATGAAGCAAGTCAATACTACTACTACTACTACTAATTATTATTATTATTATTATAATTATTTAAAAATCAGAATCATAATCAAGCCTCAAGCAAAAGCCCAAAAACTGAATCCCCCACCAAAAATCCCTTTTACCTTTCAGGCATTTTTCTAATTGCTTATTTAGATTACAATAGTGATGGAAAGCTCCAATTTCCAGGAAGGAAAGTGCTGTTGACTTCACTGGGACACAAACTATGCACTGTGAAATTAAACTTCAAATGCTTTGCTTAATCACTGCGAGACTCAGGTCCCCTGTGCATGATTCTGACTGACTGGCTTCAGGAACAGCTCAAGACTTGGGAGGAGAGGGGAGGAAAACACTGAGGGGAGCGGAAAGGAGAGGAAAGGTGTTGTGAGCACTGAGGTTCCTTGTGAGGAGGAGGAACCTGAGTTACAGTCAGGCCCTGCCCAGCACCTGCAGCAAGAGAGTGACTGCTTCCTGGGTCCTGGCATTTTGTTTTTTGCCTAGTGTAGCTCCTCTGAACAAGTTCACATCTAATTCACAGAAAACAAATTCCTGTGATCATCCAGACCCTACAGAAACCCACAGTCCTTGGAACTCATCCCCTAAAATTAACACCAGTAACGCTGAGCACCGTGTGGAAGGCCACCCTGCTGAAACCCTTGCCAACACTTGTTCCCCACAGGGCAGATGATGTGGATGGAGTCCCTGCAGTGCATGCTCTACCTCTGCTCACCTTTGCTCCGCACCTTGCACGAGCTGGAGGAGAGGCAGATGCACATCGCGGACATCGCTCCTCACGACGTGACCAGGGACTTGATTCTCCTCAATCAGCAGCGCCTGGCTGAGATGGAGCTCTCAAACCAGCTGGAGAGGAAGAAGGAAGAGCTGCGGATCCTGTCGAAGCACCTGGAGGAAGAGAAGAAGAAGACTGAAGCTCTGCTCTATGCCATGCTTCCCCAGCACGTGGCCAACCAGCTGAAAGAGGGGAAGCGAGTTGAGGCAGGTGAATGATCAGGATGTATTTGGGGCGTGGGATTTGTGCATTAGGAGATGGTGATGTAGAGACTGGGGTGCTGGCACAGCCCCTTTGCCACTGCTGTGGAGCCTATTCTCTGCTTGGCCCATTCCTGGGGAGGAGGGTGACCCAGAGCCTTAATCTCGTTCATAACAAAATTAGGCTATTCTTTCAAAGAAAGCTTTGGAAGCTCTTTGTCAATATTGTTCCTTAGGTGGTGAAAGGTGGTAGCAGCTGCCCAGTCAGTGAACAAAATTCAGTGTTTCAACAATAATCTGAGATTTTGGTTTTAACATGGGTATATAGGAAAACAAGGGCTCAGAAGTGAAGGGAATATAGAAAGTAGCCTTTCCTAGAAAATTCTCTTAGTGCCTCTATGCTGTCTATAAACATAGAATCATGATGATTTCCATTATTATTAAGGGTAGCAATAAAATGCCTAAATTCCCTTTAGTAAGCACATATATGAAATTAAGGACAACAAGCTAAGCGTATCCTGCATATGATGTATTCAGATGTCTGGGTTGTTTGAGACGTGCAATAATTCCTAAATTTGATACAGTCTTATATCGACTCTTCTCCTTCCTCTCAGCACCCATTTATGAATATTACAACTGATAGGTCATAGAATGATCTTTGCAAACAAGTCTCAAACAGATACCATGGTTGTCCAGCCATTACAAGTACTTGCCACTGCTCTTTCTGCCCACAGGAGAGTTCAAGGAATGCACGATATTGTTCAGTGACGTGGTGACCTTTACCAA
The DNA here is from genome assembly GCA_013396875.1 of Vireo altiloquus. NCBI lineage: Eukaryota > Metazoa > Chordata > Aves > Passeriformes > Vireonidae > Vireo > Vireo altiloquus. The sequence goes on along the minus strand of VZRF01013837.1, from coordinate 324,314 downwards.
CATTTGTGCCCAATGTGAACCTATTCAGATAGTTCTCATGTTAAATTCAATGTACCTGAGATTTGACAGACTGACCACAGTGCATGACGTGTACAAGGTAGGTACTGATCAAAAAAGGCTGCAGAAATTTTTGCTGGTTTTTTTTTGTTTTGATTTGGTTTTTTGCTCTTAAATGCACTTAAATACTCTTCAACATAGCATGATTTTTTATAAACCATAAAATATTACCTATTTGTAGTGGTCAAGCAAACTGAAAAACAAGGGGAAATGTGATTAAGTCTGTTTAAAATTTTTGGACAGAATGCAACTTCTATCATAGACTAAAGTCTCTTGCCACAAGGCTAATACCAGAATGGCATATATTTTTCTCTCCCTCCTATCTCAAATGACTAATTTTCCTAGCTCCTTTATTTGAACTTGTTGTAAATAGGTCACTATCATTCAGTGTCCCCTTTGGTGAAGAATAACATTATAAACAATACCCAGATAATACCCATCTTCAGCTATGGTATTGATCTCCTGCTGACCCTCAAAGAGCATCAGTTGGACCTAGACTGTAATGTACATATGATCTCCAGGCTGTGCTGGAATGATCAGAGCCCTGTCTGGCCTATAATAATAGTGTTATTAACACTTCCAGAGTTACCAGATTTGGTGTGCTGAAGAGCAGTTCCTAAGTTTCTGTCTCCAGCTCATTAAGTATTGAGGAAGGCAGAAATAGTAAAGGGTGAAATCCAGATCTCATTCATTCCTTGTTCAGGGAAGGCTTGCAGTTCATCCCACAATAAATTGTACTGGGAAATTAGAAGCATTTCTTCCTTGGCAAGGAATCTGTATTCAATAATTGAAGCATCCAGGATATGGCCCACAGATTTTAGGATAAATTAGCATCATATTCTATCTAAATCATCCATCATGAGTAAATGATCTGTCACTATAATAACCTCCTTTTGATGCCTGTATATAACTCCTATTAATATTGAAGGAGGTTACTGGGGTACAGAGAGCAAGGATGAGATTACTATCGCAGAGAATTGGGAAAGAAGTGAAATAGTGACATTGATCAAAGAAACGTGGTCCAAGCTTATAAACATCTAAAGTTATGAATAAATCTTGTTAAATTAAATCTTCTACTATGGCTGAAAAATAATTAGGGTAGCTATTTGCATTACTAGCTTTTTACAGTTGTTTTTAATTTGTTGCAGAAAATTACTGGCATCACTGTGGGTTTGGCTGTCTGATAGAAGGCATGGACAGGAACACATTCTTTGAGATTGATATGCTGAACTATTTTAAGTCATTATGTTAATGAAGAAACCCAAATATTAGGTTTCCACTCTCCTATTGGTGTTAATTTTTAAGAAAGCAAATCAATCTAATCTAAAAGATCTTGTTTACTGATGATAAATGGACCAGTGAAGTCTCATAAGAGCAGCTTAAAAAATTTCATTACCGTGTAACAGGCTTTTACCGTGGATTTTAAACATTTAAGAATTCTCTGTTTCCAACAGGTCTGTTCTGTTCCCAGCAAAATTTCTGGTACAGGTACAAAATCCAAAGTATTTCTCAGCTACTCTAGAGTATATTTCAAGGAGACTGAATGCCTGAAGGAGGACAAACCCTTCAGCAAGTGTCTCATGGGCTGCAGCTGTTGTGGGAAAACAGCTGGTTGTAGGGAAGGATGCTCCCAAAATGCTTAGCTCACACTGTGTTCTGCTACATCCTGGAGACTGGAGGTTCCTTAATTTCATGTGAACTCCTTATCATAATCAGCAGTGACTAGGCTCCTTTGCCTTATTGTGACTTCTTAAAAAATAAATCTCTCCTAAATAAGAAATACGCTTTTAGTACCAGTTGTGAATTAGAGCTAATTAATAGCACTCATCCATCAGGTAACCTCCTGGCTCAGGAGGCTGTGCCTCGGGCTAGCTCTTGGCATAGAAGTCTGCCCTTGGTAAGAGGAAGGCAAACAGTCTGACACTGCAGAGCAGCCCTTTCTCCTTAGGGTCTCTCACACTGGTATCTAAAGTGGGTCAAGTGAGCAGGGACAGAATGCATTGAAATTTTTAGTGTGGATTGAAGGAAAGGGTCTCCATCTCAAGGAAACTCGCTTGTGCTAAAGCTTTTCAGTGATTGGAAGCATCTTTTAGGGGAAAGGGGCAGTTGGTGCAGGTAAGAAGAGCAAAACAGTAACCTGGGTGAGATATACCTGGCATGCTCATGTGCTTGTCCCTCTCAATTAAAGGTGGAGACGATTGGAGATGCCTACATGGTGGTAGGTGGGGTCCCTGTGCCTGTACCCACTCATGCTGAGCGAGTTGCCAATTTTGCCTTGGGCATGATTATGGCAGCCAAAGGAGTACAGAACCCAGTTTCTGGCAATCCTATCCAAGTAAGTTAACACAAAGGTGCATGTGTGTCTGTCTGCTTCTCGTGCTGAGCTTCTGGTGAATGTATTGCAGCAGAACCTCAAAAAGCTGCTTCTGACTCCTCTGTGGCTTTGGGCGAGGCCCACATGGGCACATTTTTCATGAAGAGCCCCTCCCTGTGGATATTTGATATCATACTGGTGTCCAGTGTTGTGTTGAGATGAGCTGGTTAGCATTAAGAAAGATGTTAAATAACAAGTGACATTTTTGGGGGGTGTTTTATGTCTTTGTAAAGATTCGAGTTGGGATCCATACAGGTCCTGTCTTGGCTGGGGTTGTTGGAGAAAAGATGCCTCGTTACTGTTTGTTTGGAGACACGGTGAACATCGCTTCCCGCATGGAGAGCCACGGCGTCCCCAGCAAAATCCACCTGAGCTCCAGTGCCTATCAGTGAGTAACTGCAGTGGAAACTTCACCTGTTCAAATCCGTGCTGACATCCACTGCCTTGGCAGCTGCACCTTTCAGTGTAGATGGTGCTTAGTCACTCATTTAAGCAGCTGGTAAAGGGAAGCTGCTGCTTGTAAAGAGTTTGATTTTTTCTAACTATTCCAAATGTACTTACATATAGAAGCAGAGGCTTGAGAGTCTCCATCCTAGGGAGCAAAATATTAAAAAAAAAAAAGTGATAGCTTAGTTAGAAGTACTGATAAATTGATGTAGATGCTAGAAAGACAGAACATTCAGAACATTTAATAACAAAAGCTTTAAATTCTCTGTTTGAGTACTATAATTTATAGTGAAACAGTTTTATTTACACTTCCTAAGGATTAACTGCATGAACAGCTATCCTGTTCATTCTGTAATTTACCTTCCAGAAACTCATGTTCATAAAAAATTAACACTGTATTTTCAAGAACTTTATGTATGCATAAAATCTGTGTGCAAGAGTGGAAGCAAAGACAAACTACAAATGAGTACAGCAGCATTGTCTGGGCACATAGAAATGATGTTGGGAAAATGAGAACTCAGCTGGCACTGAAATGGGCAACAAAGTTCAAAGGCAGTCAGAGGAGCTTCTGCAATGCTAGGATATAAATAGGCACAAGGACCTGCTGTGGCAGGTGATTCAGTGACTGTGCCCTGAAGAAAGGCTGAGTTTCTCAAGGCCTCCCTTGCCTTTGTCTTCACTGCTGAGATCTTCAAGGTCCCTGCACCAACAGCCAGGTTCAAGGAGCAGGTGACCTATGAGTATTGGAAGAGGATCAGAGCAGGGGTCTGTTGAGACTCCTCGATCTACAGAAAAGCATGGGAACAGAAGGGATCAGAGGCAATGGGAGAGCTGGGTGAGGGCACTGCAGAGCTCCTGGCTGTGGGTGATGGCACTGCAGAGCTCCTGGCTGTGGGTGATGGCACTGCAGAGCTCCTGGCTGTGGGTGATGGCACTGCAGAGCTCCTGGCTGTGGGTGATGGCACTGCAGAGCTCCTGGCTGTGGGTGATGGCACTGCAGGGCTCCTGGCTGTGAGTGATGGCACTGCAGGGCTCCTGGCTGTGGGTGATGGCACTGCAGGGCTGCTGGCTGTGGGTGATGGCACTGCAGAGCTGCTGGCTGTGAGTGATGGCACTGCAGAGCTGCTGGCTGTCACCTTTGGAAGCCTGTGGCTGTCAGCACTGTAGCTGAAGAAGTCCAGATGCTATAGCTGTATGGGAAAAAAAGGGGGTCAGGGTGGAAGTGCAGGCTGATCAGCCTCATGTCAGTCTCAGTGAAAATCAAATGGCCGTTTTTGGACACATGAAAAAGGCAATTGGGAATAGCAAGTCTGGATGTAAAATAAATGAGTTAAGTCATGCTTGATGGACCTGATTGCCTTCTCTGATGAAATGACTCAGGACAATTGTGTCTAGTTGATATTGGCTGCCTGAGTTCTTAATTTCTATTTACTGGTCAATAAGAAATCTACACCCTACTGAATTATTTGACTATGGGATCTATTAATTTTTGATCAGGCTGTATGTGTAAAGCTATGAAAGCACAGCAGACTTGAATAAATAGTTGAAACAAATCCTCAGTTGTTCACAAACTGAGACTTTTCCCCAGACTGTTGTGATTTGATCACTCAGCTCTTTTAAAACACCCATGTCACTTCTCTTGAATTTTCATATGTTATTTTGCTTCTCATACTTTAGGTGCCTAAAATACAAGAATTTTGAGATTACTGAAAGAGGAGAAATAGAAGTAAAAGGGAAAGGGAAAATGCACACATACTTCCTCGTTAGAAATAAATCTGCAACTGAGAATGAGATTATGGGAAGGCCTATGAAAGATTTAGATTCTGGCCATGAATCTGTTCAGTCCTTTCCAGAAGGCAAGACTGAAACAATACCAAGTTCTCATCAGCCAGGTAGAGTCAACTCAACACATATTTTCCTCCTTGAACAAATGAAAGTTAATACAATCAATTAAGTGTCCTTTTGTGTTCTTTCAGCTACTCAGACTCAGCCAGAAAAGGACCAGACCCCAGCTATTGCAATGAAGTATGTTGATGGCCCCACAGATGCACAAAACAGCCTCAAAAGAAGAAATCAGATGAAAACTGGAGATTTAACAGGTAGTCATTCTGTTACCATCTCACAGAGACTACAGAACTAGGAAGTAATAACCATTGTTTTACTCAAGCCCGCAATTCATGCCAACATATGCACATTACCCTTCTGCACACTCTTTAGGAACAGACAAATTTCACCTCTGGAGCAATCGAGGTGTTGATTGTGCAGTAGGGAGAAAGAAACTGGCAGAGCTGTCAAGCCCCAGAGCCCTTCTGGCAGTGCAAACAGAAGAAACAGGGACAGACCCATGAACTATTCATGTACACATCTTTTCCTAGAAAAGGTGTAATTGTGGGGGAGCCTTACCAGCTCAAGAGAGACCTCAGTCCTCAAGTCAGGCTGCTGCAGGGGTCAGAAGGATTTATTGCCATGCTCGTGTTCTGTGACCAAAGTTCATTCTCCTTTGAAGCAGCTGATGCTGAGAGATAACAGATTTGATGCCATAACAACCTAATCTAATTCAGCAAGTCTTGTAGTTCTATTTCTGTGTTTTGTGGATTTTATACAGACTAAATATGTTGTCGCTAATTACTAGAAAATATTTTACTGCCTTCCCTCCCACCTGCTTAGATGTGGTAGTTAATCCAGTATGTGCTGTGCTGACAAACAGAAACCTCTCTGGTGCTTAAAAACTCACGCTGCAGTCGTGTTTCCTTTCAGGCAAAACTTGTGATTCCAAAAGCGATGGAAGTTTCCATGGCAACCAGCATGCAAATGATGGTCCTCGTCCTCCAAACCAGGGAAGAGTCAAACCTGCTGCTGAAGAGCCACAGAATAGAAATGTTCGCTCTAATTTTTGCACTTTACTCTAAGTTTCTTACTTTTACATTAAACAGAGAAATTTTATTATTATTTTGTGCATTTTGCCGTTATGGGACTGATTTTGTATATGAGTACCACATGATTTTGTAAAAAAAAAAAGAAAAAAGACATTTCATCACAGTTTTCAGTAAAAATAAAACAGTGAAAGAAATTTTTTTTCTAATCAATCTACATGGGCCATATAATACTCCCAGTGGAGAAAGAAACCCTTGCAAGATGCTTTGAAGATGCATTTTCAGCCTGTGCCACATCTTTGACTATCCCTGTGTAGAAATCATGTGTTGGTATCTGATGCAGCAATCGAGAAAGAGGTGACTCATCCAGCTAGAAATATTCCTACTCAAATGAGCACTTGCCATAAAAGAAACATTCCCTGGAGTGACCATCTGTCTGGACTCCAGCACAGCCAACAACTTGCCTATGTAAAGTTAGCAGAGTTCCATCCACGTTTTAACTGCAATAACAGCTTAATCTCTTAACACCTCTTTTGTTGGGTAAAGGCATCATGAAGCAGAAGTGAAGAACAGATCTAAAACAACCTGAATTTTTGCATCCTGAAGAGAGAATAATGTGTGCTTGATAGCACCCAACAGCAGAAAAGAGCAGCTGTGATCTCTGAACCAGCTGTGCTAGTGCATAGGAGGACATGGAAACAGTGGAGTTATAAAGCATCATATTTGTCACAACACCGAAGGACTGTTCGAGGCCTACAACCTATTTGAGACTTTCAAATGAGTTTCAAGCTTATTTCTCACTTTGTCACCCCAGCTAAACAGAAAAAAACAAGTTTCAGGACTGCAGAAGGAGACTATCAGTGCTGGAATTAATGTTGCTAATATCATTGAAAACAACAGCATTCAAGATCAACATTACTTACCTGGTGTCAGAGGCTGCTCAGCTGAAATACTTCCATGCTGATGTATTCTTAGATTATGCCTGATCAGAAATGGCAGAGAAAAATTGAAGTTCATCTGTCAGGGATTTCCGACAGAGGAGCAAAAATACGATGAGTATAAAGGTTGTAGGCAATTTGGTGCATCATAAATTGTGCTCTCACTTCTATAAATGGAGCCTGGAGAAGGTGGGTGACTTTGACAGAAGATGTGCCCTGCACACTTATTTATTACTTCTGAGTGTGGATTTATTGACTAAGGGTGCAGGCATGAGACCAATGTGAACTTTGAGCAAGAACTCACTGGAGAAGGTGATAATATTACTCCTCTAACAGTCTGGAGCATCACATTTCCACCTCTGTGCCTGCAGCAACAGCGAGGCTCTTTAAACACCAGACAGAGAGCTAAGACTGACGAAAGGCATCTCCTCCTCTTTATAGCATAGCCAGATGAAATTTCACCAGGTTGGATTTTTCTCTTTTCAAATCTGAGACAGGAGTTCCATAGTTGAGGACCTCTGTCTACACAAGCAATCAATTAGTGCAATTAGAGCAGCAGAGGAGGATGCACAGAATGAAACCATCGGAGCTGTTCTCCACACCAGAGGTGTTCCAGGGGATTTGCTAGGTGTGGTCCCATGCAATGAATGCCTGTTAGCTTTTGGAGCACCTCATAAGCACATCTTCTGACTAAGTTTCATACAGAATAGATACATTTTTGTGCTGTGAGACCACTCTACAGTGAGAAACAGAGTATGGTAAATGGGTTTGAGTAAGAAGTTCGCTCAGGAGTGTACTCCTGACCAACTGAAATGCTGTTGTAGGCACACCCTGTAACACAAGGACTTTCCACCATACAGCTGAGCAGCACCATTCAGGGAGTTCAATTTTATGAGTGGAAAACTTTACTTATTTATTTGGATTTTGTTATCTAGGTATTGTTCATTATTTTGGCAAGGGAGAGATCTGCTGTATGCTGATGCTGCATCTAAGGGTTATAATTGCTAAGTTAGGTATCAAGATTTCAAACACTGGACCCTGTGCTACCCTCAGACACACAATCTAAATATCCCCTTCACCCTTGGTAACACCTCCCCATCGTCTCAGTGCTCATGGCTTTGTGCTTCTGCAGTACCACCGTAGCTTTAGGAAGCCTTTCCTGAAGAACGGGAATACCCAATTTCTCTCTCACTTACAACACTGTGAGAGTGAAGTACCAGTTAAATCAGCACCATCCCAGTGATTGAAGTCAAGAAGGAGCTCTGGCAGCTCTTGTGTCCCCAGCCTAGAGATGTGTTTCAATACTCTTGGCTAGTCATGCTGATGGAACAGAGAACACGACACTTAACAAATGGGGGCTGAGCACTCTGTCATTATTGGCATTTGCTGTGGAGATATAAAGCCACTTTAGTCCCAAGCACAAGTGTGACACAGCAGTTTACATCTCTCAGTGGCCAGTGTGAATGCAGCAGGGAAGCTCTTTCTGTCTCTGCTGCTCTTGCAGTCCCACCTGTGTGGCTGAACAGCACTGATTGCCTCTCTGAAAAAAAGAATTTCCAGCTGGAAACGGTCCAACCAGTCTGGCCACCAGTGAATAGGGCCTGGTATATATCCTGGGGTTCCCTGTAGATATATCACAGAGTAGTTTTAGATAGAAGCCCAGAGCTCCTCTGGACTTGTATGGATCATCTTGGGGAGAAGAAAGAAAAGAACCATGGCTTAATTGCATCTCTCTGTCTTTTAACACTTGCTTTGCTTAAACCTGCCCTTCTTGCACTGAACAAACTATGGATGTTTAATATTGGAATGTTTTAATTGCCAGTAAGTGCTCCATGGTAAATTACTTCATGCTGTACTGTGGTAAAAATGATGTGCTCAGTGGTTTCTCTGTGGCATCTGCTACAATCTGGTTCTCCTGGAAGTGCAGAGCTGGGTCAAATCTGCACAACTGCTTCTAAAAATTAATGTGCCTGTGCATCATCACGTGTTCTTAAATCTGTAGGCACTGCTAAAGACTGCAAAATATAATTAAATAATAAATCTTTTCATTAATATACCAGCTGCCATCTGTCAATGACTACTTTGATTCCTTTTCCCTTCCACCTTTTCTCTTTTTCCTCTAGGACTACAAAAGGGCACAGTCTTTGTGTCAGTCACATATCTACTCTGAATTGACACAAAAAGGGTGGGAGAAGAGAACTGTTGCTTCATGGAAGCTGAAGCTTAGAAAAATTGAAAGTTGAGACTTTTGAAATCTTTCTAAAGCGTATGGATTCCCAAATCCCATTAAATCTGGTGTTAAAACATTAACTCCAAGAGTTTGGGTACCTTAAAGGTCCAGGGGTCAGATTTTTCAAATATTTTTGTTACTTTCCTAAGTAAAAACAACTGGATTTAGGTGCTTAACTGAACACATATGCAGTGTTTAGTTCCCAAAAATGATGCTTTCCTTAAAACATTTTAAAAGCACTTCCCTGTAAAGCCTTCTAAAATGGGCTGTTTACTAAACTTTCCAAATTGGAACCTCGTTTTCTGGGAGTCATTAATTCATTACTTCTGACATTACAATGCAACTCTGTATGGATCCAAGGTGAACATAAGACACACAAATAAAATAACAATGAAATTGAAATTATTACTTCAATGGTGGGAATATATTAAAAGTATACTTGAATATAAAATACCATGGTGAAATTCAAAACAAAAAAGGGAACACAAATTTTCATAGAAGTATACAACCTCATGGAAAATCCAGAGGGGATTTTTTTTACACCAAGTCTCTGCTTTCACCTTAGAAACACTTTAAGAGTAGACAGTGAGATGAAAATCTTCCTTAAAGTTATCTGTACAAACACCTACTATTCATGCATTCTCTAAACAATATTCAATCATCAATGCTTCCTGTACATAAAGAAATAGCACTCTGCAGTATTTTGATTCCATAAATAGTTGTAATCAAAATAAACACATGGAATGCTATCTTTACTCATGGAATGCTATCTTTGCTCATATGACTAGACTAACAAGCACTGCTCATTTTATACAAGCTGTCTGTAGTTCCCTCTCACATTTATTTTGCACCTGCTCGCTGAATTTCTCCTAATGATTTTTGGTACAAGTTGTGCTGAGAAGCCATTCCTGAAAAATTCTGATATTCACAGTCCTTCCTATTTTGACTTGGTGTCCAGCCTTCAGTCTCCAGCTGGATGAGCACAAGTTGGAAGCAGATTTGTGGTCACATTTTCATACCAATAAGTACTTAGTCTCCTGTGCTCTGTTAGAGGTGAACACACCCTTCCTTACTCTCCTGTGTTCACCTGTTAGAGGTGAACTCCAGATGGAAATAAACTCATTGCCAAGCTTTGCAGAAATTCAGGGCAACATTTACTGACTCTGTGACATCTCCTTAACTTTGCTGTATTAGTACTGTGAAGTTTGAAAGCTCTACCTACAGAGGAAACCTCACAGGCTCTTTGATAGTTCTTATTTTCTCATTTGCATCAGACACCTTTCTGTCAAGGGAATCAGCAAACTCAAGCGGTGACACGGTTTCTGATTTTTGTGACAAACACACCAAACCCAGCTTCAATGCCCTGTTCACATCAGTCCTGAGGTGAGAGGTCCTTGAGGCACAGAAGCACTTTGTGGAGGTACCTTTCCTTTGTGTGGTTTCATCTCAGTGTCTGGGCTTCCAGCTGGCTTTGTTGTGGCTTCCATTTTCGTGCTGAACATTGGGCCAGTGACCCGAAACACGGCTGGGTGATGCTCTGTGGGCATCCTGCCAAAGAGTTTTGCAGGAGAGGAACCTGACACACAGCTATCATTTAAAGCCAATTTATCTCGGGAATCAATGGGCCTTTAAAAATTCACCAGCTCACATATCCTTTTCAGTGATGGTCATTAGATGTTTTGTGCTCTGATTTTGTGGGCTTTTGAGAGAACCTTGCTTTTCAGCAAATGGTGACATATCCATTGGTAAGAGAAAACTCACAGCCTTTACTTTACTCCTGGAGAAAAAATGAGAAATCCTTATGAGGATTACCAATGTATAAAACATGCAGAGAAAGTAAAAAAAAAAAAAACACAAAACACCAACCCAGCAAGCAAATGTAAATGCTTTCAACCCTTGCACACTACTGGAGGCAGGATTTCATGCCATTCACATGGCCATTCCAAAGGACCAAGCATGGTCCTCTCTGCTAGAAGTATCTGGCTTTTCCCATCGAGTCTCACATCTCTCTCTCCATGCCTGACCTGTGTGTACAAAGCTGTGTGTGCACAGAGCCCTGGGTGCATGTGCACCCGCAGAGACCCTTCAGTAATTTTAGTATAATAGCCCTGGAAAGAGTTCTCAGCCTCTCTCATCCTGTATTTAAATATTTAATGTTTTTTTCCATTTACCAAACACAGTGGGAATCCCTTGGTAGAAGCAATGCTTTAGCATATATGAATTAAAATATTTTAGACATGCAAATTACAGATGATTTCTTAGCAGTGCTGGTTTTTTTACAACTTGGATGCAACTGCACTCTATATAAATTCAAGGTGATGTTTCTACAGAGTTAATTTTAAAGCAAAAATATTCATATCACATACAGGATTATAGCTTTGGAGCAAAATGTGAGGAAGCCATAATAAACAAAGAATAGGAAAACCTGACATGAACCAGCATGCTGAGAAGCAAAAATGTCATCCTTGTAAAAAATTAAGCTTAATAAGCTTGCTGAGCTAATTGCTAGAAATTATCTTACTAGAGAAGAGCTAAGATTGGTGTCTGTGTCAGACATTTGGGTATATAACAGAAACATCCACCATTAAGACCATAAAAGATATTAAATTTTTTTTTTGGTGTAAGAAACACAAAGCTTCGTGCTTCAGATCAACCACCCTGCTGAAGGGGTTAGGTGAAAAGCTCTTTGCACAGCCATTTCTCCTCCTGAAGCAGCCAGCAGTGAGTGCACATGAGTCACTGTTCAGCTTGGCAGCTCTAACGACAGCGATAAAATCGTCCATGCTGTCGTTTTTGGCCACAGGGCACCCGGTAGGTCCCCAGGCATTCGATGTAACAGATCTGTGTTGCTATTTTGATTGCTTTGAAAGCTCTTTGCCCTCATGAGCAAGCAGCAGTGTTTGCCATTGCCTCCCCGTCCCTGCACGCTGCCCCTGTGCTTCCGACCACGCACACCTTCCACGTGAGCTGGCTGGAGGGTGAACCCCCTGCAAGCACTCATGTGTGCCCAGAGTCTTAAGTTTCCCTGGACCCAGTGGAGTGTGAGCAGAAATCCAGAGTTACAGGGTCAGGGTGCTTTGGAAAACGACACAAGTTCCCTGCCAGGGACAAAATTTAGGTGTCTAACTGCTGTAAAACATCTGACCCTGAAACGTCCTTACAAGAAAACCCAGGTGCCTCTGAAAGCTTGGCCCCGTTGTCCCCTGCAGCCTCTCAGTAAGGAGCCAGGACCCAAACCAGCTTTGCAGAGGGAGTGCTGGGGGCTGGGCACTGGTCTGCTCTGAGGATTTAGGGGGACAGAACAAAAGCTGTTGAGGCATGCACAGGCACCTCCACATAGGTGACACAACCTGCAGTGGGTGTCAGCCCCTGGCATGGCCACTGGAGTCCTGTCCCAGGACCAGCACGGGCAGGTGGGCAGAGCCATGGACTTCTCCCTGACCAAACACATGCTTTGAGGTCATTTGGATTTGTTCCTTTTGAGCACAGCATGACTGGGCTGAACTCAGGAATCAGCGTGAATTCCCAAGGTGGATATATCAGCAACAGGATGTGGCTGGGCTATCATATGTCACAGTCTCATTACTCCTGGTTCTACCTGTGGCTGTTGTCCTGTGCTGGAAAGCTTCTCATCAACGAGCAGGGACACTCAGGGCTGGTCCAGCAGCCATTTCACTTAATTTAGAAGCTGTCCTGAGACTACTTTTTTAAAGGCTGAAAGCATTAACTTGTAATGCTGCAAATACAGGGGAAATATGATACAGTACAACTAAATCCATGAGCCACAGTCACCACACTTCCGAAGGCATAGTGCAGAGTTCCTTGGTGTTTCCACACTTTTTGTTCAAAGTTTAAAAATCCCTTTCAAGCTTAGCTTGTCAGAACATCACATTGATCTGCAAAATTCTGCCTGGCTTTAACACAGCAAAGATTTCAACCCCTTTCTCTTTCCCTCAGCCTCCCCTTTCTATAGCAAATTTGACTTGCTACCACTGCCAAACTTCATGAATTGCAGGGAGGAGAAGGACAGCTTCCTCAAAAGAGGTCTCCAGTCTGCTCAGGGTCCATGTACATTCAAAAAACAATTTTGCTGATAACATACTAAAACCCAGAGCAAAGTCTATATGTCTTACTAGGTGAAACTTCTGTCACAGCCCCAGTAGATGATGCTGTGAAGGCAAACAACCCACCTGCAGTTACAGACATGCTCCTGAAACAGCTTCATGTTTCTGGACTGGCTGTAGGAGAGACAACTGCCTGGTGATTTTTCAAGCCCTTTCTCTTTCCTGCTGAGCTGTGCTGCAGCAGGAGGGGCCAGGGGCTGGGCACTGCCTGGCTCCTCCAAGAGCCCATGGCTTGGAGGCTTCCTGCCAGCCCAGTGGGACCTTGTGCTGGAAGGAGCAGGAGCTGGGGAGACGGTGGGGTAGCGTCTCACAGTCATGGCAGTATCTGAGAAGCAGAGAAAAAAGCAGAGCTAGAAACAATAATAATAACAACAACAAAAATAATATAATGACAATCCAGATATCCTCAGTGTATTTTTGGAGAGTGGCTTTTTGCATGGGCAGATAGTGATAGAACAAGGGGGAGCAGTTTTAAGATAAGAGAGGGGACATGAGGTTTTAGAAGGTGAGACATTGGAACATGCTTCCCAGACAAGTTGTGGATGCCCCACTCATGGAAATGTTCAAGGCCAGGAAGGATGAGCCCTTGAGCAACCTGGTCTAGTGGAAGGTGTCCCTCCCCATGGCAGGGGTGTTCAAACTAAATGAAGTTTTATGTCCCTTCCAACCCTAAATGATCTGTCATTCTATTCTTAATCACCTTTTTGGAGGTTCAAAAATGTTTTGTAGGTGGTGAAGCTGAGAGGTAGAGGAGGCCAGAAAGCTGCTTTAGGTCCCACCCTTTGCCCTAGAAGGCAGCTGGAGAGGAAGAGCCACAGGGTTAGAAAGCACTTTGCACAGCTTTCCCACTTGCCAAAAGACCACAGAGCTGTTCCCAAACTGCTCGCATCCATAGCCCCTGTCTGAGGCCTTCAGGCTGGCAAGCTGGCCACTGGGTCAGTGGGGTTGGCAACAAGCACTGTTCCCTCACAGCATCCCTAAGGCTGCACGTAAATGCACTGGTGCTGGTCAGCCTCTCATCTTATTCCTTCTCATAGATTTGTCTCCATGAAAACTTGTGGGGCCATTTCTCCAATACTTCTCATCAAGCAATATTTTGCTCTAATTCCTGCTTCATTAATTCCTCCAGAAGTCCCAAACAGACTTCTATAACTGAGGAATATTTCCATTTTTCTCCTCTGATAAAATTGTGAAGAGAATATATTCCTATATATTGACCCCTCTCTGCCTCAGCGAGAACTAATTGCATTATCAACAAAAATAAACTGCACATCTGGAGTGATGTATGCAGCCAACCCAGCATTATTTGTTATTATTTGTGGCATTTTTCTCATTTTTTACTAAGGCAGGATGGGTTATGGCATGGTTACAAGTGTTGGCCCTTTTCTACCTGGAGCAGGCACATGGAGGAGAGCCCGTGCCTGTGAAAACCCAAAGCAGAAAGTCAAATTCCGCTGAAGCAAACCAAACTCTTCGAGTTGAATCCTTTGTTTGAGCAGCAGCAAAATACTCCCCGAAGCACATCTGGGGGGACGCACCCTAAAAAGCGCACAGAGCAGGACACGCAGTGCCTCTGGGCTTGGGGAGAGGGCAGGACGGAGCACTGCCATGGAGCTCAGGGGCCAGCAGCAGCCGGCCAGCAGCCCATCCCCGGCACACAGGGCAGGGCAGCAGTGCCGGACAGTGCCGGACAGCCCCGGACAGCCCCGGCCAGCCCCGCTCGGTACCTGTCTGCTGCTGTCCGGGCGCCGGAGCGGCCGCGGCGCTGCCCGGCGGGGATGCTGGGGATGCAGCCGGTCCCTCCGCAGGGATGGCAGGGCTCCTCGCAGCGTTCCCATCTCCTCCTGCCGCCCCTCTCTCCGCCGGCACGGCTCTCTGCCCGCCGCCCCGCAGCTCTCCCTTCAGGGCCCTGTTTTCCCTCTCCAGCTTGTTGATTTGGGAGCGCATCTTGCGGATGACCTGCAGGAGGTGCGTGTTCCCCTCCATGCCGCCGCGCCGGAGCCCCTGCCCTAACCCAGACCCTGCCCTTAAAAGCCTCCGGACAGCAGGAGTCCCTCCCCGCAGGGGCCAGATCCCGGCGCTGGGAGGGCTGCACCGAGCTGTCGGGTTGCTACGAGAGGGCCATGATTTATTCATTGGGGGTCGCGTTTCAGAGCAGAGCTGGCCTCTCCCCGCCGCACAAATCACTGCCAACACCAGCGAAAACCTGCCCGCCCCTCGGTTGTCTCTGCACGGCCCAAGAGGACAGAGCCCGATTCCTTTGGTTTGCCCAAAAAGGCCAGTGATCCTCTCCACAGCATAGAGAGAGGGTCGCCCTTTGCTGGGCAGCAATTCATCTCTCCCTTAACACAGTGGAAGAGACCTTTTTGCTCTGTGCATCTGGAATTTCAATTCCAGAACTAGCAATTTCTCACAGGAAAATTAAAATTCTAAATGAAAGCTGATACGGTGCAAGAACCCTGCTATTAACAACATGTGCCAGCAGCTGTGATGGACGAGCAGGTACACCAAAGCTCTCCTGGAAGGCTGGAGCAGAGCCTGGGCCCTCTCTGGACACCCGGGGAGGCTCGCTGGAGCAGAGTGCCTGCACGAGCATCCCAGGAGTGTAACGAGAGACAGACCAGGCATGATTCTTGCATTAGCAAAAGAAACACAATACCACGTATTTCTCTCATCACCTGGTCCCTAAAGCCATCTCTCTGCTGGCAGTAAGATGCAAAAACCTGTGGAGCAGTCTTCCTGCTCCCCAAAACCTACTTCAAAATGCAGAACTGAGAATGCCAGAAAGCCAAGAGGGAAATAATTTAACACACCTTTTGCTTTGAGGCCATCCACTTCCCAATAGCTCAACAGTGACTCATGGATATCTGAGAGAGGAAAAAAAGACTTTTCAGCTGTGTGCATTTCCCCAGTCTGCTGCTGGAGGCTGGGGCAAGAAAGGAAAACTGTTGTGAGATGCTTCAAACATGAGATGACTCAATTTTACTTTTTCCAGAGGTGTCAGAAGGGCTGTTGTGAGGAAGCCATCGGGTCTGGGGGGAGGTGCTGCTGCCCAGCATCACCCCTGCTGTCACCTCCTGGCAACCTTCCCCAGAGAGCTCTGCATGGCTCAGGCTGCATGCAGAGGGGTGAAACAAATGTGAGTTCTCAGGCTGCAGATGAAGCCCACAGCACCCATGCACTTGATCTGGGCTTGGAGCCAGGTTTAAACGACAGTGTAGGTGCCCCTACGCTGGGGGTGACATTTAGGAAGCATCATGGGTCTATTTCTCCAGCACACAGACCAGGCAGTGGAGCAGTGACAGCACCCAGGTGTAATTAGAATGNTAAACTGCACATCTGGAGTGATGTATGCAGCCAACCCAGCATTATTTGTTATTATTTGTGGCATTTTTCTCATTTTTTACTAAGGCAGGATGGGTTATGGCATGGTTACAAGTGTTGGCCCTTTTCTACCTGGAGCAGGCACATGGAGGAGAGCCCGTGCCTGTGAAAACCCAAAGCAGAAAGTCAAATTCCGCTGAAGCAAACCAAACTCTTCGAGTTGAATCCTTTGTTTGAGCAGCAGCAAAATACTCCCCGAAGCACATCTGGGGGGACGCACCCTAAAAAGCGCACAGAGCAGGACACGCAGTGCCTCTGGGCTTGGGGAGAGGGCAGGACGGAGCACTGCCATGGAGCTCAGGGGCCAGCAGCAGCCGGCCAGCAGCCCATCCCCGGCACACAGGGCAGGGCAGCAGTGCCGGACAGTGCCGGACAGCCCCGGCCAGCCCCGGCCAGCCCCGCTCGGTACCTGTCTGCTGCTGTCCGGGCGCCGGAGCGGCCGCGGCGCTGCCCGGCGGGGATGCCGGGGATGCAGCCGGTCCCTCCGCAGGGATGGCAGGGCTCCTCGCAGCGTTCCCATCTCCTCCTGCCGCCCCTCTCTCCGCCGGCACGGCTCTCTGCCCGCCGCCCCGCAGCTCTCCCTTCAGGGCCCTGTTTTCCCTCTCCAGCTTGTTGATTTGGGAGCGCATCTTGCGGATGACCTGCAGGAGGTGCGTGTTCCCCTCCATGCCGCCGCGCCGGAGCCCCTGCCCTAACCCAGACCCTGCCCTTAAAAGCCTCCGGACAGCAGGAGTCCCTCCCCGCAGGGGCCAGATCCCGGCGCTGGGAGGGCTGCACCGAGCTGTCGGGTTGCTACGAGAGGGCCATGATTTATTCATTGGGGGTCGCGTTTCAGAGCAGAGCTGGCCTCTCCCCGCCGCACAAATCACTGCCAACACCAGCGAAAACCTGCCCGCCCCTCGGTTGTCTCTGCACGGCCCAAGAGGACAGAGCCCGATTCCTTTGGTTTGCCCAAAAAGGCCAGTGATCCTCTCCACAGCATAGAGAGAGGGTCGCCCTTTGCTGGGCAGCAATTCATCTCTCCCTTAACACAGTGGAAGAGACCTTTTTGCTCTGTGCATCTGGAATTTCAATTCCAGAACTAGCAATTTCTCACAGGAAAATTAAAATTCTAAATGAAAGCTGATACGGTGCAAGAACCCTGCTATTAACAACATGTGCCAGCAGCTGTGATGGACGAGCAGGTACACCAAAGCTCTCCTGGAAGGCTGGAGCAGAGCCTGGGCCCTCTCTGGACACCCGGGGAGGCTCGCTGGAGCAGAGTGCCTGCACGAGCATCCCAGGAGTGTAACGAGAGACAGACCAGGCATGATTCTTGCATTAGCAAAAGAAACACAATACCACGTATTTCTCTCATCACCTGGTCCCTAAAGCCATCTCTCTGCTGGCAGTAAGATGCAAAAACCTGTGGAGCAGTCTTCCTGCTCCCCAAAACCTACTTCAAAATGCAGAACTGAGAATGCCAGAAAGCCAAGAGGGAAATAATTTAACACACCTTTTGCTTTGAGGCCATCCACTTCCCAATAGCTCAACAGTGACTCATGGATATCTGAGAGAGGAAAAAAAGACTTTTCAGCTGTGTGCATTTCCCCAGTCTGCTGCTGGAGGCTGGGGCAAGAAAGGAAAACTGTTGTGAGATGCTTCAAACATGAGATGACTCAATTTTACTTTTTCCAGAGGTGTCAGAAGGGCTGTTGTGAGGAAGCCATCGGGTCTGGGGGGAGGTGCTGCTGCCCAGCATCACCCCTGCTGTCACCTCCTGGCAACCTTCCCCAGAGAGCTCTGCATGGCTCAGGCTGCATGCAGAGGGGTGAAACAAACGTGAGTTCTCAGGCTGCAGACGAAGGCCACAGCACCCATGCACTTAACTTGGGCTTGGAGCCAGGTTTAAATGACAGTGTAGGTGCCCCTATGCTGGGGGTGACATTTAGGGAGCATCATGGGTCTATTTCTCCAGCACACAGACCAGGCAGTGGAGCAGTGACAGCACCCAGGTGTAATTAGAATGTTGCTGCTGATCCTGCAGCTGGCAGGTTTGGCTGGGCAGGGAACACTTACCAGCTCAGCAATTAGCTTATCCCAGCTGTAGCTGAAGACATCTGCTCCTCTCATCCCATGCCTGCTGCTCCTCTGGAACCAGACTGGAGCAGGCACAGACCTTTTGATGCACCAGAAACCTCTGAGGAAATTACTTTTGTCTTGTGGTCTCGTACAGCTGCTCCTGCTGCAATGGCCAGATGACTCAGGAGTTTTGGACAGTGAAAACCTGGCAAAGCTGCCTTTGCCACTGGGCTGACCAGCGTGTTCCCTGTAAGCACAAAGAGCTCCATGCACCCAACCTTGTTTTTTGTACATTCAGTGGGGTTCAAGATGTGTGCTTACCCTGCCAGCTCCTGGGTGCTGCTGCTCTGTGTGCCACGGGTGGGAGACATGCTGGGTGCCTCTTAGCCATGACACACTGGCAGGATGCAGATTGTGGCTGGGTGTATCTTCAGTGTGCCTTCCTGAGCCTGCTGCAGACACCTATAGCTATGTGGTTTTTGCCATAAAACACTTCAACTTTAAGGTGTTTAACAGAAAGGGCAATTTCTCACACCTGAGAAGCTTTGGCAAGTTGTGCTTGGTAGGGTACAGACCTGGGCAAAATTACTTTCACCCTCAGTCATATCTGAAGCTCTCTGCTAAGAAGAAGAACCAAACACAGAGTTTCTGGCAGCTGCTGGGCTCAAGGAGTCCCATAGAAATATCTCTGTGTGGCTGCTGGTGCATGACAGTGGACTGTACAAACTGCATAGCAAATAGCACTGCAGCAGAAAACCTGTAAACAAAGCACAGAAACCTTGTGGAGCATCTTCATCCAAAAGGTGGGGAGCTCAGCTCTGTGCTCTGCCCCTGGCCAGCATGGTGACAGTGCAGTGGCTGTGTGTGCACAGCTGCTGCAGGGACTCCCTGGGGAAGGGCTGCTGTGAGAGCAGTGAGGGGACAGTGTGAAAACTGCCACCAGCAGGAAACAGCACCTGCACAGCCACCACTACAGCTGAACAGTTTTTGTAGCCGTCTCACTTGACAAATCCCTCTTGCTCCCCTGAGGTTAGAGAGAGAAAAAAAATTGAAAAGGACTCATTGCTACTCTAGTATGATGGTTTCTTTTTAGCATATCACAACATTTTGTCCTGGAAAATCCATCAGCAGCAGGTGTGTGGGTATTTTATATGACATGCTGCAGCTGGAGGTGTTTCCTGCCTCCCAGCCCCACAGGAGCCTCTGTGCAAAAAGACAGAGCCTCCCTTCTCTGGGGCTAAACCCGACCTGCAGAGCACAAGTACAGGCATGGCATCTCCAGCCTCTCTGGGACAGCATGGGGGAGAAGCACAGCAGCCTGTCTGCCCCAACAGGGAATCTCAGGGAATAGAACAGCTCACTGCTCCATCATCACAGCACCAAACCTGAAGCCCAGATCTCTGTCAGGGCTGAAGTCTCCAGGGAAGGTTTGCTGTTAATCAGCCTCGAATGTCAACAGCACTGGATTTATGCATCCTATAAATAATTACCAAGCAAAAGCATAACAGCAGCTCTGGTCAGGGTCAATGCCATACCCTTCCTTTCTCACTGTGCAAGAACATTGCTGTGCCCCAAGTCCTTGCTTGATTTCTGACTTTGACGTGTTTAATGCTTCACTGTGGTGAAAAAGAGCCTGCTTCTCTTCTGAATCTGACTGCACAACTTGAGGAGGTAAAGAAAACCCAACATATTTCAGTGGATTTAAAAATTAACGAAAATATTTTTGTGTGTACTGATCCTATTTTGCTGACACACTTCTGATCATTTCATTCTGTACACCTGAAAGGACTGAATAGGTTTAATGTCCAGATTTGATGCCATATTTGCCTTCTTTCAAGGGCTTCTCCATTTAAATGGTAAAGTAAGAGGTAAACAGTAAATTTAAGAAGCAAACTTTTATTTTTTCCCAGTTTTCATTTCTCCCCTTTCATTCTCCTCAAAGTTGAGACATTTAGATCTTCATGCATTTAAATTATCCCTATGTTTTTCTTAGCATATCCTATGGCCTGAGGCTCAGCAGCAGGTTTAAGATTGATGCTCAACTTGAATGTATTTTCTTCTGGGCACTCCAGTAACAGCTTGAATGCAGTGGGACCTGCAGCACAGTCTGCAAGGTCTCTCCTCCTCTGAGCCCAGCATGCTGGCTGGCATCCACATCGGTCTCCCCACAGCTGCTGCTCTGCCAGGCCAGGTCACATTTTGCTTTGGATGCATTTCATCTACAAGTGCTCATCCATGTGAAAAAATACATCCTTCTTGTAAGGAAGGGATTTGACAGAGTAGATTTTGCATCGGAAATTGGAAATGTTCTAATAATTGGACAAATGGCCCAGTCCCTCAAGTTTGCTGGTAGTATCTGTGGTTAATGCAGTTTCCTGGCCTTGCACTTCCCGGGGAGGGTGCTGCTCTCAGCCCCAGTCCCCAGCCTGTGCTCACCCACCCAAGAGGTCCATCCCTGCAGGGCCACTGCTCCTCCCTCAGGCCAGTCCGAGCTCCTTTCCAGAGCCGAGCTGCCACAGCAAAGGCAGGTACAGGAGCTCATTCCCATTCCTGCAGTAGTGCTTCAGGCTTTCACCAGGGCAATCAGCTAATTGTTCACTGACTAGATTCATTACGGGGCTGTTTGGAGCAGGTACTCCCCAGGTTTATCTGTGGGAGTACCTCCCCCTCCTGTGAGCTGGCACCACTCTGTAGCCAAACAGAGGAACCTGAAGGCTCATTTTGGTACATTCCCACAGATGCAAATGCCAAAAAANAGGCAGGTACAGGAGCTCATACCAGTTCCTGCAGTAGTGCTTCAGGCTTTCACCAGGGCAATCAGCTAATTGTTCACTGACTAGATTCATTACGGGGCTGTTTGGAGCAGGTACTCCCCAGGTTTATCTGTGGGAGTACCTCCCCCTCCTGTGAGCTGGCACCACTCTGTAGTCAAACAGAGGAACCTGAAGGCTCGTCTGTCTTGGTACAGACATGAAGGAATGTCTGTCTTGGTACATTCCCACAGACGCAAATGCCAAAAATTATCCATTCTTATACTGAAAATTGTGGCTTTTGGGGCTTACCTATTGTGCAGCCAAAACCTGCTGTTCCTAAGCCCCTTCTGAAGGACAAGGGTGAAGTATGCTTTATTGGGGCAGCTGTGCAGGAGGGTGCCAGTGCTACCATGCTGGCAAGGAGGCGTCCCCCAGAACCACAGCCCACCTAGGCTGGGAAGGAAACTCCTTTTCCACGTGTGTAAAAGGGCTGAGTGCTGTGGGAGCGCAGAGCAGCACTCAGGCAGCTGCCCGAGGTGGGCAGGGTGCTCCTGCCTCAGCCGCGCATCCCTGTCCCGCCAGCGCATCCCTGTCCCGGCAGCGCATCCCTGTCCCGGCAGCACATCCCTGTCCCGGCAGCACATCCCTGTTCCAGCAGCGCATCCCTGCCCCGGCTGAGCCTGCCCCACATGGAGCCACCTCCCCGAGCGCCACCCGCATGTCACACACCGAGAGCAGCGCCCGGCACTCGCCACTTTGGTACAAAGCCCTCTCCTGGGCACTCTCGGACAGCAACTTCCCGGCAGAGTGACAATTACCCAGTGGATTGGCAGGACCAGCCCAGGAAGGCAACCACAAGTCTGCAGGAATGCTCTGTCCTTGACATTGAAGCGAGTAGAGGAGGTGCGATAGCTAACTGAGTGGGAGGGGGACATTGGGACATGGGGCCAGGGGCTGCCTTGGGGCACAGACACGAACAGCAGCGTTCGGGGAGGAGGGCAGAGCCCCTGCAATCGCTCCCCAGCCTCACGTGTAGCCGGGCGTGAGCCAGCGCAAACCTGGCTGCTCTCCCTGCTTGAATGAGACCTTGCCTCCCTCTCATCACTAATTAAACGCTCCCTCTTAACCACGGCTGAGTGGGGACTTGCTCACGGCGAGGTGAGCGAGGCTGTAGCGGGGAGTGAGCTGCACAAGCTCCCAGAAACAAAGCAAGATGGCAAAATCAATTATATGCGTAAAGCAGTCTCGGGTTTCAACATCTCATTAGGTAATGATAGCACGAAGTTATCTGATTAGTCTGTTAAAAGGTAATTGTTTAACTTATTAATGTCTGTTAAGCATCCTTTTCCTTTTGCAAGGACCATTTGCCTGGCTGTGGCTTAACTCCCACACGTATGCAGAAAATCCCATATTAAAAGGAGCTTTGACTTTGAGCATTCAGTGTTCCTGAAAGGGGTCTGAATTCCAGCAGGGGATGCTCAATACTTTTGAAAAACAAGACTTAACCTGCAAATGGGAAATAGAAGCACCGAGATACGAGAGTCACATCTGAAAACCTCGGCTATGGTTTTGGACTGGGCTGGCATGAACAAAGGCTACAGAAACGTTTCAAACTTCTAAGAGAGCACTTCAGGTCTCCGTGTTGCATTTCTAAGGCTCTGGGTCTCTGTCCCTTTAAATGGATCCTCAAATTAATGTGGAATAATCAGAATTAGTCTCTTTTTATGCCAGCCCCCTGCAAGCACAACATATGCTAGAGAGTACAAACCCATGCCTCATGCAAGAGAATCTTTATGCTCAGCTGGAGATTTTCATAATGAGGAGCTCGCAACTGGGCCCAAACTTACCTGCACAGAGCTTGTGACAGCTTTCAAATTAAAACAAGCCCTCACTCATGGGAGAAAGCCTCATGATTACAGAGCAGCCCCAAGCACAAAATACATCCTAAAATTAATAATAATAAAAATAATAATAGTAATTTCTTACTCAGCTGTCTTTTCTCCAGCAAAACACCCCATATAAAATGTGAGTCTATTTGAATCCCTGCAGCTATAAGGTATCACACTATTGGCAAACTGTGCAAAGACATCTAAACCATGACTCAGAACTACAGGGAATGCCACACGGCATTTGCAGGTTACAAACATGTATCACAGGGTAAGTAACAGCTATCAGGGTGTTTCTAACCAGAAATGAGTAGCTATAGCTACCTGAAGCAGCACATGGGGAGCACAGCTTAGAAAGCACACTGAAAATGCAGCTTCTATAAGATGGGGAGTAATTAATAGGAAAAAGGAAACATGCTGCTGTTCACGATGAGATGTTTATACTGCAAACTTCAAGATGCTCTAGTGAGTAAAGAAAAGCCTCAACAACCTGGACAGAGACGTCAGTAATTATGATTGCACTTTTGCATTACTGAGAATTTTCTAAAAATATCTGGTACATTGTCAGCTCAATGAAACATTACAAACCATGCACGTGTCTCATGCAGGCTGTGACTCCCAGCTTAAAGAACACTCATTACCCTGACTCCCACCTTACTGTGCCTCAGAGATGCTCTTGAAGGCACGGGACATGCCCAGGGTTGATCCCAAGCCTCTGTTGGGTACAGCTTCCCTGAGGGGCAGCAGCACCTCCTCCCACAGTGCCATGAACCAGAACTGCTTGCGTGCCAACGTTTTTGCATCTCGAGGCTACAGTGTGAAATACACACACCACTTACTGGCGGCTCTCCCAGAGGAGTTCTTTACCATTCTGCCTTAAAACCACTCAATACTCTCTTGGCCTGATAATCTTCATGCTGTGGCAGCTTTTCCCTAACACTGCTGGCTTCACTGTACTTTTACTTTTTCCCATCTCCAAATGCTCCAACACATGCCTCGGAGGTAGGAAAGTTACTTGATA
The DNA here is from genome assembly GCA_013396875.1 of Vireo altiloquus. Lineage (NCBI taxonomy): Eukaryota > Metazoa > Chordata > Aves > Passeriformes > Vireonidae > Vireo > Vireo altiloquus. Next base: position 300,166 of record VZRF01013837.1, on the reverse strand, counting down.
TTTTCCATAGCTAATATTTTACCAAGGAACTGTGTTGGACTTTTCTTGAAAAGAATAATAATGCTCTCATTTCCTCCCCCAGCTGCCCAGTGAGCTGACGGCTGCCCAGAGCTGCTCTCTGCAGACTGCAAACAAAAACAGTCTGGAAGGGCCCGTGCAGGGACAGCTGTGGGCATGCAACCTGGGGTCTGCGTGGTCTGCCACTGGCCATTAGCCCACCCTGGTTTGTCAGGGGCTGCTGGGAGTGGGTGTGGAGGGCACAGCCTTGTTTGGAGCAAACTCTGCACATCCCTGATTTAAGTAATTGTGAAAAAAGCACATCAGGTTGGCATTTCCCAAAGTTTCCCCTGCTTTTCCCAACTAAATTAGTTATTCTGTCCAGTTTTAATTAACAAGTAATTTCAATTGTGTTTTGCAGTAGTAAGGATTCTGTGTCTGAAGTAGAGGAGAGATCAGCCCTGAAGGAGGCAGTGGAGCAGAGCTGTGTGAATGGCCACTACAGGTTTGTAAGGAGGCAGGGGCTAACGATCCTGAGGCATTTTGATCCCAGCATCCCAGCCCTGGCAGCTTGGACACCGCACTGCTGCAGCACATCTCACCTTGGGCAAGCCCCGACCCACTGTCCCCAAACTCTGTGGTCACACTTTGATGTCCCATGAGCTGTGTTCTGCTCTGGTGCAGAGCAGCTGTTCCCCACCAGAGCCTCACCTGAGCAGGCAGTGGCTGTTCTCCACCAGAGGCTCATCCTGAGCAGGCAGTGGCTGTTCCCATCAGAGGCTCACCTGGGAGCCTAAGCCAAGCAGGTGCTCTCCTGCAGGGAGCTGTCCCACGGCACCTTGGCAGCTCAAAAGACCCCCAAGGAGGTTTTCTCTCCACTGCTGCAGTGTGTGCTCAGCAGAGTGGGACCCTGCCCTTCCTCGTCAGGATGTGTGTACTTGGGGCCACTGCAAAAGCAAAAGTACCCCTGCAAAAACAAAATAACAAAAAAACCCTTCCCACTCCATGCTGTGGCTTCCAGACAGCAAAGTGATGGCAGAAGGAATGGGAAACTGGTGTGGGGCCAGGGTGGTTTGTGCCTGGTAGTTCCTGTCCAAGTAGCTCATTGAAAGCAGAGGGTCAAGCTGAAAGTCCCTCCTGGTCATGGTTGTGGTTCTACATGGGCTTGGCTGTTCTTTGCCTTTTGGATTAGTTTTAATAATTTTCTTTTTCTACACCATTAAATGCTTTCCTGCAGATCCCTTTTCTTTGTCCTCATTTGATATTTGACTTAAACATCCTTTGATTTTAACTGCCTAGGTTCAGAGCTCACTTCATGGTTTTATTTTTTCTGAATATGTATCACTGATTAATTTTTGCGATAATCTAAATATCATGAGAAAAATCTTTTGCATGCATACCAAACTTGTTAAAAATTGGTAAACACATCCAAGTTCATAGCAGATATCCTTGATGGATCATCTGTCTTGAAGATGTAACTTGGGAGCTGAAATATTCAGTAGTCAGTTACCAGCTTAAAAAACGTTCAAATTGATGTAAAAGGTACCTGCAGCCTGGAGCTTCTCAGCACATGTGGGACAACAGTTGTCATGCTGAGATCGAAACAGACACATTTAAAGCTATATATGGAAGCAATATCACTTCCTCCCAAATCCAGGCCCATGGATGGCCAGCACAGGGGTGGTGTGTCTGGAGTATGCATGGTATAGATCATCTTCTTCCATTTCTCATTTGAATATTATCCAAAAATGGAATTAAAAAAATATTCCCCTTCAGATCAATATTATGTTGCCAATATAACATTTCTCCAGTGAATGTTAAGATATAATTACTCTGTATGGAATGATTCTGATTAAACATTTAATATATCTCTCTCTAATTGAAATTTAAGCCTTTGGTTGTGATTGGGTGTCACTAAAGATGTGATTAAACATAAAATATGTATAGCACTTAACTCCTTTTGGGGTGTTGAGATAGCTTCCACTAAGTAACAAACATGAATAATTTCTTTTGCACTCTGTAAAGTTTTAAAAGAAGCTCAATTTGAGCCTGGCATGGGCAGATCTCCTTCCTTGGATGAAAAGGAATCTTTCACCAGCTTCGCCTACAGCACCAGGGAGATGAGCCTCCTCCAGCTGGAGGAAAAAGTGTAAGAATAGACTGTGAAATAATTTACTGGAGAAAACCTCAGCTCCAAGAACAGCCAATCATGATCGTGTGGCTGACCTACACAAAAGGAGTCTCAAAGGGGAGCTTTTGGCAGAAAAGAAAAAATGGTGCAGACCTCATGTAATCCTGTGAGTTTAAAAAACAGCAGTTGTATGGAGAGCCTTTTCCTACAGCATCAGGAACAGGGTGGGTGTGAGATTCAGTGCTACACATCCAGCTTCTGCAGTTTGGGTTGCTGAATTTTATCATGGTAAAGGGCCAAACCCCATCCTTGTAATCATCCTACAGCTTCACAAGAGTCCTGCATTTCTTTCATTCTCTCCCCTCATATGCTGGGATCATCCATGCTCTAATGCTTTGTTTTCTCTCCCTGCTCCAGCCTTGGTTCAAAGCTAATGTTTGTGCTAATTGCCTCCACCCGACTAAGTTTAAAGGGTGTGAACACAGCAGGAGGGGAAGAGCCATCTGGAGCAAGGACCAGCTACACTCAAGCCTGAGCATCGCTAACATCACCAACAAGGCAGCCCCAGAATACGGGCTGGTTCTCAAGCCCCAGAGGAGGCTGCAGAGCTGGTTGCTTAAAATAAATCAAATCCCACAGCCCTTGGACTTGCTCACCAAACTCATTTCGTGTGCAAGCTATTGAGAAAAACAATCCAGGGATTTCCTTACCTCTGCTTTACAGACCATGGCTTGGCTTCAGCCCAGCCTGGCACCAGCCTGCAATATTCCCTCAGTGCAAACCATGTTTTTACAATCCAGCTATGGTTGCTCATGCCTTGTGAACATTAATTAGAAAGAGTCTGTCTCCAAATCCACCTTGATGGCTTCTGAAGCACCCATCCATAAACACAAATCATCATAAACGCAAAATGAGTCCAGTGAGACCAACAAACTGAGGGACAAGAGGAATCAGTGCTCACTTACCTCTCTGTATGGCACAGTCCTGCTGCCACCACTGATGACACATATATATATATAAAATATATATATGGGTTCCTCTCATATATACACATGTATATATATGTGTATATATATATAAACAGCAGGTAAAACTTCACCTACCACTACATATACCAAATAAAGCAAGTTAAGATTTGGGCCAGACATCATTTCTTTCCTTAGACTACTGTTTTTGCAGAGCAGTGTCCAAAGAGCAGAGCTGGGCCTGTTGAGGTGAGGCTGAGGAGGGCTCAGCTCCCATCCAGCTGTGTGGTTGATGCTGCTGTGCAGTGCCCAGGTGAGAACTTGGGCTCTTCCCAAGCCCCAGGCAGGGTCATGCTGTCCCTGCACTGATGCTGGAGCAGGGCAATCCCAAACCACGGTCCCTGTCCAAACCACGCCCCTCCTTCCCCCACCAGGCAAAGACACTTGGGGGATTTCAAACCTTAGCAAAGACTTCTGGAAAACTCCTGATCTGCTTAGTGAGACAGCAGCAGGTGCTGGCAGCACCTGCAAGCTGGTAGAGGCTGGGTGATGGCATCTCTACCTTGCACACAGAGATGGGATGAATTCAGACACCACCCTTGGCTCTGGCCTGCAGGGCCAGGCTACAACTCCAGCTGAGATGCACCAGTTGTGAACTTGGGGTGTAATGAGAAGAGACAGGAGGGCAGAATGAGGCAAAACACAGGAAAATTCGTTCTGGTACCCCCAGGTAGAAAGATACAGTGCTGGCCTCTGCCTTGAACAAACCTGTGGAGGTCTCAGGGGAATCACTGAAGCTTCTCCAGGGAAAATGAGCTAAACAGAAAAAAAACAGCTTAGCAGAATTGTGGGGACTGTGTGCATAGGAGAGAAGAATTCTAACACACAGGCACTTTCCCAATGTGCCCTGGGCAAAATCTGGGACTATGAATTTCAAAGGACAATCAGAGTTTTCTTGGCCTCAAACAGGAGAACTACACCAAGCCTGTTTCTCAGGGTGACTTCAGTTGGGGCCCTTGGAGAGAATCCAAAGCCACATTCTGCAGATGGTCATAAGTGTCTCTATCAGCATCCAAACCACGACACAGCTGGGATGCAGGAGACATCCTGATCTCCACTACTCCAGAGAGTGCTGTCCTAGGAATGAACCAATGCACAGACCTTCAAAGAGAAAACTTTATGGACGTTTTTATACACATACACAAATATTTTAATATAATGGTAACTGAAATGTTATCCATATTCTTAGTACTGTCATAATTAACTAAAAAGATACTTTTTAAATTTTGTAAAAATGACATATTTTACACATCTTCTATTTACAATTGCAATATGCTTAAATGTTATAAAACATCCACTCTGACCTTTAAAATATATGTATACTAGGACTTAGTATTAGATATATTATAATTTATAGCAAACTTAGGGTTTGCTGTGTACCTATCTGTTCAATGGGAATTTCATAATCAGCCTGGCTTAATAAAGGCTGTCCAAAACCAAAAATTGAAAAAAAAAAAAAAAAAAGAAAAAAAACCAAGAGAGGGAATGTGCAAATATTGGGGCAGCCAAAAATATAAAAAAATTCTCAAGCTTCCATTTTTAAAAATAACACCTTGAAGACTTCCAATAAATTAAAAACTTAATCCTCACAGCCTTTTCCTGGTATTGTCCATGCTCAACTTAATTTTCAGTACTATTAATCTAAAGGGAAAAAATACCCCATAGAACAAAGACGAAACCCCACCCCAGACACCAGATCTTCCTGAGGCCGTAAGTTGCCCACACTGCAGTCAAGCATCAGGATTTGCTGGAGGGGCTGCTGCTGGCACAGAGGAGCTGGCTCTATGGATGACTCGAGAATACGTGCGCTCCATCCCTGGATGTTTTGCTGAGTCCTCCTTGTACGCAATCTTTTCAGAAAAAGAGAAAAAAATAAGCAACAGTGAGAGAATGCAGAGAATTGAGCTATTCAGAGAGATGAATAGCTCGGTGTCTGAAGTGTTCATTGTCTAACCACGGATTTCCCATTTTTTAATTGTTACACAATGATGCCAAGAATCTGACAGAGGAAAAGGACCTTTCCCTGGTAAATGGAGGCTGCAGGGACAGGGATGACATCCTCTGAGTCTGGGGTAAAATGGGGCTGGGCTGGCTTCTGCCAAGCTCCACGGGCTCCCTGAACTGCACTATTCCCCCAGCTGAAAGTAAACTACACTTTTCACACAGACACCAGCATTAGCACCTCCTGACTGTGGCACAGACAGGCCCAGCTCTGCCCACGCTGCCATTTGGGGATGCAGCAGCCCCAAAGAGCTGCACACACCTGGGGGCAGGGCTGGGACCAAGTGCCAGGCTGAGCCTGTGGGCAGAGCTGCAGGGGAGCAGCAGTGGCAAATGCTCGCTCTGCCCTGTTCTATGAATAGGCTTCAGCAAGAAGGAAGATCTCTTTTTCTGAAGAAGCTCTTCTAGCCTTGGTTATAGCTCTTTTTTCCTACTTACTTCTATAAAAGCAGACTGAAAACCTGTCTTCCTCCACAGACGCTTTGTTGAAGCATCCACAGCAGAGAACTGGGACCCTCCCCACTGACCAGACAGCACCAGCAGTGGAAGAGAAACCTCTCCCCTTGCCAAAGCTCCAGGTGTAACCCTATGCCATCAACCCCCAGCTGTCCTTGGCCAGGGCTGCAGGACAGCCACAGCTCAGCTGTCACTCGGGCAGATGTGACCACAGTCGGCTTCAGGGCCTGAGCCAGCAGCTGGGGCAGCTCTGGGAAGGGGCTGCTCTCACACCACGGGCTGCAGGAAGAGTGCTGGGTCTTGGGCATTCCCTGGCAGCCACTTTTGCTGCTATTGGCACTTGCTTCTGCATTAGGGAGCTCTTGTCGAGCTACCTCGCTGGTGTCCCCAAAGTTTGCAACCAGGATTCTAAAGAACAGGCCTCTCAAGATTGCTCATGGACAACACATCATACATATACCTTGGATCTTTTTTTTTAACTCCCTGAGAAGGGACTCATTAGAGATGAAATTAAACAAACACCCAGTAGAAAAACCAGCAAGTGAGGAAAGCATATGACATTAAAAATAAAGATAGATGTAAGAAAAATGAACATACCACTTTTGGCTATAGTATTGAGGGAAATGTTAGACAGGGAAGAAGAGAAGCTGTATAAGCAAGGACCATGACAGAGCTGTCAGAAAAGAAAAACAAAACAAAACAAAAAAGAGAAAAACATATGGTGATGAAAAAGTCACTGTCAGTAGGTGAGAAACAAAACTCTCTTGAATACGACAATGGGAAAGATGGCAAATTGTACTGGTGTAAAGCACGCAGCACAGATGCGAGAAAGCCTCAAGCTCTCCAGCTGTGAGATAAATATTTCAGCCACAGTTTGCAGCATGTGATTTCTCTGAGGCAATACTCTGCTCAGAAGCAGGGAGTTCATGAGTTCACTGCAAGAGGAGCAGAGTTTTATCAAAACCCCACACTGCCTGGAAAATGAGGCTGTCCCTTTTTAGGCTTCCCCAAAGGACTGCAAGTGGGAGACTGTTTTCAGGGTGGACTTTAAAATTCAGATGATTTTGGTAAAACAGATGACAATTTGACTTCTGTTGGATGAACTCTTTACACATTAGCATTGCTTTGTACAAGTAATTTTGTATTATTTAGTATGAAGAAATCTCAGAGCTCACAGATATAAATACAGGTATGAGCTTTTAACAGAACTCTCCAAATATTTTATGAATGCTGAAGCTCATGGGCTGCTCATGCCTCATTTTAGCTGGCCATCCATTTTCCATTCTTGTGGGGAATAGTGAATCACACAAGACATATGGTGCTGCCTTTGCACTGACTAGATGGCCAAAATAAATTCCTTGGGAGATGCAGGAATATTGATTAACAAATGATATCCTTAACACTTACATACTTAATATAACAGTGGCAAATAGCAGTTATGATAAAATCACTGGAATGCTTGAGGTTCACAAATCTTTATAGACTTAAACAGGAGAGGAGCACAACTCCCAGAACTGCAGCCACCCCTGAGCCCGACACCCACCTGCAGGCACCAGGCCTCCAAGCAATTAGTAGTTTTACACCCAGTGAAAAACTCAACTCAATTCCACAGTAAGTACAACAATGGGCAAAAAATTCAGGTCAATCCTTATTCTCCTCAAATGTGAAGATGAATAAGACAGCATGGGGTAACGGAGTGCCAATCAGGCACTTGTGTGAGATGCCAGCACTGATACCAGTGGTTAAACCAAGTAACTCTGCACCAACAGTGCTTTTGGATGCTACGGGCACCTGGAAATGCAGCACAACTGCTGAAGAAGACCTACTTATATGCAATCTAAGGTAGCCCACACATAAGCATGCAGAGATATAATTAAAGATGGTTTAATTAGCACTTCAGTATGGAGAATTGCTCAATATTTAATTGAAACAGAAAACATTAAAAAAAATTCTGCCTGGACACAGCAGTAGAATAGCTGCAAGTGTGCACTGGAGTCCAATTCTGAATTTTGGGATGCAGTTCATATAATGTACCCATGCATGCTCATCCTTCTGAAGCTGCTAAAATGCATGGCATCTATTCCGACAGTGTATTCAAATTAAAAAATTTTTGAAAAATAACTTTCTCTGAAAGACGAATATAAATAGAAACAATAAAAATTCCTCCTGTGGTTATAAGCTACATCTTAATAGCAATTTACTGTTTTAATTAAATACATCACAACTAGTTTGGACTGACTGTCTTTCTACGCCTCTAAACCCCAGTCAGCATTCAGCCTCACAAACATTCAGCTTTTCAATATGTACCAAGGCAGGCAGAAGATAGATCTTTGTTGATCAGATTCACTATACAGAATATACCTCTACTTTAAAAAAAGAGGGGAAGAAACAAACACCAAAACCAAAGAGAAAACTCTTTTCTCAGTGACTATTGCATTGCAAGGTTTTACTTCTACTATTTTGCTCTACAGCTTCATTTGTCACTAGAAGACACAATTAGCCACCCTCACTAAGCCCAACCAGCACCAAAATAGATGTTCTGACCTGTTCATTCATAACTACAGAGAGCTCCCTGAGCATATCCTTGTAATGAGACTTCATCTCTCCCTGATACTCAAATTGGTCTTCCTTAATAAGGCGTTCGTTGACATCGAGGGCATGTCCACAGGCTTCAGCAAATTGCCTGCAAGCAAAAAACCACAAAAAAACTATGATACAAGTTTTGCAGTAATGAAAAAAACTATCTATCTATATACACACACACAATGCTGTATCTCTTCTCCCCCTTGCAAATTGCACCTCGTTAGAAGCGAATTTCAAAACTCATTCTCAGACGAAATGGAATGTATTCTACCAGGGCAGCCCAAAACTTCAGTAAAAGTTTCTTAGGAATGACTTGTAAGATAGGGTAAATGCAGACGTAAATTAGGCTGGTTGAAATCAGCCTGATTTCGTGTCTCACCTACCTGTGCCATGCAGAGTGTCCTATGTGCTGTGTGTGAAAAGCCTAAAATTAATGTTTACCTGAAGATTTCCTTCAGAAGCTTAACTTGATTATCAGGATATCTCTTAGCATTTGTCTCTTCAAGAAAAGCTCGAGCATAGGCCATTGGTCCAGCGTTTACCTGGGTGAAAAACACACAGTTTAGGTTCAGAGAAAAGTCATTCATTGTTGTTTCTCTTATGCTCCAAGGCTTGGAGACTGGCCTCAGACAAAGTAGCCTGTGAGAACATCACCTCACTCCTTTTGTCACCAAGATGGAAGCTGAGGAGTTTTATTGAGCAAACAGAAGCTGCTCAACCTCGTACAAGCTGCAGACCTGTGCTGGCCTTTCAAAGTGCCCAGCTAGCTGACCACCCAGACAGTTACATGTTTGTTTGAAGACTTTTCCATGAGAGCATCAGGAATACACATGCCTTCTGCAATCTCAACTTTCCTAAATAGGAAATGACAAAGCCAATCCTAGCAAAACTCCCTTTAAATAATCTGCTTGCTTGTGATGGGCCACATTTTCAAGTGATATGTGATGGTCTTGAAGGAGAGGTCTTCATTTTTACTCAGACTTTAATGAAATATCTTTATTAGCATATAAAACCAGCAGTCATCAATGCCAGCGGAAAACTTTCCAGTCCTTAGTGTGTTTAGAATGGTATCTAACAGCAGTGGAATGCAAGATACACCAAAGACAAAAAATGTGTGGAATTACGAAAATCAGAATAAAAATGTTATCACATGCATTGAAAGAAAAAGAAAAAAAAAGGTGGCAAATTGCCATTACCTTGACACTGACACTTCCTTGGAGCTTGAGCTGCAGTCGGATCATGTCCACTTCTTCCATTGTGCAAAGCTGATTGAGCTCTGAAACCTTTTTGGACATCTCATCAATGGCCACTTCAATGGGGTTCAGCTCGGTGCTGGTTTGGCTTATGACCTGGATCCGCTTCTTCACGTAGGGAAACAAGTGACTGGCTACTCGAGAGAGAGAAATGGATCAGAGAACTCCCCCAACAAGAGACTATTTAGGAAAGCAAAACAATTAAGTCAAAGTATTAAGTTTTGACTTTGTCAATCTCTTTATCAATCCTTAAAAATTAAGTTTTAATCACTGAATGATTAGAAGTGACACAATGGGTGCAAACTTTATTCTGATGTAACTTGCACTGGAAGAGCGTTTCCTTTTGAACCCATCATTGTTTGATACCAAGCTCTGTCACGTGCAGGTTGCAAAAAGCTCTCAGTGCTCAGATTTTAGAATCCACAAATTTCTTTTTCTCAATTAAAGCACCAAATTGTAAGTCCACACTGAACTTCAGACAGCTAAAACCATCACATCAAATATATTTCATCTTAGAGGCAGGAGCCTCTATCTCAGCTGAATTGGGAATAATTCGCTGTGCTGGTGCTGGCTGGGATAGAGTTAATTTTCTTCACAGTAGCTGGCACAGGGCTGTGCTCTGGATTTGTGCTGGAAACAGTGCTGATAGCACAGGGATGTTTTGGTTATTTCTGGGCAGGGTTTACACAGCATCAAGGCCTTTCCTGCTCCTCACCCCACATGCCAGAGAGGTGGCTGGGGGTACACAAGGAGTTGGGAGGGGACACAGCCAGGACAGCTGACCCCAACTAACCCAAAGGATTTTCCAGACCATATGGTGTCATGCTCAGCATATACAGCTGGGGGAAGGAGGAGGAAAGGGGAGGGACATTCAGAGTGATGGTGTTTGTCTTCCCAAGACACTGTTACATGTGCTGGAGCCCTGCTTTCCTGGAGATGGCTGAACCTGCCTTCCCATAGGAAGCAATGGATAAACCCCCAGGTTTGGCTTTGCTTGTTTGAGCAGCTTTTGCTTTACCTATTAAACTGTCTGTACCTCAACCCACAAGTTTTTTCACTTTTACACTTCTGATTTTCCCCATCCCACCAGAGGACACTGAGTGAGTGGTTGCATGGGGCTTAGCTGCCAGCTGAGGTTAAACCAGGACACTCGCCCACAGATGAACCTACTATTAAAACATCATCCTTAAAGCAGTGAAGAGGTACTTTTAACATTCAACCTAAATACTGCTATGGGAGCTGACAGAGGAATTATTCACCTTTAAAACTCTTTACTTCCAGTCAAGGCCTTTCAGGGATCTCAGGGAGTTTGGCAAAGGTACTGTTACAGCGCATTAAGTCTGATCTAAGCTAACACTCTTTTCTGATTGCCCTACATGCTTTGGAAGGTCTCCCAAACTCCATGCATGTCCTTCTCTGCTAAGCATCTGCTTCCAGTCAGCTCAGACCTAAATAAGCTCTAGTTTACAGGGTGTCTGTCTCACTAGAGAGCAGGAAACCGAGGACTTCCAGAGCTGGAAGCATGAGCCAGGCATGGCAGAGAGCCAGTGACCCAAGGTCTGCAGCCAGAATGCACTTGCCCTCTGCCCAGCAGGCTCTGGAGCAGAGATGCAGGGCAGGTGCCACCCCAGCCACCCAAGCACGATTGACTTCACCACTTCTCCAGTCATAGCAGAAGCCTTGCTTTCTACTCAGATTAAAAGTACCTAAGTTTATACAGGAAACAAATGAAAATACATGACCTTATCAAACAGGAGTGGAAAAAAATAGGAAAAAAAAAAAAAAAGAAGAAAAGAATGTTTCCTTTAGTGAAAAGCACTGAGGTGAGGTCCCTGCCAAAGGGAAAAACAAGAAGAGAAGGTCATCAAATTCCCCCCTAATACCAAAGATGGAGCAAGGCTGAGAGTGGTGGGAACTGATGACAGCATTTAATAACCCAGGTAGAATATTCTGCCAGAAGAACAGCCCTCTCTGTTTTTGCCAGACAGACCGTAACAGCTGAACTTTCATGTCACTGAAACTACCTGCTTCAATACAGATCTCAAAGCACCTACTGCTGCTCAAGCACTTACAAAAACTGCACACAAGCTATTCCTCCTTTCTTCTTATGTCATGTAAGACACTCTCAGACATCAGTGCCTCCTTCCTGACTCGCCAGAACAAAACTTTTAGGTGACTCTGCTTGCACTGTAAGCAGTTTTTTTTCACTTTGTCCTTTGGGGAAGCAGATGCACTGAAGTTGGTGGGGAACTGGATTTTCTGTCACTTGGGAGCCTTTGCTGTGAACATCAGCCTCTCTGCCGACAGCTGCCCATAAGAACAACGCCTCCATCTCAGACAGTTCCTCAGACATGTCAAGTTTCAGTAGTAGTCTCACAAAGGATGCTTTTTAAAGAGAGATTTCAATCATGATAAGGAGCTAAAAACTTCAGTTTAATGACTCATTAAGAGCAGACATATCCAGTGCTCTTGACATTCCTGCCTTAAAACACTGATTGAAATCTTACCTCCAGCTTAAAAAAATTCTATATAATGCATCTTACTCCCATCTGAACAAAAATCTTAATTCTTAGCAGAACAGCCACCCTACTTGGCTCTTTCTTCTACTTGTTTATTATTAAAAGAAAATGGTACTGAGTGTTAAGCTGCCTCCAGCAGAACCACTCTCAAGTGACATTACTGCAAGAACAGTTAGGATGACAATTACGAGAAAAAATAAAGCAGCTGAATGAAAATAACTATCCCTAAGATGGTCAGCAGGTCTGCAAGGAAGCACACTGCCAAGAGCCACAGTGAAAAGATGAGTTATCACCCTGCACAGCTGATGGGCACCCAGCACTGCCCTTCTGGGCAAGCAGACGTACTGGTCAGGATGGTTCGCCTCTTGCACTGCTCCTCCACCCCGCCGTGCTTCTTCCCCGAGAGCGTGAAGGGCGTCTCGAACACAAAGCGGTTGATGTTGTGGTGCATTTCAAAGTCAGTCTTTCGATCCTCAGCCTCCTTCTCCTCAAAGAAAGGTGTGACATAGGTCACTTGGATGTAGGCGTATTTGGGATCCAGGTCTTTGGGGTTCACCTGTGTTGCAGCAGCAAACAATAAAGTTATGTTTAGTGTGATGAGCTTCCAAGGCATCCACTACATTTTTAACGTATTTATTTATAAATAAATAAACACCCATGAAAACTGACACTTCCAAATGTAATACTCGGATCATGGATGAATACAAAGATATTTAACCAAGAGGTCCCCAAGAAGAGTGGGACCTTTGCCTATAGCCATTGGCAAAAGTGGATGAAAGCTGAATGAGACAGAAAACCACCCACTTCTGCATTGCAGCAAACATCTGCTCCTCTCCCACTGTGATGCTATAACACTGGCATCTCCATACAGCACCTGCCAGGCTTGCTTTAGCTGTCTAGATGGCTCCTAGTAGTCTATACATACACTCAGGTGCCATTCATTCGAAACACAGCTCTCAAAATGTGAGCCATGCACTCACTTCTTTTCCTTGGGCAAAACCACATGTCCATACCTTGTTGGAATCCTGGATGATCTTCACGTTATCTATTCCAAACTTGTCTGCATAAAGTTTCATCAGCCTTTGAGAGATCTCAGATAAGCCAGTTAATTTGGGCTCTTTATAGATATATTCTTTACCTTCCTCTTCTTCAAAAAAGCCCTGTTTGGAAAGAAACAGAAGGATGCAGTGAATTTAACAGGCAGGGCAAAGCCTAAATGAGGTGCTTACAGCAGGAATCAACGTTGCCTGTATACCCACCAGAGCATCCAGTAGGCCACTGCCAGCACCTGAGTTAAAAGCTTACCTCTGTCCACTCCTAGCACAGAGGTCAGTGCCTAGAGGTCACTGTTTATACTGGTCTGCAATCTCCACAGTTACCCAGGAAAAGATCCCTACACATTTATTCATGTAAGAGACCAAGCTGCTTAAAGAGTTAAAGGGCTTTCTTGAAAATGCTGATGTGTGTATGATGAAAAAACCCTCATGGATTAAAAACTAGACATTAAAAATGATTTAAACCTTAATAATTTGGTTCAATTAACAGCTGTTTGCTGGACACTGAGCCCATCTGGGTTGTGTGCAGCATGTCACCTTCAGTGCATCCTCTGGGAGCCACGTGGGTAGGCACAGGCTGGGCACTGCTGCCCATGGCCATGGCATGGGGAGCACCTGGGAACCAGTCTGCATCGCCTCAGGCAGCTGAAGAGAAACTCTGGTGGCACCTTGAAAGGCCATATAGAATTCTAGCATTTCCAGAGATAATTAGCAAATGGTTCACATTTGAAAAGAAAAAGAAAAACAAAAAACAGACCATGTTCCTTTGCAAACAAGGTACAACCTTGGTAAGGTCATTATCTAAAACACTGGATGGACTTGGCAGAGCTTTAATAAAAGGCTCCACTGAAGGGCTGAACACGAATCTGTCAGACTTCAGAAGAAATGCCAACCTCTGAAAATTAACAGAGCATTGCATCACCTGCAGGTGAGACATTCAACTGCTACAAGAGGAACATGTACATCAGTGCTCCAGGAGAAGCTCTCCCAGCTGAGCAGAAAGCAGCAGGTGCCCCCTTAACAAGGACTGGATTTGTCCCAAAGCCATGGGCAGCACCAGCCCTCCTCCTAGGATTTCATATGCAATTTGGTGACGTGCACCACTGCAGCTGCACTCAAAGCCTCTTCCTTTCACCTTAATGCAAAGTGACCCAGAGGGAAACACCTGAAGCTGCAGGGATAGGAGGAAAGGCAGAGAGCATTAATGTCAGACCCAAGGCACTTTGAACTTCACATGATGGGGCTTGGACAGCTAATTCCACAATAGGCCTAAGCAAACTACCATCTGTAGAAAAACAGAGGAGCAGAAATTTATGAAGGCAAGAGATACACTTCCAGATGAAAAGGCTGGGTTTTGCATGAGTACCTTCTGAAAAGACTTTGGAGGTATTTCAACTTTGCCCTCTAAAATTATTGACTAGGCAAATCTTCACAAAACAAACCAAAACAGAATTAAAATAAAATAAGCTATGAATTTCATTGCTTCTTTAGGAGAGAAATCCTTAAACTTTATTTCAGTAGGGATTAACAAATATGTGCATCTCTGGCTTCTCCTTCAGTGAGGACATGAGGCAATGAAATTGTCTTTTAATTTGGCAAGTGCCAGGAGGAATACTGAGGGCATTACTGGAAACCAGTAACTCATAGCTGCAACAAGCAGCTCATCTGACAGCATCTTCATCAGTCTCACAGTGACCTTCTAACACTGCATGATTTTTAACAACATTATCAATTAAATTCCATAGGCATATGAAGAACTTCACAGATAATAAGAGAAAAAATCTAGAGCTTGTCCAAAGTTGACATCCTATAAACATCTGTTGAGCTGGGCAGGCAATTGACTTCCTATTGATTACAGTGAGAAAAGATCTACAGGACTATAATCTGGTTTCTGATCTTGTTTCTACTGAAGCAAGACTGCTTTATGTGGGAAAACCTCATTAGTTTGATGCAACCATACTTAAACATGCTCAGGACAGTTTCTGTCAAAAGACATCTGCTTTCTGTTACTATTTTGTGTTTTCAACAAAACCCCTCATGTTTTCCAAATTAATCATACAGCAAGCTAGAATACAGTTTATGCTCTTAAACCCTGATTCTGCATGCTGGAACATAGTGTTTATATGTAAGTGCCAAATCTCTGCTGATGCTGCAAGGCACACTGAGATGATATCTCTGTTAATCGTTTTACTTTTAAAAAAATACCTGAAAACAAACAGCTAACAGATTTAGTCTTATCTCTAATGCAAGAGACATCATTTAAGTACATATTCCCTACAGTATTTCAGCTGACAAGTGACAAGCAGAAGTTAACTGTGAGCTATAAATAATCATGTCTGCCATATGCTATATGTCTGGCAAAGACTATTAAAAGTAAGATTAAATACTTTTCAGAAGCCAAATATCCTCCAATTTCAGGATTTTAAAATATTAAGCAGCCAAGGTTACATTATCGATGCATATCCCTGGATTATTTTCATCCTGGCTGGTTTTGTCCTGCAAGGACAACACAGCCTCACAGATGAAAATTATTCCAGGGAGCAGCTGATGGTGATGGAAGGCAGATGACCTCCTAGACAGTGGGTTACTGATTTCTACTCAGCTCTGATGTTCTGAGATACAAGTTGTGGCCCAGGCCTATCACTGTGGGAGTTCTGGTAAGGCCCTTTGTCCTTCTCACACACCTCCAGACACAGCCTTGGAGCTCACAGTACATCAGATTCTTCTCTGCCCTTTGTTGAAAGGTGCTGAGGTAAAGCCTTCTGCTTGACCTGCCAGGAGCTGGCATCTAATGCATCCTTCTCTATCTCTTTCGAGCAAGCATCTCCCTCCACAGTGAGTGTGATCACTGTGAAACTCTGTCCTTCAACTTCTACAGCTTCTTGCACACACAGGAGAACAAACCCTCAGCTCTACCTTTACCTGACACTGCTCTGAAAAACAGGTCTTGAATGTCTTTGCTTATCAGCACAACATGAGTTCTCAGCTATCCAACATATTTAATAGAATTTTTTTTTGTTTTTAATTCAAGAAACATACTGATTTCTCAAACACCCATCCGTGAGTAAACTCAGATGCACTGGCTAGTGTGGTCACTTGGGGGTGCAATGAGATATTGTCAGCAAAGGCCCTTAACAGAATGCGCAGTGTAAAACAGCATCTGCCGTGAGCTCCAGCTCCCTGAGCTGGCAAATAAAGCTTGCTGGTGAAAACAGACGACTGTGTCCTCCCTGAGGATCACATTAATTCAAATCATCCTTGCACAGGGTCCCTGCAGCAATGCAGTAACCAAATAGTGCCTCTGCCTTTCCATGAAGAACAGTTTTCAAGTGCAGTGGCAGATCATCTTTCTCCACTAAGAACCCCCAAAATTCTCCCTCCCAGTATTAACATTATTCTTTTGTTCTTTAATCTGCTTTCTCTGCAGCTTTTGTTTCAGTTAAGGAACAGCAGCCACATCACATGTCTCCTGCAAAGGGCAAGGAGAAAGCAGTGCTTGCTGCCTTTAGAGCCCAGGGACTGGGGAGAACAAACAGAGAGACACAGCTATGACAAAGTCATACACTTTAGAGCACTAAAGCTGTTTAAATGAAGTTGCCCTTGTGGCACTGGCACCTGGAAAGTCATTGGACTGTTACAGAGATGCTAACCCAGTTCAGCAGAAGCGCTGCAGCTAAATTACCCACTGGGAGAGCCATCAGCTCTAGGAGAGCCCTGTTTTGCTCTGTGCTGCTCCCATTTTGAGGAAGGCCAGGCGAAAGGAAAACTCTGCCTTTCCTCAGGTACAGCTCATGTCCTCCTTGCATTTGGCAAGTTCAGCTTTGCTAATCTGTCCAGAGGGCCAGGACCTGCCATTCCCTCTGACTCCCCATCTGCTTGCTCCTACAAGGGACTGCCAGGACCATGGCCACTGCCTGCCCAGAGGGTTCCAGTGACCACTGCCAGTGCCCTCAGACTGACAAAACAGCCCTCCACCTGGGAGCTTCTGCACAGCCAGGAAAGAAGGCTTGCATTCAAACAGCATTATTGCTACCCCAAGACTTTCAACAGAGGAAGAAGGGGTCCCAGTGAAGCTGGGAGGAACTTCCACTGAGATGAGATGATGCAGCATTGGGCCCCACCGTGCACACACAACGTGATGACAGATACAGCTCGGTAGTTCAGGTAACTGAACAAACAAAAGTTAGTTTGCAGGATGCAACAATGAATGCAGCAACGTTATTTCATCTGCCACAAACCAAAGAATTGAGAGCATGGGAAAATTAATGTTAAGTAACAGTACAGGGAAGGATGGAGGATGTGTGAGGAGAATTAAACAAAACATGCAATAGAACTAGACTTACCACAGCCTTGAATAAGATCAAAAAGAGAAAAGAGCAAATTTCTGCATTAAAATCTAATTAGCAAACAGAATGATTCACATCAATCTGTTGTTTACACACTTTATATTTTAGAGCACAGGAAATTGTATGCTTGCCAAAACCAGGACTAAAAGGAACATGCTGGATTGCTACACTGGTTTTTGGTGGAAGAAAGCACAAAATAATGCTTCAAGGGTGCTGAAGCACAGCAGAGGGAATAAAACTATTCTACAGTACATTGAACAGAATCAGAGGTGGCCTGGAAGCAGAAGGCAGTCAGTGAAAAACACAACAAAGCATCTACTGCATACTGCTCTGCTTTAAGCTCTATTAGAGGAGAGTACCATATATCAAAGATGTCTTATCTAGTTCTATTTATGTTGTAGTTTGAAAAAACCTGCCCTGCCTCAGTCTAAGCTTTGCTTGATGAAGTCAAGAACTAAAGCTGACACACAAGTCTGTCTCTAACACACCACTAAATCCACAGCAGTGGTTTACACAGAGGCAACCAAGTGCTCTCTCTCCTGACTAAAATCCTGCTGGGGGTCTGACCCACGAGGCAGCTTCTACCCTGTGATTCACTACCAAGTGCTTCCCTGAACTATACCAGGAATAGGTCTGAAATCTGTGACTCTGGGGAGACAAAAGAACCCAAGTTCACTTACCTGCCCATAAAATGCCACCCGGTAATATCGCCCAAAGAGACGTTTCTCAGAGTTCACTACTTCTGCAACCTTCAGGTAGGAGCGGTGGATGTCGTAGTACAGGTCAGACAGCCTCTGCATGAACACACAGGCACAGGGAGGGGAGGTGAGGGGCTGCCAGCACCTTGGGAAATGCCACCACAGCTCTGCACAACCGTGGCTTGCCTTAACTGGGTTCCCAGACCTTTGCAAAGATGGCTGTACACGCTAAGGGAATAGTTTAACCTTGTCAACAGTCACTAAAGGGTCATTCCAAGGTTTCCGTCGTTTTCTGAGGAGTTTTGTGGCAGTGCAGCCTTTGTGTGCAGAGTCACACAGAAAGAGAATCATCCCACCACCAGACAGTGGTGCTGACCTAGTAAGAGGTCAGAGAACCCAAGCGTTGTTTGTGCAGGTGGGAACAAGGTGCCAACAACTCCAATCAGCTCCCAATCCCACAGGAAGATGTGCTATTCACAATTATCACAACTACAATTAGGCAGCACTTTCTCAGGATAGTGAAACGAAATTTCAGCTAATTTAAAATCTGAGGACCTGCTTCCTCAGCATACAGCTTATTGCTACCTACCACTTTGGGTCTCTTAAAATTTAAACCCAGAAAAATGAGTAAGTGAGATTATCACCTAGCTATCCATTACGTATTGAAATTGCCAAGTAAATAAGAAATTAAGAAACCCTGAAATTGTGATGAAATCACACAATTTATCAGCATTTTCTAAATTTAAGTACAATGCAAATGTGCTCTTGGTTTAAAACCCATGTAAAAAAATTATACCCACTGGCTAAGACAAGAGGTTTGTTTGAAATCTTTTTACATTTACTGTTGCTAAAAAGAGGCAGGGAAGACACCACTGTTTTTTATTTGCTCACATCAGATAACATTAAAAGGAGAAATTACAGTCAGGAAGAAAGAAAAAATTCCTTTTAAAGAAAGCACATTTTTTCCTCAAAAATTTTGATCTTTACTGTTACCTTAGGATAATTAAAAAGACCCAAACCAAACACCCACTTACTTTAAAATCCCTCTGCTTTTCAAAAACAGCAATGATAGGCTTGTTAACCTCAGCAATAAGCTCATATCTCTCAGACTTCCAGAGGTACTCAACACACAATTCCAGCTGCTCCACGAGAATATTCTGCAATGTCACAAATGCAAATAGTTCAGTGACTTGACAGCTGGTGGCATTTAATTAATAGCAATGCAGCAAAAGCACATACCCACTACTTCATTTTTATTCTGGAACTTCTATATGAAGGTTTATTGCAATAACACAATGTTTAATCAGGTACTGGTAATCCAGCTCTTTAGACAAAAGCCCTGAAATACTAGTAACATGAAAATACTTGAATAGCTGACATCTCATGCAGAAGAATGGGTTTGCTTCCTCCTGCCCTGACTTTCAGCTCTGGTACTTTATGTGCTCCCTAGCTAAACACCAGTGCAACAGCTGTGACATTTCACTCAAAAGCTGTGTGCTTTTTAATGCTGCATGAGTACACTCACTATAATTTGTTGTAACATGCACAGGCATCCACTAGAAATAACTCTCTCTGTTAATACAGAACAAGTATATAACTGATAACGTTGCTGACCTCGTTATAGGGAGTATCTTGCATCCCAGAGTCTTCCTTCATAGCACCTTCTTCTTTAATGTTGGGGGTAATGCTCAGAAAAGCAGGCCATCCCATGGAAAATAAGCCTTGAAGTGCAAGTCATAAGAAAGTCTATTAATGACTGAATAACCAGACACTTCAAGAAGTTACTAGATGCCATAAAAATGGAGCTGATGAGTTCATTTTTTTCACAGCCCAACTAATGAGAAGCACAAATGGAGCTGATTGAATTTATGAGACTATTACACATTTTCCTCAGTGATATAAACCCACATCTACGGGCAAAGGGGAATGATAGCCTTTTCCTGATGCAGTGTTATTCCTCTGCTTGGCATTTTGGTTCCCAAGCTGTAAGTGCTGGCAGTCCTTGCAAACCTTCACGGGCAACACCCCTTTGCGCACAGGAATTACCCTGGCAGGCTGAGGTGACACAATTCCCACTTGGGAAAGCTGCACGTGTCCCACCTGCAGGTGTCCCAGGGACACAGACCCCAGGACTGCCCCAGCCCAGGGGAGGTGGCTCAGGGCACACTGTGCCTGTGCTGGACCTGAGGCCATGCTGGCAGTGGCTTTCCTGTCCTGCCCTGGGTCAGCAGTGCTGCCACTGCTCCAGCCCAGGGACTCCCTTGCAGAAAGCTCAGGCTGGTGGCAGCAGCTGCTGATGGGAAGGCTCATAAAAAATAAAATTGAGCTTAAATTGAGTATTTGCTGAGGCCTTAGTGCCATGGTAGCAGCAGAAACAACTTGCACAGGCATAACACTTTACAGATCAGGAAGATTCTGCTCTGCAAGTATTTTATTACTGCTCTGGAAAGCTGCCAGTGGAGGTGACAAACTCCTGGCATGGCCCATATTTAATTTAAAAGCAGGAAAATGCTACTATGAAACAATTAAGAAAGCTAACCCATATACACTGAGATGGGGGCCTCCATTTCTCTCTCAAGTTTTGAAAACCATTTAAGCACAGGTTTAAAATGACCCAAGTTTTTCACTCCAGCTACTATAACCTTTATTCAGGCAAAGTACTTTACCACTACTGGACTGTCTCAGAAATATTGCTCTTCACAGAAAGCTTCATTCTAAAACGATGCATTTTTTCATCTTGTCCACAGACACTTCCAAATGTATTGAAGGACTATAGCCTTTCCAAAACTATCTTCTCTTCCTCAGATATTTGCCCTTGACCCTGGAAATTGCTTTTTGTGGAAATTGCTAACATATCTCATGCTGAGAATTACTATGAAGTACACATTTCATACACTAAATAACTGAAGGCACAGAAGCATTAAAAAATATAAGCCTGCACTTTATATTTTTAATAAGTATCATAGATTAAAAAAAAACCCTTTATCTATACTAAGTTACATATGGATAACCAGATATTAATTCCATCCCCCTGCCCTCCCAGCTTTGGATAGCCAAGGAATTGGACATGGATTTGCATGCTAAACACCAATTGACCCAAGAGGGATTTTCCAGCTGCAGTAGACCATAACCAGAGACATTCTGCGCAATCCATCAAACCAGCCAAAGAGCATCAGCAAAGGCACTCATCATGTTTCCAACACCACTTTCTATAACAGCCTTCAACATGCACTAGAAACAGTTTTGCTTTGGTTGACGTTTTTACTGTTGGAAAGCAGTAGTTTGATCTCCTACTGATGTTATCTGACCCACAAACAGGCACGGTTAGAGCACTCACTTCCTCCACTGTGAGTTGTTAGTAACACATTACTATCAGAGACTTGAGCATCTTCCAGGAGCATACGTGAGGTACAAATCTTTTCCATTTTCCAGTAACCTATGATATTGTAAGATGGTATTAGTACACTGCTACTGGTATGTGTTAATACATGCATATTTAATAACAACAGACTAACAAGTGAAGCATTCTCCATTAGCACTAGCTTGCTAAACATTTATTTGAACCTCTTTACATGAAACACACTTTCACTGTTCCAGTCTAAGACTAGCATTTATGATATATTTTAAAAACAAAATATTGGGGAAGAATTCAAGCTGCTTTAAGAATACTTTACATATAAGGAAGGAAAGCAGGATAGCCAGGAATGATTTTGAACAGTAATATTTATAGATACACAGTTGGTTTTGAATATGTTGATCTTACCTTTTCTCTTCAGGTATTCTGCAATGAGAGCAGCAATATGAATATAGCACATAGCAGCCTGTAATGAGAGACCAACATATATGGGTATGTTAAAGTACACTGAATTACAGCATACATGTGATAAGGACTATGTACTTTCAGCACTGCCAAGTCGTGAGGTGGAAAAAGGAAGACAAAATAATCTAAGAAAATAAATGATTAAATGATGAAATCCTCTTCAAGTGTAAATTTCACAAGGTGTCTTATGTAAAATATAGATTTTATCAAGAAAACCATTAAGATTACTTAATAAATAAGGTATTCCTGGGTTATGCAGTAGAATTTTGCATCACCCATTTAGGCTTTGATGAAAAGGACAATGCGTTATAAGCAAAGCTCCTCTCCTAGGCCATAGTGGGGGAGAAGAAAATCCTTTATGTGAATTACTCTCTGCTCATAACCTCATCTGCACTACAGCCACTGTGCCTGATGGGGGTAAGCAGCAGAGGTGCCAAAGTGACACTGCCCTCAGTGCCCTCAGCTTCCCTGTCAGACAGTTTCAAGACTTGCTCCAGCGCATTTCAGGTAGTCATGATTAGGCAAGCTGGGAGGAGCACCTGTACTCTTCTGATTTCAAATATATCAGAGACACTTAACTCACTACTGTTGTTTGTCTTTCAAAGCCCTTTTCATCAGAACAGCTCAGTTTAAAGACAAATGGATTTCCTGTTCATTTATTTACATTACCTCTGATAAATCTCCATTTCTTGCATGAATCTTGGCCATGCTTTCAAGCCACGTCCTGCGTAACTCAGGTGTGCTGGCATAGGAATTTGCTAGGCTGTACTGCAGATCCACCAGCATCTCAGGGTCCTTCTCATGCTCCTTCATCTGAGCTGTGGCCATCAAAACCGTCCTGATGCGCTTGGTCAGATCCTTCACCTCTGCTGGGAAATTAACGTTCTTTGGGAAAGATAAGCAATGCATCACTGAAACCATCCAAAGAGCCACATGCTGCACCCCTGAACAAGCTAAAGTTCTGCTTACAGAAGACCTCCATCCCCTTCCCCAGCTGGGCAGGTTTCGGAGCAGTCACAGTTCCAGAGCAGGCACACATTGCACACAATCCCTGGGTGTTCTTTCCTGATGTGTCACAGCGCTCCAAGGTGGCCCAAGTCAGCCACCTGTTCCAGTGTCCCTGTGCAACAGCTCTGCTCAAGTCAGGGAACTGGGACAGGTGTCCCTCAATTGCTTACTGGGTTCAGAACTGGACCCTTGCACGCTTTCCTCTGAGCAACAGCACCAAGTGCTATAGATAGTCCTGCTTAACTACACTCCCAGCATGAGCCACCATGGGAATAAAGCACAAGTCTGCCTCCTGACCTTCTCACACTGTGCTAGATTAAAACAGTCCTTATATTACTCACACCAGCTGTTCTCAACATACTTAGCTCAGCTCTGCAGTTTTTCTTTTTAGATGAGCAGTGAAATACATTTGTTTTCACACTTATTTCCATCCTTTCTTTGTTTAAAAGAAAAACATCCAGAAAAAGTAAATTAATTTAGTCGCACAGAGATGAGCAAGTCACAGAAGCAGTGTGACTGACTGCAGTGCTGTGAAATCAAAGCTGGACTTCGAAAGCAAGTAGACTTGTAATTATATCTTATTAAACAACACATCAAATTACTTCTGCTAACTACCTACCAATTTGCTTATGCTAACTTTATTATTAATCTCAGTGGAGATACTCTAAAGTCACCTTCAGAGAAGGACAACACCTCCGAAGTACAAAACTGAAAATGCATGTTGACAAATGTTTGCACAAGAATTGCAAAAATTAAAAACCAGAATATTTTTTCAACAATTTTAGTATAGACAATAATAGCAGTGGTAACTCATCTAAGAGCCAAGTGCATTTTCAGGGAGTTAGCAAGGTCTTATAACACCCAGCTGTTGTGCCTGGTTTTGCTACACATTTACTGAATAGAGGAAAAGGAGCAATTGTAGACTAAAAATTGTTTGTTAACTGCAGTTGTGATCCATTAGTAACAATGCATGACCTCGACATGAGGCAAGTGAACAAAATAAGCAATAAATAACAAATAATACAATTTTCAAATAAAAATAATTTTTCTTTAAAAATTATTTTCGGCTATAAGCTTCTGAGTCACAAACACCTTCATGAACTTCAGGTTGCCTGAGAAATGCACACTATGAATGCATAAATCACTGGATAATAAGAGCCAGCAATTTTGTTCACTGAAACACTTGCTCCTGTGAAATTGTTGACCTTTTGCAAGAGGTAGTGATCAACAAAAAACGTTTCTTACTTTCATCTGCTTGTCTCCATTAGCAAAATTATTTATAATTGCGAGTGAATGTTGAAACCGAGATCCGCCAATCCCCGCATCTGCTATCAGCTGGCTCACTGCTTTGATGAGCTGCACAGGGGGAGCAAACACAGGATGTAATCAGCAAAGAAATCAGAGCTTCAGAAGAGTTTTTAACCTCTATTTTAGTATGACTTGACATACCAGGCTAGTGCAATTTCATACCTGTCTTAAGAAGGTAACATGTACAAAGCCAAGGACTGTGAATAATCTTTCCAAATTTTGTAACTGCTCACGTTTTGCTGTATAAATATGTTATTACTGGACTTTACATGTCTGTTCCTGTACTGTCAGATTCTGTTTAGTTCCTTCAGCTGTGCTCCCACTGCTGTAAGCAACGCACGTGAGTCAAGAATAGCCATTAATTTGGCAATGCAGCCAAATTCACAGCTGTTGTCTCTCCCTGGAACAGAGCTGAGCAGCCCAAGAACACAGAGAATCCAGTCCAAGTTCAGACTTGGCAGGAAAATCAAGCTGCCACAGAGAATTGCCTGTCTGAGGACTCCAAAAGGACAGCCTTGCCTCAATGCATAAAAATAATAATGATAAAAACTAATGCACATCAGTTAAATATTGATGATCTTGCACTTCACTTACTTGTAGATGGGATCTGACTATTGATTTCTGCTTGTTAAATTCAAAGTTCTTCCTCATGAAAAAATAAAGAAGAGCAGATGCTTCAGTCTGAGTTGAACGTGACCTATGGTTACAACACTTCAGGATTTCATAGCAGAGGGAACCACAGAGATCTGCTGGTCCTTGGAAGAATGCTGATGGGAACTAGTGGAAAAAATGTATGAACATATTCAGTACTACTCTTAAGGTCCTGGTGCAGTTATTCTGAGTTAATAATTTTTTTGTTAACCTTTGAATAACTGTCCCACAGTTATTCATATCAGGGTTTAAACTAAACATAATCCCACATCCAAATTAAGAACTATACTCAGGTGTTCATGCAAACACTGTATGCCATCAAACTAGCCTCTAGGAAGCCCAGATAGCAGCTGGCACACAGCAAGCCCAGCAGCAAGGAATCTGCAAGGAATGAAGGATAGCTGACCGGAAAAAGTATGTGTGGGGGAATTCTGCACTATAATAAAAGCTGTTCAGCAAAAGGAAAATAGTTTGAGTAGCAAGGTCAGTGAACTTCCAGAGGTCAAGGGTTTGAAGAGCTGTAGACAAGAGAGAAGGATGGCTCCCCAAACCATATCCCACTATTACCAGCGGGGTGGACGTAATAGAAGACTGAGGGAGGAGAGGTGGAAATGTACACATGGGCTACAGATCTTAATTACTGCCTGAGGGGTTCTGCTGCAGGAACCACAATGGATCCCTGCTCCCACAGAGCCATGAAGAGAATTCAATTCCAAAAGCTCCAGGATAAATGAGAAGGGAAATTCTGGATATTTATTCATTCTCCCCATTGCACAGAGTTCTTCTGTTCCCAACTGTCTGGAGTGCCATTTAAAGCCCTATGTCATTTAAAGCTGTTTGTGCATGGTTTACTTCATATTTCCCTCAAGTCCTCAAGCTGCACAACAGGGAGAAGCATGATTTCTTCCTTCTTTCCCCCGAGATAACAAGCAGAGGGAGGCCACATGGTGTAAATTCAGCTACACTCTTGTGTTTCATAGAAACATTTAGGAACTGGGGCCAGCCTTGCTTATTCTCACTTCCCCAGAACAATTGTATGAGTGCTACATTCTGGTTGGTTTTCAGAGGATCTCATCTAAGCCTGTGACTTGGAAATTGTGCAGCCTTTGCAGCTGGCACCAAGTGCCTAATTACCCATAACCATTTATGTAAATGCAATGCAAGCAAAGAAACAGTTTGACACACAACCATATTTTTACCCCAGTGCTCTTCTATGTTTAAAACTAGGTATTTATAAAACTGTATTAGTGTGGATGAACTTTTGGTGAAGTGCATGGAGCACCCTCCTGCTAGTTCCTCTGGGGACAGCAGTAATCATTCACTGCTGGATTCTGCAAACCAGGTATCTGCCTCAAAGACCATGGACCTCTAGGGTTTCAAGCTTTCTTCCATAGCTGGTAAAAGCAGGCAAGTCAATGGATACACCACAGAACTGGACATCACTTATCTACTTACATTAAAACTTCCTCTTTCTTAGTAAATTTTTTGATTTCAAAACCAGAACTGGTTTTATCGACATTGTGAAGTTCTTACTTTTAATCAGCAATAAATCAGACCATCTTTGTCAGGAGTAAGTATTAATATAGTGAAGCTCAGAACTCTTTCCAAGGGTCCAACTATCCCCAAGCTGTACTTGCTGTAACATACTGATAGGCATGGCTAACAGAACAAACCCAGAGTTACCTTGCCTACAAACAGCCGTAGGGCAGCAAAGACGTGTTTGAGAGCTGCTGCTGACTGGTTGATTTGCAAAAAGAGCATGTGCGTGTCAAAGACTTTCTTCATCAACACATTCTGGCAGTCAGATTGTTGGAGCTGCCTCTGAAAAGTTCACAGACAAGACAGGACATTGTGGTTATTGAAGTGAATAAACAGAAGAAGGATCTACTGGACATTACCTCAGACATTACCTCCTAGAGAGATGTTTTTTTCAATGTAAAATTTCTGTAGATGATGCTTTACCAGCTTGCTGCAGTCTTGCAGTTTTTCAAGAAAAGCACTTTGCTATGCCTGTACTACTCATGGTTTGTATACATTGTATTTAAGGGTGAGAGGGAACACTAAAATATAAAAAGAGCTGTTTGCTGTATTGCGGCTTTGAGACATTCAGCAAGTCATCTATGCTTGCTGAAGCAATCTGAGCCATTTTTAAAGAGGCAGAGGATCTATCTGCTGACTTGCAGAGAGAGATAATAGGCAGTTTGGAAATCTGTTGTCAAAAATCTCTGAAATCTAGTGGGATAAGCATGATTCAGAAAAGGTGATGTATTACTCGATGAAAGACACTTCCAAGCAGAGCAGGGTCATACATAGCCCTGGATATGTAGGATGTTCTTCTTCTTCCACCTCCTTCTATTCAGTTTGGGTACTATGAACCAATTCCCTTCTATAAGGCCTTCATTGAGGACTGGCATATCTTATTTCCCTATCCTGACATCTCAACATTTTAAGTTTTCTGTGTGCCCTAGGCCTTCCTTTTACCACACACACCCCACCAGTTCAAGCAGAAAAGAAAACCAGGAAAACATACCTGGTGATTCACAGTGTAAAGACACAACAGGTCAAGGATTGTGAGGGAAACTTCTGTAGCAATGTTTGCCTCTGTGTCTACATACTGTACAATGTCTGTTTCACTGGAGGTGCCTGCAGCAAAATAAAAGAAGGATGAAAAACAATTTCCTGAGTGTCGTTAAAGATGATTTAATTCTGCAATCTGGTCCTTAAGTCTCATCACAGCAGAGACGAGGTCTGAACTGCACTTTTAATCGAAGGGGTATTTTGAAGAAAACTACTCATAGGAGATGAAAGGGGAGGAAATTTGAGTCGACTCTCACCAACTGCACCAGTGATGTGAGTACATCCTTGCACTGTTTCTGTTCATCCTCAAAGGAGGAAAGAAACCAAATTGGAAAGGGGGATAGATGACTTCAATCTCATAATTTTAAGAACCTCCTGTCAGGAAAAGTTCTGTATAGAGCCTGATCTAAACCCCACAGAATTCCAGAGGGAAGTAAATAATTTCTGTACTTACTTGCAGTGCTACTGTCTATCATCTGCAAGAGTTTGGGGTTAGAAAGTGCATTTTTGCCACGGATTATTGGTAATGTTTGAGATCTGTGGTGCTTGTGGCCATCGTGACTTGAAGTAGAATGCATCCTGGAATTGAAAGGTACAACCATTAAGAACAGAAAAAAAGAATACACTACTGTGCCTATTCAGAATTTTCTATGTCAGCCACTGCAGTGCTTTTCCATGGCTGAATTAAACAAACTGATGCAAAATTCTTCAGAGAAACAAAGATGAAGGAAGTCAGTGAGGTGGACAAAACAAACATGTGCTCTGATTTATTGAAATCACAGGGGACAGAACTTCCATTAAGCACTGAAAAAAAAAAGCATCAGCTTAAATAGCTGGCTGATGTTTAGAAAACTGTTTTTGGGTGAAGAAAAACTGAGGTGAGCTCTGTTAGCTCAGAATATAAGAAAAATATATCCTGCTCAAGACAGAAAAAAACCAGTTTCTAGGAGGTGAAAAAAATGATGACAAACTGACAACAACAGTAAAAATACATGTGTGCATATGCATGTGTTCTTTTAATCCTTTTTGATGCTGACATACACATCGTTAATTTATAATGAGATGCTTAGAACTAAAATACCAATGATCATTATAATTTTTAAAAGGAGTTTGTATTCGTAACTAGTATAGAATTCAGGAAGATTTAACATCTCAAAATTCAGGTAACTTCTTAAAATATACTTCCTGATTATTTCTTTTAAAAATGTAATTTCATAAATTTACATCATTAAAAATATTCTAGGACAATTTTACTCCCTGAACATAACACTTGAACCAACAGCTTGTAAGTCAAGCTGAAGAGACTCAACTTTTTTACAATTTAAAGCTCTGGGGGCTCTGATGTTCCATGTTTTGTCAACCTCTCTTCAGTCAATGCTGTGACAGAGGGTTCAGGGATGACAGCAAATGCTGAGTGTTTACAGAGTTTGTAATTCAATGTGACATTACCATTGTGAGAGCAGCCCCGATGCCTGGCCAGAGGAGTTTGAACCTTTAAGGGTTCCATTATTCTGGGTGGCTTGGACAAACTTAAAAGCAGCTGCAATTTTCCTGTTAAGAGAAAGAGAAAATAAGTGTTGATCTGTTATGGAAGATGACCTTGATTTTGCCATGTCCCTGAAGAGTAAATGCAGGCCTGGCAAGACCTGCCATGGAGCATGGACTGGTTTGTTTGGTGACCTTTAATTTTCACACTGCATGACATATAGACAAGTTCACAGCAGCAACACAAAATTAAAAATGAAATATCAGCTGAGACAAAGTGTGCATTCCACATTTCACAGCTGAACATGATCCCACATTTTTTCAAGCTTGCAGGAGACTTTTTTATTTTTATTGCTGTGAAACAATTATCTCTGCCCATTAAAACTATTCTTTCCATAATATGGATGGAAATACAGTGTTCAAAGTTCCCTTGTTTGGCATATGCACAGAAATGTGGTAGAGAATGGCCCAGTATTTTGGGTTATAAATGGTTATCACATCATGAAATTCATCTTTTATAGCAGGTATGTACTCAGATATGCTAGAAACATCACAATAACATCATTGGCATAAAAGAAAAAATGAAGCATACATTGGCTTCAGTTTGACAAAGAGATATTTCAAAAAAAAATTGATGGATAAACTGTTAATCTCATTTAAGTCTAATAAATGCTGTAATATTTAAATACTGGAACACAGTGTCTGTAACTATAGAATTACCTGACAATATTGCGCTTTCCTAGATATCTGAAATTTTGCAGACAAACCCTGAAAGACAAAAAAAACCATTTTATGCCTA
The DNA here is from genome assembly GCA_013396875.1 of Vireo altiloquus. Taxonomy (NCBI): domain Eukaryota; kingdom Metazoa; phylum Chordata; class Aves; order Passeriformes; family Vireonidae; genus Vireo; species Vireo altiloquus. Next base: position 270,454 of record VZRF01013837.1, on the reverse strand, counting down.
TTCATGGCTTCATACCTATGAAAAAAATGCTGAATCTTAGTGCCTCAATGAGACCCATGGCACATGCATCTGCTAGTTAAATAATTCACATTTCAACTACAAGATGGTGAGGAAATTCCAAAACCAGCTACCTGCTTGGATTCTGCAGTCAGGCACAGATTGGATTGAGCAAACCACCCTGAAGTGAAAAGCAGGTCATCCTACATTATGTGACTTATCTTATGGTTGGGAAGTTTTGGGGAGCTAAGTATTTTTCTCAAGGGAAGAACAGAATCTCAGCACCAAATGGGAAACTAATATGAAAATCTCTTAGGAGGAAGACCCAAAGCATTATGACTCCTGTTCATGGAAATTACAACACAACACATTGGAGGATATGGATCTTATTAGTAATGCCTCATTAGGACATTGGAAAACTACAGCAAAATAATTTAAGACATAAGAGCTCTCTCACACTATTCCAAGGTGGACAAAGACAAATTGTTTGCAGCCAGCACTTTAGAATATTCAACACAAAAATCAGCCACAAAGTAAACTTACTCTAAAATGCTGAAAAAGTCTGTTATTTCTGCAAATGGTGCTCGCAACCAGTAGGAAATCAGTGCATCTAAGGGGAGATATTAAAGTAAATTATGTATCTGTTACAGGGAATTAAACTTAGCCCAAAGCCTGTAAAATACACTGATAATTATTCTAATTTAACGTTCATTTGGATTCAGCATTTACAGCAATTTAAAGCAACATAAATTAAGTAGTGAGTGCACATTTTTTTACCTTCCGAAATGGTTTTCATAATGTGAAGGAAGCACATAAGAAGGCTTCTGGTTTCAGCTTGATCCAGCTTGTCAAAACGAAGAGTTGACCCAATCAAAGACAAAGGTCTCATGATCTGTTGAGGTGACAGCAAAGGGGCTCATTAAGCACAGTGATGGGCTCCCACCTCCAGCAAGCGTTCTCAACATTTGCACATGTACCTTTTCACACGTGTCAGTTCTCTCACTGTTTTTTTCATTGGTACTTGGGTTAGATTCAAGACTTGCTAAGGAAGCTCTGGAGTCAGCATGGTTTGCTGCAGAGATAGCTATTGATGAAAAGGCTGTAAATGAAAGTCACAGCAAACATGCTAAACTAAAACATTTATGGATACAAAAACTAACAAAAAAAAATGGAGAACTTAAAATGTGTCACAGGCTGGATTGAGACAAGTGCTTTGAACTTCCAATAGCAAAGCTATTGATGGGTATGTTTAGTACTGAAAACATGCAACACGTTGAAGTACAATGATTGAGTTTGCCATTTTTCATGGCATTAAAATGGCCTGTTCCATTCTCTAAGAACTGACCTAAAGCCACAAAAATCACTGGAAAGATGCCTGAATTCACTTCCCTGAATTTTGAAATGGGGTTTGGAGGTAGTGAACAAAGTAAGTTGTGTTTCTACTCTTCCATTAAGCCTGGAAAAACCATGAATATTTGCCTCCATGAGACATCAGGAGTTTTCAGGAGAAACGTAACTATTTTTAAGTCAGGCAGAGACTACAAGCATCAACTCAGGCAAAAGGATTTCTTAGAGCCTGAATACTGGCATCATTCCAAAGCAGGAGAGTAAGTGAAGCAGTGGAAGTAGAACAGCTTCACAAGAGAAAGTCAATCCAAAGGGAAGAGAAACATTGCACACCATGTTTCCCTGATATGGTATAAAAAAAATTAATGATACTCTCCATGAATTCTAAGCAGAAAGCACAATGGGTTGAGATACACACAAATCTGCCTATGTGTCTGTTCAATCTGTCATTTGTACCTGCAATAGAGTTCAGAACATCTTTGGAAAAGGATGTGTCCACAGAGTTTGCATGTTTCATTGCTGTCTGGCTCTGAAACCCTCCAGTTGTGCTCAGGTCATCCCTGGACCCCTGTATTTGAAAGAAACAGAACAGGTTCCAGTGAGTGATATCACTCAGAACATGGATAATGACAGCACACCCAGGAGGTTTTTCTAAGACACTGCCTCTGAGACACCACTTTCAGTTGTTTTGACATGACAGCCTTGAAGGATTCAAGGCTTACCATAATATGCTGAAAAGTTACCTGCCATGAGACTCTCTCACAGCAGAAGCTGTAAAGGAAGGGTCAAACCTAACTAGTGTTTGTTTCTGAAACACAAACACAGCATTGGGAAAGGAACATCAGTTGCCATTAGCAATGCTCAGATGAAATGGGCTCATTTGCTAGAAGGACTGAAAGACACAACACCCCTGCAGAAGTCAGCTTCTAGTTTTTAAAGCAGTATGATTATAACACATCTAATCCAAAAAATCACCTGAATTACCTGATTGGAAGTATTGATATTGAAGAGGAACATATCTTTCATGTAAATCCTTGGCATATTGTCCAAAAGCATTCCGTAGAGTGGCATATACAAGTTTGCTATTTGTGCTTGTTTTGCCTAAAAACAAAAGATACAACATAATTTTCACGAAACTAATAAACATGTACCAGTGACTAAGGAAGTTTCATGTTTGTTTAGCTACTGCATGAACAAGCAAATGAAAAAGAACAAACAGTTTCTTTACCGGCTCTGCGTATCGATCATCAAACGAATGCTTGGCCATCAAGTTTTTAAGCACAGCCAAAGCCAAGTGCCTGATATCCTGGTCTTCTTGCAAGGCAAAGCCAACCTCCCGCAGCAGGACACCAATTAGGAAATGTTTACGGCAAAACTCATTAGTCAGTGTGTACTCTGGAATGTCTTGGAATAGAATGGACAAGATAGTTTAAATTAATATTTGGGTCACATATATCCTCCCCCGCCACTCCCTCGCTTCATTTTCCAAATGTTCAATCCACTGTTAAACCTTGATTTCCTGGTCTGGTTGCCCCATTTTGCTCCCTCACCTCTCAGAATGAACTAATTTAATCACCTCTTGAAATTATGCAGTTTTTACTATTTAATAATAAAAGATGATTAATATATATGCTCCCACATGAGAATCTCAACTGTTTGCTCACTAGACGATTGACTTCTTGGAGGCACAGAGTTCAAATTGTTGTTCCCATATCCTAAGCTAGAAGACTTCTAAATCACAGAGGTTGGGAGCAATTCCACTACTGAAAATGATAAATAACTTTTGTCTAATATTTGCCACAATGCAGTGGCAGTAAAATTCTGCTCACTGATGCAGTCATTTTGTTCATACCTGATGTTCGATATTCCTGTGCAGATTCTGAAGGTGTCACAGGGTCTTCATTTTTCATAAGCGTAAGAAATAGGCAAAAATAATCCACTTTTTAATTAATGATATTAATTGTAAAAATAACTTGTTTTGCTTTTTTAAAAAAAATTGACTCAAATTTGAACTGAACAGCTTCTACTGTTGAGAAAAGATGTGAGTGTCAGAACTGAACTCATTTTTTGACGCTGAAAACTGAAGTAAAAAGGAGACAAGAGCCCCTTGTTTGAGCTTCTTCCCCTTCCTGCTGTACTGCACCTGTTGAAACCCTTTCCTAGCACACCACCGCCCAAGGCTACTGCAGTAGCCTTACTATTGATTTAATAAATCAGTCATCACAAAAATTCCAGTTAAAACTTCCAGTGAGAAGCTTCCACCTCCCTCCCCCTCACTGAGCTGCCAGAGGTTGCATTTATTTACAGGCATACTGAAATTATGTTAGTTTTATTGCACTGCTTAAATACCACACCTGAAAAGCTGTTTGGGGCTTCTGAGCCTGATGTACAGACATGGCTCTTGAGAGAGTTATTTATTATCTGCTCTTTGAACCTCCCAACAATCCACTGCTGTACAGAAACCCTCCCGGGGGTACCCTTACCAGGAATGCTTGAAGACCGTATGGGCAGGCACAGAGGGATAAAGTGCTCATGGTGACAGACTTCTTGGAGAAAGTCAAATTTGAACTGGTGTAAAGTCTGAAAAATCACAACAGGCAACGGCTCAGTTCACATTAAAACAGGAAAAATGATGAGACAGAGCTCCACTACTATTTATCTCTACCTCAAACCTCACATTCACACCCAACAATGAAACCTTACAGCTTGTTATCCCAAGCTGCACAAACGATAAACATGTGGTTTTCATCTCTGTCATCGAAAGAATTCGTCACAGACAAACAAGTTTTTTAGATTCTGAATACTGAAGATGTACTGATAAACCTAAGCTTGATCCAAACTAAATATTTAAGGTGTCCTTAAAGCTACGCTGCATCTTTTGATGACATATACTATAGCATTTGATCATAGTGAAGAATCTTCTCCAGTCCACAGAAATTCTGAACCATCATAGTTATTATGACTTTTTTCTTTACAAAGTTTCAGCCACACAGGTCATACCCAGAGCTTACTGACAGTAGTAAAAACTTCCTCTATTGATGCCAGTGAGTTCCAGCTCCAAGGGATTTGGGTAGTAAATAGTTTTGGTATTATTTCTTTAATATCTCCCTTCAAAGAAGCCATCCAAACCCTTTCTGGAGCTTTTCACCTACCTCAAGAATTTATCATTCCTTCTCTAATGATGTCACACTGAGATATAAAGATAATATATGATTTCGAGTAATGAATTTTTATTTCCATCATCTCATCTCATTGTTCTCACTGGCAGAAGGCAGTCATTCAGGGCTACTCTGAATGCCTAACACTAGAAAGCACTTGTAAAAGTCTTTTAATTTGAACTAAAATTAAATAGTAGCATTTCTGCTGCCACCATCAGGTTGGGATACCTAGAACATACAGTTTTCACTGTTCAGAGCCTGCCAAGTAGGGGATGGTAGGGAGTTTTCCCCTACAATGTTTTATTGCACTCTAGTACCTCTTTAGGAATACAGCTGGACATGCTGATGGCAAATAAAGAAGTGAAGCATCTGAAATGTGCTTCTCAAGAGGAACTGTGACATTTTGAGGGAACACAGAAATGAACTGATTTCTAATGAGGTATTTCAACTTTTGAATAAATGTTTCTCAAAACAATATTTAAATGTCAAAATATGGAATACCATAAGGGATATTTCTGTGGAACAGAAATTATGTTGCTTCATTCGGAATTAAAATAAATTCAGACTGCACTGCTATAGACTGATATACCCACAAAATATTCATGTAACAATATACACTGTTAAATTTTCTGGAAGGACAGGTCACATTGCAGTATTTTTTTTTTTGATACATAAATAATCCAGTTAAAGAGGCAAAAACCACACAGAAATAAATCTTGCAGCACATTTAGAAGACTGACTCTTGCTTAGGCATTGGACTGAAATGAAAACGATACAAGGCCTCTCTCTCCTTGAGGTCAGAAGTCTCTGATTTTATTTGGTGGCTGTTGTTTCCAAGTGCCACAATGCCTGCTCCAGCTGCACATCTGTCACAACTCCACAGTGATTCTGCTTCCACACATGCAGGCAGATGGACCTGGAGGGATGCTGGCAATGCTCACACACTTACTGCCAAGAAGGTGCTAAATACTGCTCTGCACACTGATTAATCTCAGGCTTTTCCACTGACCATTAATGGGCTTTTTTAATTAAACATCTGTTTCTGTGGTTGAATGTATTTAGGGAGGTTTGAAATTTGGAAACAGTTTTCAGATTGCATAATGTTATTTACAGAATTACAGACTTCAGGCTATGACATTAATAACTGAGAGACTCCATTCTACAGCTGTTTCAGAGATTAAGTGAAAGACCTGTGTTCAGAATGAAGTTGGTTTCAGTAAAAGGCAGAGCAGACCTGGAGTAATCTCATTCTTTAGCTACAAATGCACATATTACCACTAAAGAGTTATAAAAAGTTAATGGATAAAAGCATTGTGAGGTTTTTGGGGAAAGATGAGTCATTCAAAGTGTGTCTCTTGAATACATTCTCTTACTGTATACATGCTCTGGTATGATACCTCATAAACCCTGGCATCGAAGAGAAAAAGCCTGTGACTCATCCTGATGGATGAAGAACAAAGGAGTCAAGCTGAATAATTTGGGGACCTCTTCCTGTTTGAAATTTATTGTTCAAACTATGTCAGTGACTATTTCAGGTATTATAGAAGAAATTCAGGCTGCAGGAAATTTTCCACATAGCCAGCACAAACTAATTTGGAGCAGATTTGCCTTCTTGCATCATCAATGAGGTAAGAGCATGGCAGTCACACAAAGTAAAGATGTTACAGTCTCACTTGAGTTTACACAGTGATAACTTTTTCATATGCTCTTACTTTACTCTCCTCAAAAAAAATTACTGCCAGTTGCTGATGATATTTATAGACAATTGTACTTTCAAAGCATCAAGGCTTAAATTCAGTCTTTTGGATGCTTTGGTCTGAGCAGTCTCTGCAGAGTCTGCTCTTGCAGGTCTCACTGAGCTGTTGTTTGAACATGGCTATTTACTCCCAGAGAAAGGGATACATGGATTAAACCCAGGAGATTTTAATCCATATTTACCCTAAATGTTTTCACTGACTTGAGTTCTGAGCGTGGTGAAGTCATGAAATCATAAATAGTTTCAATATAAAAAATATTCTGCTAGTCATCAGTTTAGAAAAAACTGATACAAAAAAATAAATCAGAGTCATACCTTGTTATCTCCAGCTCCAAACATACTTATATAGTTATTGACCATCCTGAACACAAATCCACGGTCCATAAACGTAAAACAGCGCTGAAAAGGGGGAGGGGAAAGAATTACTATTTTATAGAAAAAGCCCAATACATGGCCTCATTTATCTGGCTGTTCACTTTGTGTCCCCTGTACACTCAAACCATGTGTACAGATGAAGTTAGTCTTAGGCAGGGAAAGGAACATCAGGGAGCCAGTGAATCTCCCTTGATTTTTATGTTTATTTTCAGTAATAATGAATTAATAAAACTTTTCATTTGCACTGTGTCTGCAGCCTAAAATGAACACCACAGTGGACAGTGCACTCGGGAAAGCTTCTCTAATGGCAGCCAGTCCTGTATGGCAGCACTGCACCCACCACTGGAGGTGGCAGTGATGGGAGCTGAGCTCAGCCTCCCCCTCAGCCACAGGGCAGAGACTGGGGAGGAATCAGTGCAGCCACAACGCTCATTGTCCAGGCTGTGTTCTCCCTCCAGCTACAAGTGTGCCCCTACATTGCTTTATGATGAGAACACAGCTGTTCCTGACTGATGGGCCTAAATATTGGCAGAAGGTGTAAAGGTTTTGAGGGCCTCGGTTCTGCAGCTACTGACGTGTTTTCCTTGCCTGCCAGATAGGGAATGCAATCTTGAATTCCCTCTTTATTTTCTGAAGTTCCTGAACTCTGAAAAACTAGCAAAGCCTTCTGCTACACACAGTCAAACAAGATTCCTTGATTAGGAACAATTAATCCACCCACAGTCATGCAGAATTACAGCTTTAAAAAAGATTATCAGCTCAAGTCTAACTACAGTCTCATTCCTTACCAAATGTTCTACCCATTTGAATACAATGCAAGAATCTGCAAAACTTGAAAACTTTGACTCTTTAAGAGCATAGACAGAAATGCATTACAATTGCTTTAGAGCAGACTTACATGAAGATTTTGCATCCTCAAAGACCAAAGGCCATAGAAAACTGAACCATCAGTCAACACTGAGCTTGGAAATTGAGCTGTCATTCACTGAGAATTGGTTTAACTCCCTTTGACTAGACTAGAATAGTCTGGAGTTTTTCTAAAGTATGGGGAAATAAGAGCATGTGCTGTAATGACAGAACACCTCACCTTGAGAAATTTGGCAGTGCTGTCATTTGCACTCCTGGTTTCTTCAAGAGCATCCTTGTACTTCCAAACAACATGGTCTGCTAAGACCATCACAAGTGTATCCAGCTCAGTTTGAAATGATTCTGGAAACCTCCGAGTTCGAGAAACCTAAGCAGGGAATAGATCATCAACTTAGGAGTGCATGATGTTCCACTAAAGACAATAAACCACCATTCAACATAGAAGAAAAATATTCCTAGAGTTCCATGGATCCATTCTAAGCACAAACCCCAAACAGAAGAATCTGGTCTGTAGGAAAGTGGGAAATATGTCCTCAACCTATCCTCAATCTATCCTTGTAAATCAAGAACAGGTTTGAGCCTAGCAGGTAATATAATGTTTTTGTAAGTCAACCAAATATTTTACAAAGTATCACAGCATTTATTTTTATTGGCCAGTCAAGTAGAAAATTTCAAGTATATTCAAGTGTATTTCCTGGGCTTCTGCATTTTTTATTTTCCCTAAAAGATAGATTGCCTACTCTATAAAATCTTGTATATATACTTACCTTTATTTTGTTTGTATCAACCAAGTGCTGTGCCATTGATTTTAAGATAACTGCAAAGAAGAACCAGGAATGCTGTTCAAAAGAAGGAAAAGAGTGAATGAATAATGATCACCTGATAAAACACCTTATGATGCATTACCATTCCTTACAGATGGATTGCATGTCTTGGCAATGCACAGTGTTAAACACTATGTGACAAATAAACTAAAAAAATGAAGTAACATTGGATCATGTCCTTAAGAGAGGTGAAGCCCTCTCAAGCATTTTGTTACCATGGCCTTTTGCAATAAGGAGCCTCCAAGCACCTCTCCTACAATCTTCCCATTCCCACTGAGCACTAGCTTCAGGGTTTGTTTGCAGGTAACTGGCAGAAAGGTGTGATGCAGAGAACCTCAGAGAATAACCTGCCTTGTTAGTTCTATCAGACTAGTAATTAGCATGAAATAAGATGGTACTTGAACAGAGTGGTTCTTCAAATACCATTTGCAATAGTGAATAGGCAGGATACTGATTAGTATCTCAGGATATACATGAAACAAATACACTCCAAAAGCTTATACATCAAAAAAAACCCCAAATTACCCCACAACAAACCCAACCACAAGTACTTTTGCATGGCCCAGGTTTCCTGCAGGTTTTCTGCATTTTTTTAGAGTATTTTTTGCTAAAGGCTTAGTACAGGAAATCAGAACTGGTTCACTTTAAGCAGGTGAACATATTTTTGCCTCTGGGAAGTCCTGGGCTGGACTGGGTAGCTCTCATACCATAACCCAGAGGCTCAGGGTTACACATGTGTGAATTTCATATAGATCAGTATTTTCCCCGTATCTTCCAAGTTAAAAATTAAAACAGAGTATCCTAAAAGAAATTGCCCACATCATACTGTGTAAGAAGTAGGTCTCAGACTCTGACTGAGCTGTAAAAGACAGGAGGAATTTTATTATGCAAACCACAGCATCCTGAGAAACATGTTATGCTGAGAATCTGCAGCAGGTCTGATAAGTCTGACTGCTGAATCACTGCAGGATACCATTTGCACAAAGGTTGCACAGGGAAAAGGAAGAGGAGAAAGAAATAAGTGAGTTTCAGGAAGAAAACCAGTAATTAAACTACAAATGCATTAATTCAAGCTACTATTCACCTTTAAAACCTGTTTCACAGTTACTTGTTCATTTGACTTCAGAAGACCAGTCACATTCTTGGACAGCTCCTCATGGACAGTTCTTTCGTCAAATGATTTGGTCCTGAACACATACTGAAGATGAAAGAAAAAAAGAAAACTTTCAAAATGTGCATTAAATATAAAGAAGCCCCAGTTGGAGATGATAAATTATTTGTATAACACTGATAGCTGACAATCTTTGCTGCCAAAACATCTTGGCTGAACAATCCATTCACATGAAGTTTAATTTCCCTGGTAGTAATGGCACAACGCTGCTCCCCTAAAAAATCTCAGTTTAAAACACAGCTTTCTGATGACTTCAGCTTAATGTGAATCAAGAGGAAATTCTGCTTAAAATCAGTGCTATGATTTACTTTTCAGCAGAGTATAGGATCCTGACACCTCCAAACTGCCTTTCAAGCCATTTCACGGGGAAAGAAAAGAATAAGCAAGCAGAGGAAGTGTGGAGGGTTTTTCACCCACCTAAATCCAGGCCACCTTTCACCTGCTCCTTCCTTCCAGTGACAAGAGCTGCTCGGAGCTGGTAACAACTCTTCATCCTGCAAGGTGTAGGGCACCTACTGCAGCTGACTGAAGGGAAAACTAAACCCCTTTTAGAAACCGAGCCCTAAAGGGAGGAATTTATCTACCAAGACACTTTGGAATTCATAAATCTACTACAAGTTTTATTCAACATTTTAAGCTAATAATTTGGTACCACTATGCCTTCCCTAAAGCAAGAGCTCTGACAGGGCATCAGTTGGGATCAAAAATCTTTTCAATGCAACCAGGCTGGCAAAAGAAACAAATATCTCTTGAAAACATGTTATTAATATTCAGCTTTGCTTCCACAGCAGATGCCATAAGCTTCTCCCTGCGCAGTTTGGCACTTCTGAGTCCAGTTATTTAAGTCAGTGTAATTTCACATTATTGCTGCATTGTGAGTCACAATTCTCAACTTACTTATTCCCAAAACAGCATTTGTAAAGTAGGTATTTGTTTCCTTACAGATGGAGAACAAAGAAATTACCAGTTAGTGGGTTCTTATCTGCTGCTGGAAATGAGAAATAAGGCCAAATGGACTTATGGTGTGACTTAATGATCACCTGTAGTTTTCAAAGATTATTAGCTGGTCACATGGTAGATATCTACTTCAATTTTGTAAAGTTATTGGGTAGAAGAGGTTTTAATACCTATTTCATTAACGACATTTACATATTACATAGGTTATTTATTTTGGAGCCTGAAGAGCTCTGCTGGACCTCAGCAGAATTCTGTGTTTAAATCAGAGTACTTGAGACTAAAATTGAATGATTCAGAGGCTGAGGTGCATGACCTGTAAACACATACATTCATAAAGCAGGAAAGTAAATCCATGCCATGAAAATATCAATCAACAGTTGTCAACACTGAAATTAAAATTTTTTCCCATTTAGCAGTCTAACTCCCAGCATATTTTCATTATTCTACCCATGAACATGCTAAAGTCCCCAGGTTATCAGGAACATATCTGCTTTCACTTTATTCCTAAAGTGAAACATCTCCCTCCAAACTTACAACACATATACTACTCATCATACACAAATGAAATGTACTTTATAAGAACTACTGGTTGCACAGTGAAGCAGGATATCATTACAGCCAGCACTCCACACAATTATTTGTCTCTCACAGTTTCTTTCCATGATTGTGGGGGATCTCTCACTGCTATCATGATCTCCATTAGTTCTGTCACCACTGACCAAGACAAGAGACAAAGTGATGGCAATAGCTCCTTCAGCTCCTTGAATAACCTTCAATTCTCCCCTATTCTGCTATTTGAAATACACAGGTAAGTCAGCAAACATAACACTCAAAGATACTACAACTTTCTTGTTACTGATTCATCAAGCATGACTAGAACAAAATTTACCATCCCTCTCCACTGCAATTAAAAGAGAGAGAAAACAACAAAGGCAAGTGAAGGGAATAATAAGTGTAACACCCTTAACGGGGTTCCCTTGTCTATAGATTTTTCTGCCCCAGACAGTAGCAGCAGTTAATGTGTGCTTCTGCTTAAAAACACTGCTTCATAAAACTCTCAGCTTATAAACCTGTTACCCAAGTGTACTGATGATGAGATAGTTGCTGGCCAACAGCATTATTCATACTCATTTAATGGATGTCCAACTGATACAGGAGACAAGATCATCTTTAAAGAGGTCACTCCTTTGTTTTTTTAAGTAATAACACAGCATGTCCATAAGCAAACTCCATACGCAGTACATATCCATATATATTCTAAATATATCCTATTATTTAAAACAATTAAGGATTTTATAAAGGCTGAGGAAATAGGGAAAAGTCACAAGAATCTGAATTCCACAGATGAGAAAAGAATTTATGAACAATAGCACATGCAAAAAACAAGGGATCTTGAGACTAAAATCAACTTCGTAATCAAAAGCTTAGTTAAAAAGCTATAAATTCCTAAGAGACATGAAGCCATCTTGCAACTATGAAGAGCACCCAGAAGTACCTTGTTCATAAAAATGACTGCTTGTGGATCCTTTTCAAGGGATTGAAAGGGATTTGTAGAGATTGCCTTACGAGGGCAACCCTGTACCTGTATAACATAGATGGCCAGATATTTTATAGTGATAAATCTCATCACAGACAAGAGGAGTGCTGCAGACTACAAGCAGCATCAAATGTCCCTCACTGGTATCTATCCAGTTGAAGTTTCATGATATTTCATGTAGTCATCTTCCCCTTCCCTTCTCTCAAACGCTGCACAATGGGAAAGTCTTGGTTTAGCACCATTTCACAAAGATTGACACTAACCCTACACTCCTAAAACCTCAGAGGTAATGCATTTGCACCAGGTTTTGGTTCTATAATACAAGTTCTAGTTATCAGCTGAATGCACTGCAGCTTCTCCCTCCTGTGCTTGCTCAACTTGGTGTTCTATGGAAAAAAGCTGCAGCAGCAGCGGAGAGCTGAGCAGCTGCTTGTTCTCAATGGAAGAGTTTTAAAAAGTTTCTTAACCAGAGTCTCCCAGTCACCAGTGGCAGAAAGTTATGATGCAAATGCAGAAAAAGCTACAAACAAGTACAACTAAGAGTAAACAGGGAAAAAACCCCACAAAACCACCAAACCCAACCCATCTCTCCACAAAACATTAACATTCCAACAGCAGCCATACCGTCACGTAAGAATTGATGCAGTTGTCCAGTTGTTCTTCATGGCACTTGGCAACAATGTTGGTAAGAACTCTGCAAGATAAAAGAAGAACAAAAACTGAGCTATTTTGTGTCAGTCTACCTGATACTCACATTGCCCTGTTCTTGTAAAGCTCATGTAAAACAGTGCATGAAAGATGTGATCCAAATGATGAATCATATGTGCAAAAACTGCCCACTGGGAAAAAAGAGTCATTCCTTGGACATTCCACTTGCTTGCACTGTACTGTTATATATGCATTTGCTTAAAAAAATGTACCGAGTGTTAAGGATAATAACTGAACTGTCATCACAGCAAGAAAATAATAACTGACTGAACGTTATAGAGACCTTGGATACTTAGGGATAACAAAAATTAGAATACCTTAATGAAACAAGAGAGGCAAGAGCACCTTTCTCCAGGAATGCTGCCTGCCAAGTTCTCTCAGGTCTCTGTAAGTGTGTGAATCCCCTGACACTTCACGCTTTTGCTGGCACTGTCCACCAAAGACAAGCACAAGCCTGAGCTGAAGCCTGAGCAGCTCCCTCTGCAGCACTCTCTGCTCATCTCCTTGGACTCAGCCCCAGCACTCAGGCCAAGCACAGCACCCTCACTACTGCACAGCAGGGAGAGGCTGGACACTTGGAGAGACCACAGATGCTTTGAGCATCTGCAAATGAACCTGGGGATCAGCAACAGGGAGGAAGATTGCCTGGATCACACCAGCACTCGCTCTCAAAACCTGAGCTCCTACTAAAGGCAGGGATGGCACTATGTGAAGTGGAGAATTTCAGCAAAGTTTTCTCTTCAGGTTGTAAGTGGGCCATCTTTCTTTGAGATCACTCTGTTCCAGAAAACAAAAGTCTGGACAAGAAGTCTTCCTCAACTTGGCCATATTCTTTCCTTTTGATTATTGGGAGCTCATTTTTTCCCGATACTTAATATAGAAAAGACTCTGCAATTTTATAATCTTGTTTTTATGTTAAAGAATTCAGGGATAGGCATAGTTACAGTATAACTAAAATAGATTAATAATATGCCTTACTGCAGTCCACATACAAGTACTCCTTTTGACTAGCTTGGTGACTTGAGTGACTTCAGGCAATTCTTATTATTGGATCCAAAAGCTTTGTAATTCCCTTAAGTGTTTTTAATAATCTCATTTCTTGCTTTTAGTAGGAGAAGCAAAACTTCTAGCAAAACACAAAGGCTATTACAGAATTAGTTGTGCCTATTCTGACCTTTTACCTTCATTCTGATCTGAAACTGAAATGAATTCTGGCAAAAATATGACAGAGACATGATGACATGACTGGGCCCCCAGACAAGTAAATAACCACGAGTATAAAAGGAATAATGTTTTCTCCACAATGCATAAGCCAATCTATGCTCTCATTCTGTTGTTGTTGCTTTTAATAAGTTCAACACAAGCTGCTTCAAGCTATTCAGAACAAAACACAGTGTGTATGCATAGGACACGTCAATGAATGACACGCAGCAGACATGCATATTCCCATTGGCATCAGCTCTACCAGCACAAAAGACACCACACATACAAGAAAAACACTGAGAATCCTTTTGTTTTTTTTGGCCAGCTGAGTGTATAGTCAAAACCTGAAGCATGAAAAAAATAACATCCTTCCACCATTCCATCTAATCATTAAAACTGTATTTTAAACAGCTGCTTATTCTACAGCTTTTTTTCCAGTCAGTTAACTGATGCTGAAATTCTACCCCCGAACACAATTCTTCACTCTCTCTAGACTTAACATCAATTGATTTGCTGGACACAAAGTTGTCCCCAACAAAGGTCTGCTGGCCTCTCCCCCTTTGAAAACAATGTGCAATGATTAAATCACACACACTTATGAGGAAAGGTTCTTTTAATCCTAGTACCTAGCTGTGGTAAAAGTTGACTTTGCCCTGAAAAATGCCATGATCCTTAGATAAAGCATGTTGAAACTCTAGCTTTCCAAGGCTAAGATGGGGAACTCTGCTTCCTTGTTCCTTTAAGTCTTCCTAATTAATCTTTCTTCAGGAACTAATTCTGAAGCACAATCTGTGGAAGGAAGGAAGGAAAGAATACTGACAGCAGATTAGGCTAACTGGGTTGCAGAGGACAGTTGTAATTTTTTCCTACTAAAAATCCCCATGTTTAGCTACTGGAAGAAGTACAACAAAAACAATACTATGGCCAAAAGTAAATGCAACACAACTTTCTGCCCTCCTGCAGAGACCAATAATAATAATCTCGACAGTGTTTTTTTTTCCTGCTGCCCTGATTAACAGCATCAATAAAGACAATTTCATTATGTGAGGGGTGAGAGACTCAGCAAATCATTGCGGTTGTTTGCCTGCTCCCTGCAAAATGCTTCTATAGCTTCTCAGTTATTGCTGATAGATTCTAATTAAAAAATGCCCCTGAATGGTGTGACCTAGTTGTTTGACTCTGCACTGGATGCAGCAAGATGCTGAGCTCTTGCTGTGCTGAACTCCACATCCTCAGACCCAAACATAAACCAAAGTTGAAACCCAGCTTTGTCAGGAAGCTGCTAGCTGCTCGGGAATGAGACCTTTCCCTAGGATGGCCCCAGGGCAGACAGACATGTTCACCACGGTCAATGATTTCCAGCCACATGATACCAACACAGAGCCCAGGGCTAAGGGGGAAGAGGCATTCTCACCTACTGAAGTCTAAATGTCACACAGCAGCTATAAGCTGGACTAACATCTGCATTTGCACTCCTGAGTGAATTCTGTACATCACACAGGAATTATCCAGATACCTGGTCACAGCTGTTGTAACTTCATCATCACTGTTTTGCACCAAAACCCAGAAGAGTTGATTCAGGACTACAGGAAGAAAATTCATAATTACATGGATCTTCTCAATCCTCAACAAATTCTGTAAGGGAGGTAAGAAAGAAAATGAGAGACTTTCAAATATAAGCAATGAAAGCTGACAGCTGCCATGCAGCTTTCCTGCTTCAGCAGGTAAAATGTAGTGCATCCACTGGTCTAAGAGCAGGAGGAAAACACATCAACTAAGTAGAGAACTGGTTCCCCATGAAGCTTGCTTTAAATATGACCATCAACACAACTGTAGGTATTGTCCAAATTTCATAATTCCAGTATTTTGTTCTACACTGACTTAAGGGAAAAAAAAAAAAAAAGAAGAGAAAGAAACCCAAACCATTTTTCATATTTCACTAAGGATACTATTTAAGGGCAATAAAAGAAGTCAAGTACTATTTTCAAAGCATGAATTTCTGGTATTTTTAGGAAAACTCATTCCTTTTATGCAGAGATCTGATAAGCTCAACTTGCTGGGCTAAAATACTTTCAGTAAGCGCACAGTGCTAAAAAGAAGAATTAAAACACTAACCTGACTGGACTGACATTTTATTATCCTCTTTAATCAAGACAGGTATTGAGCTTTTAATAAAAACCAAGCAAACTCCTTTGAATTTCTCCTAGGTTTTTATTTCAGTTATTTCCAAATCATTCCAGAACTTCTAACAAAGGTACTAGCAATTTATAAATAAAAGCAAAATATCCCGGGGAAGATTACTTAGTCTCTATCATATTGCATAGTTGGTTTCTTGCTGTGTACAACATTGTTTTCTAATAAACTTACTGATATATTTTTAAAAGGTAAACTATAAACAGATGATAAAGAACAGTGCAAATATGGTGGTTTAGATCACCAGCTTACTGTCTAGAAAGTTTAAAGCGTCACATGTATGATGTTAGTCGCAGTTCAGAGATGGAACAGTCACATGCACCTTCAGTCTTCTTGCTTATCTGTCCATTAATGTTCCACAAGCACAGTGCACAGCAAGAACTCTGAATTTCAGCACTCATGAACAAGGTAAAGAATTAGGGCCTTACATTTACCTACTGCTCTTCTAATTTGCTTGTCACACTCCTCCTTTCTCACAGTTTTTGACCTCTACAGAATAGAGGCACATTTGATACAACTCTTGCTTATTCACTTCATCTTTGCAGAATATATTCATTATGGTTTCAGGACTTCACAGGCAACAAGCACCCTCGATTTATACACACCAAATACCCTGAGCAGCCCTTTCAATAGCATCCAGCTTTTTAGAGGAGGTAAGGATAGAAGTTATTTAAGGCAAGAGAGGATTAGCAGGAATACTGCAGCTCTGCAGGCTACAACTCCCTTCCCCAGCCATTACTGGAGCAACATTACATTATCCCCAAACGGGATCTGAGCTTTGGCACAGGCTGGATTAGCAGAGCTGCTGGGGCAGAGGCAGCTCTGCTCCAAATGAGAAGGGATGGGAGGCAGCTGTGTGACCAGCAGTGCATCTGCCACATCAGGTCCATCTGACTGGAGCTGTCACAGACCCTCTGCCCCCTGGTAAACCTGGGCCATGGTCAGAACTCTGCAGTGGGGGATGAGTTGAGAGAAAGGCCTAAATACAATTGTATAGTGCAATACGTGCTGCAGGTTACTTTACCTTACAAGAATTGATAAATTTTGAGGTAGGAGGCTGAGATGGATCCTGTTCCCTTTCCTGGCACTGATGGAAAAAGTTATTCAGGTATGGATCCTAAAATAGGAAACATTCACATTAATGGATATGATGATTAGAATTTAGTGCCAGAATCTGGTTACAGCAATCACTCATGACACCCATGAACCTATTCAGTCCTCACCATCTTACACTAGGGTCACAGAAAGAAAATCAATTTATTTAGCTCTACCCATTGGTCAGCACAGCTTGCTTAATTCCAGGCACTTTGACTAATTTTTTTTCAGTGTTGTGAGGGATTATTTTTTTCCTCACAATCTAAGGGGTTTCCAAAGGCCAGATTTTTTTTCTTCCTGGTGCTTACAATTTATTTTCTTGCTGTTTAAACTGATATTCCACAATTTTTCTGTTGGTATAATCTTAAGCAATCT
The DNA here is from genome assembly GCA_013396875.1 of Vireo altiloquus. Classification (NCBI taxonomy): domain Eukaryota; kingdom Metazoa; phylum Chordata; class Aves; order Passeriformes; family Vireonidae; genus Vireo; species Vireo altiloquus. The sequence goes on along the minus strand of VZRF01013837.1, from coordinate 252,891 downwards.
TTATTTTTCCTTGAATTGTGTATTCCATCCTTAAAGTGTGTATTCCATCACTGGCATCTTGCCCTTCTGCACTGAAATAATCTTTAAATGTTGTAGAAATGAATTCATATAAGATATTAAAACCCCCTTCAGACATTCCCTGACACTTTCCGAGTGTGAGCAGGTCACAGAGCTAAGGGGAATGTTGGCTTACCTGAGTATTCACTGTTGATACAACGAAAGTACAGACTTTGAAAAGTGGTTTCCCATTATCTACCCATTTTATATCACTGCCGATCTGCTGTTAAAACAAAAACAACAAAAAAAAATTTCACCACCTAATTCCTACTTATTCAAGTTTGCATCAAATTTTCAGTGCACAGCTTTGCACACGAGTGGGCATGAACTGCACTGGTTGCTGTGCTTTCACAAACACCACCACTGCAACACAAACCCACTTTTCAACACAAGACCAATGCTACCATTCAAGGGACCAGATCCTGCCCCACCCTGTCCTCATGACAATGGTAAAACAAACACAAGGAGGCAGAAATAATCCAAGTTGGACTGAATCAGCAGGAAAATATGATATCACACCACAAAACTGGAGAATGAATCATGACTGTGGAGCGCATCAGCTGGAGAATGAATGTCATACGGCCTGAGTTTGTGAAAAGAGTTCTTTTTGACCTCTCTGATTCACATTTTGAGGAGTTATAACACTGTAGAATAAATAGAATATACTTTTTCCATATACACCTGTGAATCAACAGCATAGGACGCTCAGCCCAGTGCTGCACATACTAGTTCCTATATTCAGTGATATGCAAATTAATATTCTAAACGGGAAACCCTATTTGCCATTTACACTCCCCAGCAAACGCAAACGTCTGATCTCATTTAGAACACAAATGGAAATGGATGCTCTGTGCCACTGGAGCGACATGGAAGTGTGAGTGGATACCTTTGTACTCGATGGCTCCGGGAGGCTCAGGTAGTTGGGGGGCAGGCTGCTGGCCACTGGCACGTGGTGCTCCTGGGAAGCCAACTGGGCATCTTTCAACAAAGGAAGCCAGGCAAACCCCACTGCGCAGAAGAACAAATAAACGAGACTCTTTGGAAAAAAAGAGCTTCTAAAGTTCAAAGGAAGATAATAACATCCAGCCAAAAACTTTGAAATCCTTATTTGAATGTAAATAATTTATATTTATAATTGAAAGTAATTCTACTACAGGTACCTGGTGTTTCCAGAGCCTCTTTCTTTTTGGCATTAGCTTTTGCATTTATGTCACAGGTGACATGATAAAATGAAAACAGAATGTGGTGTTTCTTATGGAGTTGAGTGGGAAGTTCAATTTTCACCTGAAATGTAAAATGTTACACCTCACTTTAGTTTAAAAATCAATTATATCAGGAATCAGAGATGGGCTAAATGAGTGACATCTCTCTACACAGAGGTCTAAGTAAAGCCTGCCTTTACTGGGTAATGTTTGCCCCATGGTAATAAAAGCTCACTTAAGGAAATTGTTTATGATGATCATCTATCACTTTTACTTAAAACAGGTTTTTTCTACATTGTCGTGGGGAGGAATATTTTCATTAATGATGAAAGTGTGTAAGATGAAAGAGGACAGAACTTAAGAGTGGTGGACTCTGCTTAGAAGTGATCACCTGCACTTTAGCAGCCATAAATAGCCAGCCCCCTGCTCGTATTTTCAGGACGACCAAACTAAAAACTAAAATGACATCTCTACTACTGCTTCATCATCATTTCATGGCAAAGACCAAGTAATAAAGGCTGACATGAAAATAAACTTCTATTTATGATTTCTGCTCAGTCTTAAATTCCATATCATGCTACCCGTGAAGCCTACACACCGGTTTTCAGGTATTATTAACCTACTGGAATAAAACTACAAACTAATCAGAACATGTTACCTTAAGAACTAATAAAAATGACCCTTTGCTCTTGTGAGCTGTGATGAAGTTTATCCAAGTTAATCCTATGCTAAAGTAAGGGTTAGAAATCATTAGTAAATGCTTCCACTGTTAAATCAGCTTAAGGATAAGACCCTAATACCATAAACATAGATATAAAATGGGCACTCAGAGACAGAGATTAAGACAACTTTCTTCTTAACATTCTACATTCTTTTAGATTCTGCACTTGCTATTCTAGGGACATTTAGGAGAGGTGCACACCTCTTCCAGCCAAATTGGCTATTAACATCTGAATTCAGCTCCTCATTCAAGTTGAAAGTAATCTCCCCAAACCAAGTGGCTCGCTACCATCACATGAAGGACACTTTCAGACGTGTTAAACCCCAAAACACATCTTGTAAAGGATTAGCAAGGAGTTCAATACCTCTGAAAATGAAATGCCTTAAGTTCCCCCTGAGTTCTTAAACAGGAATCTTAAAATTGATACTTCACATGTAGTTGTAGATTATCTGCTTATCTTGCCTCTGCAATTTTGTCAAAGTTAATTTTTACTGAAAAAGGAAATTTCACTAAGAGAACAGTTTGGAAAATGCTGGCTAAACACTCTGTGCTCTTTGCCAGTCTTATCACTACACAAAAAGCAGTAGTGGAAAATCCAGAACAGACACTTGACATTCACAGGCCATCAAACACACCAGTCACTGATAGGGTAAGATTCAGGTCACCTGCAAGAAGCCTACTTGGTTTTGGTGAAACAAAGATGCATGTGCGACTAACATTTGCCAAAGGCCACCATATGAACTGTTCTATAGCTGCATCCACAAAAACACCAGCTAAATGCCTTGCTGCAGCCACCACACATCACTGTACATTCTGTTCAGACCACTGGATCAACAAAAATGCCCCAATGCAGATCTTATATCTCAGAGAGGGATTTGTTCTGACACTTGGCTCCACACTTCATCATAGTGTTTACTGTTTCCATTAAATTCAGAGATGCAGCTGAACCCTTAATGTAATCCAGACATTCATTTTAGAGTGCTGGACTGTTCCTAATTAATTCTACAGCATCTTAACTGTACTCAGAACATCCTACAAAAGGAAAGATTCACTGAGTCGATTTAAGAAAACAAAATGTGAGACTGAATGTCAATCTACATAGCACAGCCCCTTCCAGATACACAAGCCATTGCAACAGAATGTTGTAGTGAATCTGTACAGAATTCTGTACAGATATTTTTCTGTCTCATTGGCAAACATGTGGGATTGGTAGACATTTAATGAAAGAAAAAGCAGACTGACCTCATCATAGAAATCAGGATTCTGGGAGTGATGTAGCACAGCAGTGTAGGCTGACGTTGTAAATAATGGTCCACCTGGCTTCCCATAAATACACTGATAGAAGTAACATGTTTTCATTATATTGTGAAATTCTGCTGAAGATACTAGTATTGGTATATCTAATATGTACGTACATTTAAAACACTATCATGAAAGATTGATCATTACTTTATCAAATATTAAAAGAAACTTATTAAGTGCTCAAACCTGGATTTTTTTATAGACACTTCCAGTAAAACTCCATTGATTCTATGAAAATTACCCTATGCTCAATTAAGCAATGCAGACTCCTTAAACTTCTTCCTTGCTGTTATCAATCTCAGAGTTTTCTGCAAAAAGCTTTACAAAATCTATTTCACTTTTATGCAGTTCAATACACAATACAGTGTTTTACTGACTTTCCAATGTTACAAAAGCTATCCCTGCTAACAATCTCTTTTCTAGCAGGGTCCTGTCTGGGCACTCTTGATTACTGAGTATATGGCAATTTTATTTATTGCTGGGAAAACCAGACCACAACTGGACAATGCAACAGACTTTGGGCAACAGCACAGAGGTGTTAAACCCCAAAACACATCTTGTAAAGGATAAGCAAGGAGTTCAGTATCTCTGAAAATGAAATGCCTTGAAGAATTAAGTCTCAGGTCCTTCTACTTTCGTGCCTCACTCTTTTCAGTCAAGGGTCCTGAGCTCAATGAGAAATGTAGGATAAGTGGTAAATTCTAGAATAAGCAAGATGCACTGCAAAAAATGGTTTAGTTTTCTAAAATTATCTTTTTTCCACCAGTCAGAAAGCTGGCACTACAAAATGGAATCACTATGATCAGCTGGGTTCTAACACAGCCCCAGTGCAAATGTGGAGGGATGTATGACAACATCCACTCTTTAATTGTTATGGTCTAATATCACCCTTATTCCTGGATTTTATAAGCAATGTCCTAAGAAACAGCATCCTCTGAATATGCTCCTCTTGCAACTCACCTTCAGTGGCTTTGCTCCTTCTTCATCAGAGCTTTTAAACTCAATGCAAACTGTTATATTCCGTGCCTGGAGAGACAGGAGCACATTAAAGCTTAGATCAGAAATGGGGTGCCCATAAGAACTCAGGCAAACTACAGAGCTGAAATAAGGTCTTTTCAGAATCCAGGAGAAATGTGCAGATGGCGTATCAATATTTATAATGCCTCTAAGTCACAGTGATATCACTAGAAATAAAATTTCCACGAAAAACTGGCAAAATGCAAGCTAGGCCTCAAAATGACTGGGTAGAAGCAGATTATTAAGTGACTTGGACTTACCTATATCTTGTCCTTAATTAGTTTTCAACCACCATGAAAACATGAGTGATACTCATGTTTCATTTAAGAACTATAAACACTATCCAGATTAATTTCATCTGCATGCATTATGTCATTAACATAAAGCCCTTCTGAAAATTGTGGAGCAGGTATTACCACATTCTCTCTCTTTGAATGACTGATACAACTTAAAATTAACCCACAGATTCAACTCATTAAAATTTTACCAATGTTTTATCATTGTAAATCTTGAAAAATATGAAAAGCCAACTCAGTGACATCACCATTTTCCTCTCCTTTTTAAATACTCCTTCATTCCTAAAAGAGCTCATGCTATCCATGACTGCCCCACGTTGGCCTGAATCAGCCACATACTGTACCTTGTTGAAGTGTTTCTGGCTGTCATACTTGAGGTGTTTTGGATAGATGTATATTTGGTTCTTGTACACTCTGTAAGGTCGAGAATATTTTGTTGATTCCTGCACAAATTCCTCAACTTCCACTGTAGGTTGATGCTCCTTTACATTATGGAATGGCTTGACTGGAATAAAGGATGAAGTTACACAGTCTTCAAAAGAAAAGAAAAGAGAGCCATCACATATTGTGTTTGTTTTTACAGTTCTACTACCAAGAATAAGTAATACTGAGATGGAACATGCAAAATCCTGCCTTTACTTATGAAGAATGAATAATGCTGAGACGCCTTAAATTTACACATTACCTCAGAACAGAGGCAATATGACACCCTTAAATGATTTCTCTCACTTGAGTTAAACTGGACAGCACTGGTAGCCTCTTCTGACACCCATAGTGTTTGGTGACATTTAATGCTGTAAAATCCCCATTGGTATATGGACAACTTCTACAGAATGTAGTGAGTGGTGGTGATGCTGCTGCTAATCAATTTTACAGCTCATTTAAGTTTTTCTATTATCTAATAACATAATAAATAAAATGAAGAAATGAACAGTGCAGAACTAGATTAAGTATATGATGCAATTGGGATAACTGAAATCAGATCAAGAAACAGAAGATGAAAATGAGCACTCTGTCACTGAGACTGGGAGAGATTAAAACTGGACAGAGAATACTTTCTCTTCCTATGCCATTAAATCAGTGAGGCATTTAACTTCATGGGGAACTCAAGCTGAGAGGTGCCACCAACATAGGGATGTCCAGAGCCACTATTTCTGGGAAAAGCCATTGAACAGACCCTGCCTACAAATTCCTTCCTCAAATCATAGAATAACCCCAGGAAAAGTCTACCAGTATGTTGTGAGGAAGCCAAAAGAAGCTTGTGATCCCTCACATACACCATACCAAATTTTACTTCCCTCTAACCTAGTACAAGAGGAAATTGTCAGTTTCAGACTTTCAGGTGCTCTGCAACCCACACAGGATGGGGAGAAGTGGCTCTAGGCCAGCTACAGCAGTGTGGTTTCTTTCTTCTCTTTCACAGACACTGAAAACTGGGGCGTATCTGGCCCAGTACAGGATGAAACAAAGAGTGGTGTAATTAAATGACAACAAATCAAAAACTCTCCCCTGCATTCATTTTTCTACACAATGGACACATGTCAGAACTCTCTCGAGGCATGACTGAGGATGGAAAGCCTATGACAATGTCCTATTTAATTAAAATAATTAATTTTGAAGTGGAATCATACTTGGATGTTCCAAAGGAACACAATCAACTGCAATGTCCAAACAGCCAGGTATAGTCTGTATTTTGCTAATCTTCTCTGCCCTGCAATGAGATAAATGAAAACATTTTAGAAAATTAGAAGAACAGAGATGATACCATCACAGGAATTAATCTAAAATGAAAAAAGGACCCTGATTTAAGATATAAATATACATTACAAGCATTTAAGATATACCTATTGGCTATTCAATTCTAATCAAACATAACAGCAGAAAGACAGTATGATTTGGTTTGTGGTCCCTTTTATTTTTTTCTTAGTCTCATTCCTGCCTTCTCTTTGAAAGCAATATTATTTCGTAGAAGAGGAAGAAAGCGATGGAGCAAAATTCACAAGAATTAACTTACCTACTTTTACTTTCTAAAATATTCCCTAAAAGGAATTCAATGAGCACTGGGATGAGAGGAGTTCACAGCATTGTGGCTTCTGCAAGTGCCATGCTGAAAAGGGACCATGACATACTCCTTGTGCCCAAACAATCTGAGCAGTGCCAAAACCACCATGCTAAATCTCTTTTGTCTAGGAGATGTTTTAGAGACACAAACAGAGCAGTGGAGACACTAAGGAATAGCCAGTAGAGTGTCCTGACCAGTAACAGCAAGACGGCACAAGAAGTTAAGGGCCTGATCCAAGTCCCACAGCTGACATTCAAGCTATGATTTTTTTTTTAATATAAATGGAACAGAAGTTATTTAGATTAATTCATTTTTAGGCACATTTAGAGTAGAAGGGACAAGAAGAAATACATGGTTCAATTCTTATGTTACTTATCCAGTATAAACACAGAGCCTGCTCTAGGATTAACCTGATTTATACCTGTGTGGAAGGCTATCCATCCAAACCTCTGTTCAGTAATTTAAAGACTGTAAAACACTTGGAGAAGGTTTTTATTTTGATGTCCATTCTTCAGTTTGCCACGGAGACTCAAACAAACAAAAGCAAGGAGTTGGGAAACAAAGAATGCTTTTGCATCACTGTCACTCTTTTTTTCTTTTTTCTTGTTTTTTCCCCCTGAGATAATGTTCTCTTTTTGGATACTTCATCTGCATCTCCCCCGATGCAGATTGACTTAAGCAATCACTATTTTTAGGTTATAATAACATTTATTTTAATGTGCCAAATGATGTTTCAATTTTCCTGGAAAGTCCAACCTCAAGCACTCCTTGGCAGGTAATAACCTAATGTGAAAAACACTAATGTAATATAATTTAACATGGCCACTTTGGCACATTGTGTTAAACTAAGAAAAAAACCAGCAACAATTATTCTGCACAGCTTTATAAAGTTTCAAAGCAAATTAGGAACTTTTCCTTACCTTCTGTATTCTGCTATTAGTTTAATCAAATCTTCCATGGAAATCTTATTACTTTCTTGCCTGAATAAAGGTGAGAATCGTGAGTCTCTGTCAACATTTCCCTGATTATCTTTAAACACTGGCCTATAAAGAAAGAAAAATGACATATTTATGAACACTCGTCCATACATATATGTATATATTTTTCAAGGAATCAGTTTGAAGAATTCTGTGCATCCATAGGTAATTTCATCCAAGAAGTTATTATACAAGGAAAATCCTTATAATTTTAAATAACAGAAATCATAGCAAGCTGTCAAATGCCAACCACCACCTGTTACCACACAGAGAAACACATGCTTTTACAGAACCAGGTTAGAGACCTCAGTGAATATTCCTGTGCATTAAATCTGCCCTGTGCCCTCCAGAAGCACACCACCAACTCACTGTGGCTCAGCATTCCTTCACAAAACAAGTTCGGGGAGCACCAACTAAATTTTTGATGAACCAGCCACAAAATGCCCAATGAAATGGAAAAGAAGAATAAACATCTATAACTGAGAACAATAAATAACAGCTGTTGTGTGCACAGGAAAACATTTCCAGACATTTCCATTTGTGCTCATTGACACTTGCAGGATTGAATTAAGACATTCCAGTGCCCTTTGTATATCCTCAAGGGTCACACATGCTGGCTGGGCCGGATAATGTAACAGTTATCCAAATTAATGAACCTTGGATTCAACTGTAGTATGAAAAAACATTGCTTAACAAAAGTAAAATGTTCCTGACACTAAGTGCTGTTCTGTGAATCACTTGGCCAATCTTGCTTCCTTAATTTACTTCTCTGTTCCACTGCCAGTGAGAAGAAGAATTGATGCCAGGACAAATTGTTGCCAGATGCAAAACAACGGAGCAAACCTTTGGAAGAGGATCCCAAGAATGAGTATAAATGCACCGTATCTTAATTAACTAAGAGAAGCACCCCTATTTCAGTTCTTTGCAATTGTAATGATCAACTCTCTTCTATCAGATTCTTGCCTCCAGCTGTTGGAGGGAATAAGGTCCACACCAACACACCATGCCAAAAAGCTTACTAGGGAGAAACCAGACCTCATTTCTGGCAGGCACCACTTACTTTACAAGTCCTATTAAACTGCTGTCAGAAAAAAAGAAAAAGGAAAGAGAAAGGATTTAATAATTATTACAGTATTGGTGACACTATGATATTTCTTGGACTCAGCACTGCTTCCTGCCCCAGACTAACAGAGAGGACCAAAACATCGGGTGAGTGATTTCCTCTGTGCCACTGGGCTCTGCAATGTGATGCTGAGCAAACCCAGGCTCTGCTGGAAACTATGAACTGATTCCAGTGCAGGCCTTGGCACCAAGCAAACCCCTGCTCAGTGCAGCAGGGTGTGGGGGCACTCACCAAGGAAGGGCTGAGGACACAAGTGACAAAGGAAACGAAGCTGGAAATAGCTCATTCTGGGTCAGTGGTATTGAGCACTGCCTTTCAGGAGGCTCAGGGACACAGCATCATGATTCTCAAGATCTCTTCAAACCCAAAAGATGCCATGATTGCCCACTCCTCCCCTCTGGTTTGGAGTCAGAATGGCTTTACAGAGTCATCCTGCCTACAATAACTGCTCCAGAGCATCAGTGCTCCCTGGCTACCACATGCTCTACCTCTAGGACTGGTTCAGCAGCCTATCCCTGCCTAAATAATGCACCCAGGACAAAATTAAAAGTATGAAACCACAACAAAACAGGGAATAATTTTTATCCAGCTTACACACAGTACTCCATTTATATAAAGTTTGTACGTGAGTAGTTTAGATGCCCATTGAAAACAAGATAACCCTTCTTAAAAAGGTATGTTTTATGCACTAGTCAAACAGTAGTGGTGTCTTCGCTCCCCACAATTATTAAAACTGAAGAACTGCCAGAGCAGCAAGTATTCAATGTGTTACAGCTGCAGTCAAGTAACTGCAATCCCATGCTTTGTTAGATCCTTGCAGCTGGAACAAAAGTGCTCCTTGTCACAGGGAACATACTGAAGGCACTTTAGAATGACAACTGTCATGTCAAAACTAGGAAATGCTTTAAAAACTTCTACAGCCCAGGGGTCCGATATTCGTCTAACACATTAACAATGTCTTTGTGCTGGGTACTTATTTACTGAGATATTTTAATAAGAAAAATTTCACAGAACTAAACTCCTGAAGAGATTTTAAAAGTGGTAATTTATGGGAAAGCAAGTTAATAGAGTACACTAAAGAAACTGAAACCTCATCTTAGTACTTAACTGTTTATATGACTCTGCTCTTCTAACATTGTCAGCTGATTGTCCACAATCCTAAAAATTCTCTGAGCACAGAAAACCTACACATTGTTCATCATTTGACTTTGAAAAAAGGTACTTTTAAAGTAGTGGTTTATGATTTGTGGGAAAACTGCTCACTTCCAGGGTTAGATGCTCAGTGGAAGATCTGCAGCTACAGGAAATCAGTGCAGTCTCACTGCCTTCAGCTACCTCAGCCTACGGCAGCTGAACCAAACCAGCAGCTGCACAAGCTGCTGAAGGATTCAAATATTAGGCACTAAAACATGATGTTTATGAGGGTGGAGAAGGTTTGAAGGAGTAAGAGTGTAAAAACTAATCTCTGCAAATGAAGTTTCCCCCCACATCTACAATATGTAGCTGAGGCAGTTATTTGCAAACTTTGGCAGTTCTGGCAGGAATATGAGACTCTGACACACTGTAATTCTAACACATACCATAATTATACCTGAGAGAGCACACAGACACCAGATTTCCCAGCAGGAAATCAGGGAAGAACCCTGAGTCATGCTTTTGAGCAATGCTAACAAACTGGTGCCACAGGAGCTAATTAAGAGTTTCAGTCACATGTGCAATACTCAGCTGTCAAGAGTTTGGCTTGCTGAATGCATACGTAAAAATCGCACTGTGGCCATCTGTAACTGCTTTAAGGAGGGAAAATTTCCACACAAAAACAGGAGTGTGGTTAATGCCAGAATGAACTAACTGGAAAACACATTTCCAAACCCAGGGTTTTGCTATTTATCACAGCCAAACCATTTTTTATCCCCCTGTAGTGCGATAGCCTCATGTGGAAACTTCTACATTCAAGCTGTGAAAACAGAAATAGATTTTATACTTTGCTTTTACCGAAGTCAGACCTGAGCAATGTTAATACACAAACAGATGTAAATGAGTGAGGAATTTGCATTTTCTCAATGCACCTCAGCCTGACAGGCATTTAGAGTGTTCTCTGCCTCACAGGGGTGGCAGCAAACTTCACTCATGCTTGTTAAGACTTCCCTTAGGCAGAGCTAGTGCAGAGCTGCAGCCACAGCTCTGGGCATGATGCTCAAACGTGATGCACTTGGGCAGTACTGCTGTGGCACACACAGCCCAGCAGCTGAGAACCAAATCCTGCTCTTGCCCACTCCCTCTCTCCACAAGACAACAAGGGATTGATGCTTGGAGAATCCTATAAAAGGAAAACAGACTTCTTTCAAAATGAGAAGAAAACCTTTCTGCATTTTATTTTCAGCAGGATTTGCTGAAGCTGTGGAAGAATGCTCTAGCCTCCTTTACACCCATGAGTGCCTGGCCAGACCCTGAACTAGTTAAAATCATCATGACACAAAGATAGCTATAAGAAAAGGTACAGTTGCAGAATGTGTCATTGATGGTATTGCCACAGAGGACAGGCAGGCAGACAGAGTTAATAGGAAACTTCAGGTCAGTCTGGTGCCAAGCCTGCACCTCCTGCCATTGCACAGTGTATTACATGGCAAAAGGGTCTCTATCAACCCGTCAATGCGATTTTGATGAAAGGTCCTCTGGCTACACAGACATAGCAAATATTTATGAGTATCCTTGAGCTTGGAATGACAGATCAGAACACATTATCTGCCTTTCTCTTGAGCACTCACCTCTCCTGTTCTTACTGGATATTGACAAAAAAAGTATTTAAATAAAAAATAAATGAACCCTTCAAATGGCCATACCTCACTGCATGTTTCTTCTTGGCCATCTAAGCATCATATTCTCAAATCAGAAGCTTTCCCCTGCGCATGTCATGGGAAACTGTGCCCTTCTGGAGCTCTGTGCTCCCCATCAGAAGCACAAACCACAGAGCTCTGTCTCATAACCACAGGCAATGCCACAACAAGAATTTTTCATCCAGCACTTGCTCTTCCTTTCTCCCTACAGAGAGCTTCAGGCAGCTCTCCACCTGGCCTGCTACTGTGAGAACAGAAGCCACAGAGAAGAAGGAATATTTTCACTTGGCAATTGACAGCCTTCCTTTTTATAGGGAATACAAAAATTTATATTCCCTGCTCTACACATGGCAGAAAGAAAGGAGAGCTGTCACAGGGACACAAGGGAGGGTCTCCATCAGGGAGCTCTCTCTTCCCAGGGCAGAAGTAAATTGAAGAAATTACACAAGACTGAGAAAGGAAAAAGGGAGAAGACAGAGAAAGGAATTACATCAAAACTTGAAGGGAGAAAAAAAGGAAAAGAAAGCCACATTTGGTAAAAGGGGATCAAAAGGCACAAGGATGCCTCAATCTTGAGATGAGACCAGCAAAAAATTATACAGGAGGAGAGAGAGAAAGAATAAAAAACCATTACTGCTACTGCACTGACCTGCAATAAAACCCAACTGACCTGCCAAATGAGAAAACAGAAGTTCTCCATCACCTACTAACCACAAAAAATGCAGGAGTGCCTGAACCATAATCCCTCAATATTACCCCCCAAGCACTTTAAGTCCTTGGTTAGATTTTTCTTAAAACTTGACAGGCACCCTTACAAGAACAGAGCTTCACACATATGCACCTACTTTCTAGGTGGCTACCACAACTCTACTTCAGACCACAATTCTCTTTGCAGGAAATTCTTGTGTGAACTGTGACTTTGACATCTCTTTCATAATTTTTAGTGCCCGAGGAGTGATGGAGCTCATGATAAATTGATATCCTGTCAGCTACCTTTGCTGCTCCCTGGCAACTTCACTACATACCTGAAGAAAAGATTCCACCACAGTAACATTTAATGAGCAAGCAACAGACATTTAGCTGTGAGAAAAAATAGGGCAATGAAACAAAAAACCTGCAGGATATTCTGGGGTCCTGGACCAGGGAGAAAGCTTTGCTTAGCTTCAGGCAGAAAAAGTGGAGAATAATAAAAGGATAGAAGCACAAGGGAATAAAGGTACAAGATGCTTATAAAATCATGAAAAGAATGAATACATACCTCACTGACCAAGCAAATGGCATACGGTATTTCCCCAGCTTGCTGCAGAATTGTTTATTGGATTTTAACACTTTCTGTGCACACTGCAAAAAAGGAAATGTGAATTATTTTATCAATATCATTCTAATATCTTAAATGCTGCACAAAGCACATGCAAGTTGAAGAGGCTACAGTGTCCCTACAATAATTTGGCCTGATATTGTTCATAACAAAAGGTTCCAGGTGGACATCAGACACATCACAAGATGAATATGATGCTGCTGACAAATCAAATCCTGTCACCACTCCTTTATTCAGAACTCCATTAAAGTTGTTGTTCCAGTTTTCTGTAATTACCCAATTCAGGTGCAGTGCCTGCTCTCAGAGACAGACAGGTGCCTACCCCAACTTTGGTCATGTACAAAGTTCCATAGCTCATAATTTCTGAAAGACTGCTGAAAGAGAATAACCTGAACTAAGGCATAACCAGGACAGGAATGCACCACGGATGGATTTGCTTGTTGCAGACAAAATGGAGCTTCATTTATTCAGGCAGTGGAACTTGGACATTTGCTTTCTGAAGCGTGGGGCTCCCAGGAGCTTGTCCTGTTCAGCAATCACACACTCCTGAGATGTGTCAGCATGGTTTGCAATGCCCTCAGCTTCCAGCAGGCTGAAGCTACAGAGAATGAACTGATGCTTCTGTTACATTACCTTAAAAGAATCAGGATTCTTAATGTAAGGCTCGGCACTGCTGGCAATGTTTCCCGTAAGCACCTTTTCTATTTTTGCCACTAGTACAATCTCAGAGTGAGGATTACTTATGGAGAAAAGAGCCTGTGGATAAAAGAGAGAACAGTTCAGAAGTATACAGCAGTACTGGAGACAGGAAATACTGCCAGTGCTCTCTGTTCATGGAAACAGTAACAAACCAAATCCAGAAAGGATTATTAAGGATTATTATCTCGATTTATTCAGCGCAGCCAGATGGAAAAGAAAATCTTTGTGTTAGTGCTGAAGTCAGCTTGTGCACACGCAGCACCTTGAGAGCAGACTGACTCGAGTAAAAAAGCAATGTCAACCATGTTAGCATGGCCTAATCAAACTGTTCCTCTTGGGCAGCACCTAAAAGCTGAACCCTCAGTCATTCCTCAGGGGAATGAAAGGAGGAGAAAAGGTAACACATGCTGCTGTTTCAGCACACAGCTTATGGCAACAGCAAGAATGTGGAAGCACTTTGAGATTATTGCAGCATCAAGTGTTGCTTTGAGTTGTGATTTTGTTTGGCTGGTTGTGAGAGGTCGGAAAATGGACCCAAAGAGCACAGGGTGGTTCCTCTAAATACGAGACACTAGCTTTTATCACAGTTTTTATTGCAAATGTTCTATACAGGGTGCTCAGAAAGCTGTATATGAGTGCAACTGACACATGAAAACACTGGTAGAATACATGAATTCTGCAATGAAAAGGAATACTACTGAACTAAAATAAGTCACACGAGTCACTAAGCCACGCAAGTCACATGTGGAATACCTGTTTGGGATATTTCAGCCACTCTTCTGGGAACCCTTTGACCTGTGGTTCCTCCATTTCATTTGAGTCAATACTTTCGACTGCACCATTTTCTAATGGACACGAGGAACCTGAAATCATCTGTCTAACCAGAGTGTGGTTCAAATCCACGTGAAAATCAGCAGAGATCTTCCTACCATCCCTGACGTCATACAGTGCCACACTCACAAAGAAAGGCTCGACCTAGAGAAAATACCAGAAACATAATACAGTGGTAAGTGAGGGGATGGGGGTATGGTCTGTCTTTTAAAGGATTTCTGCAACTAGAAAAAAGAAATTAAACAAATATTTACAAATTATGAGATAGATTAAAAACACTCACACACCCCTTTGCCCAAATTAGTTTCCAAGCACATGATTTTAGGGGCTTTTAGAGATAGCTGTTAACAGGGTACCAGAAGAGGAATTGAGAGCCTAGAAACTCACAGAATCAAAACAAAATAGATAACTAAGTAATAGAGTAAATGAATAAAGTTCCAGAAAACACTGCAGGATTTTTAAAATGTAGATTCAGAGTCATTATAGAAGAGGGAAGAGCGAGTGTAGGCTTTCCAGAGATCGTCAGAAATGCAACACAAAGATGACAAATGTAAGAGGACAGAAAATGTTTACTGGTACAAACACAAAAGCGTGGGTGTATTATTCTGTGGGAAACACATGTTCCATTTTGCTGGGAATCCAGCATTCAAACCACTCTGACAGTGCCCACTTATCCTATGGCAGAGTACCAGGGAATTCAGCCCTGTGACTGAAAGTAACCTCCAAAGAGCATCCACAGTTCTGATGGAATAAATCAGCCTCAGAATAACGCCACCTGAGCTGTCCAGAAATCAGAACCTTAAAACTGTGGCGATAAAGAGCAGTGTATAGCAGGTACCCTGTCCTATGCTTTTTCAGCCCCTGCAGAGAATATTGCATGCCCTTGGTGCAGTTATCATGACTTTATTTAAACACCAGTCTGCCAAAAAAAGATATTGATTACATCATGCTGAATTTGCACTCACTGTAGAGGTCATCATCAAATGAAAAACAAACAAATCAACAAAAAAAATCAATGCCTCATATGTAATATATGAAAGTGGAGCTGCTGGGACACTGATGTCTCATAACTTTCCTGCTTCAGAGGAGAACTAACTAAAAGCTATAGACTGACATCCACATCTCAATTTTCCCTGCTCTTTTTTTTTTTTTTTACAGTAAGAACAAGCAAAATTTTCTGTTTTGTCCTGGTTTTAGCTGGATTTTTCCACTAGCTGAAACATCCTGTCCTTTCTATTTTGCCTTCTCTCGTGTAACTTTATCTGCTTGGTTTCTGGTCTCTCTCTGAAAAACAACAGAAAAACCCCAATTCACCAGCAAATGATATTCAATTGCCTCCCTATATAGGTCTTGGCAGTTTAAACTTGTTCTTCTCATAGCAAGAAGAACATTGTTAAGAATCATCACGGATTTAAACATTTTTTAATCTCCACTGAACTGCAGCTGAAAGTCTGCAATCTAAATCAGTTTCAAAATATCTATTGAAAAGTTAATCAGTTTTGTTATTCAGCCCAAAGGGATGGTCAGGGGAGGAGGAGTGAATGCAGTATGCATGTGTGATACAGCTTTCCTTTCACTTCTCTTTCCAAACTAACACATGTATAGAAAGAGAAAGAAACAAACAACAGAAGAGAAAAATCACAGAGAAATAAGAAAAGCTTACGTTGGTTGAGGGATCATTTTCATTTTCAGTAACACAGGCCTGGAGATTCAAACTGAGGGATTTGCAGGTTATCAGGATCCTCTTTGCAGGCTTTTCTTCAAATGGCTTTATCACTGAGTTTGCCCCTGGAAACTCCTTTTTCTGAGGATGCAATGCCTGAAATAAGTTGGGCAATTTGTTATACATAAGAAAAAGCATCATATTCCAAAACTAAGTAAGCTTTTTAAAGGTCTCTGCAACCACTGAAGCACCTGAAAACTTCAAAAGTCACTGTTCATATCTTTATATTACTATAGTAAATGAGTGTTATTCCTAATTTATAGATTAGGAAACAAACAAAAAAAAATTGCCTGAGGACATATATAATGTCAAAGGCAGAATTAGGGATTCAAATTAGGTTTCCTATAATTTTAGAACAGACTTTTTTCTTGTTTACTTACTGTTTCTGAAACTTTAGCTTTTAATTTCCTCATGTAGATTAAAAAACCTCACATTTTCACACTATTAACACATTTTAGAATGAGATTCCAGGCATTTCAATCTTTCCCCACTATATACCATGTCACTGTTTCGATTTGCTTAATACTTTGAATAAAGGTCTTATAGTTGACTGACAAGGCTCACGTTTAAATATACACTGATCCCACTGTTACTTAAGCCTTCTTTTTAAGTAAAATAAAATTCTATTTAAATCACATTCAGTGCAAGAAAAAATTCTCTTTCAATCATTACATTAAATGTTAACCTTCGCTTTAATGCTTGTTTTAAGCTTATTCAGAGCTTAGCTCGACTGGACTGGGTGACCTCCAGAGGTCACTGCCATCCTCAGCCAAAGTGTAGAGTCTGTACAGAAATCTCTGTGGACTACAGACAGCTCTCCTCTCTCTTCACAGCTGAACCTTTGGGTATAACCAGTTGCTTGCTGAAGTGCAATCCACTTTCCTGGTTCAGCCAACCCAGTTAGCTCGTGCCACCTGTATTTTAAAACTTCTAAGAATTAAAAAAAAAAAAAATAAAATATCTTACTGCTATATCAGGATCCAAAGAGAACAGGTTTAGTCTCTCTGTATTTCGAGAAGCTTTCACTGTTTCTTCTGTTTCTGTGATGTACTGTGGCGACAGATAATAAATTAGTTTTCTGCCCAAGAACAGAAATCCATAGTTGTTAGACTTCTAAATGAGTGATCAATGTTTCACTCACAACAACATTTCCCATTTCTGCAGAAGTTTTCCCAAAGCACCTCCATGCACTCTCTGCTTGTGAAGCAGGGATTTTCAGGTCATGACATACTTCTAAGGAATCCCAAAACAGATCAATTAAGTAATTCAAGTTTTTGTATGCTATCCATCGTGTAAGATGCACCAAAATCAGTTTAAAGTTTCCCAAGCTGAGGGCAATAAACTCCCAACAAACAAGCCCCACAGAAAAACTCCTGTGCCAGGGGAAGGCAGAAAGGGCAGCAGCAAATGCCACTCGGCCTTACAGGCTGGGCAGACACCCAGACTGCAGTGTCACCCCAAGGGACAGCTGAGATCCTCTCCCATCCACCCTCTGCCACAGGGAGGATCACACACACATATCCCTTCTGGCAGACACGAGCAGAAGCTAATATGCAAGCTCTCTGACAAAACCAACTTCACCTCCTGAAGTTGCCTGGTGCTTTCCTACCCTACCTTCTAAAAGTTTACCCTTATGTCTAACTGTGGTAATTTTTTCCTCACTATTTAAGCTTATTTATCCAATAAGTAAGCCCTATATATTTCCCTTTCCCTTAAAGGGACAGCTCTGCAGTTTTTTTTTTTTTCCCTCAGTCTAAACATGCTCAATTCCTTCAGTCTTTCTTTGCACTTCGATTTTCCCTAATTTTTAATCTCTGAACTGTTAACAGTGTCCATCTTTTCTGGTTGCCTAGGAGTGAGTACAACCCTTAGCTAACATGGCACAGGATATTCTCTTGTTCAGGTCCCATGCAGTGTCTCATGCCTTTCACAACATCATGACATTGACAGCACACATTTACTAACAAGCAGCAGAAGCCCAGCAAGAGCAAGAGCTCTACATTCATTTCCTAACATGCATTGCCTGTGGCCTGACCTGCAGAATCAGGTCCTGATGTGGCTCTGGTAGACTGGTTGAGATAGAGATGGGATCAGGATATTTATCTGCCATGGACTAAGGAAAGGCCACAGAGCACTGTTGCAGCCAGCACTTTAGAGCCAGGGTGGGGGAACAGGAATTATCCATATAAAGGGCAAAGCAAGCATCACAAAACAAGCTGACCATCTCCTATAGCCTTGCAGGCACCAGTGGTCTTTGATATATCAGTAAGATACTTCTGAGAAATCTGTATCAATTAAACCATTAGAAAGACTCTATCCACAAATAAGATGTCAGACACTTCTGCTGCTCTTAATACATAAACCACATTTTAGCTGGCTGGTTGTTTTGTTTTTATTTTGTTTGGTGAACTGATTTTTTTTTTCTTTTTCACATTCTAGGCGACCACTTCACACATATGAGTATGACCTACAGTAAAATTCTGTCCTCGATTGCATAGACAGCTTTCAGTTCAAATCTGCGTAACGTCCTCAAACAGCATTTGGTTCTGTGGGCAGAGAGTATCTACAGCAGCTCACTGGCAGAAGGCTACAGACTGCATTCACTTAAGAGAAAGCAGTGAAGCATTTCCAATCTAGCTTTTCATTAAAAAGCTTCTTAGCACCATCTACAATTATCTCATCCATATGCAGCAGTTTATGAGCTCCAAAGGACAAAATGCCTCCCCTGGTAGCACATGTATCTTTCAGCGAAGTCACAGAAGGCAATGAGCAGTTAGTTCAGAGCTCACTTCCTTGCCAGTCACACAGGAAATCTTGGCTCTCCAAGGGCCAAACTCACTGAAATGCAGCTCAGATGAGCAAATCTTTCACACATAACCGCAGGGACCAGACCTTTACTGACTTCACAGGTCTAAACCAAAACACTCTGTGGAGCACCTGCTCTCTTTGTATTTGGTGGAGATTTTCTCACTTAAACAAAAGGATGAGTTGGTCAGAAAGAAGATTATTCCTGTCATTTGTTGTGTCTCTAACAATTGCAATAGACTGTGCTATATTTTTCAACCTTTCATAATGTTAATGATCACCTATTGGCAGGCATTTTTTCACCTAGGAAGTTCTTTCCACAAAACTTGTAAAGAAAAATATAACATCCATTACTTTTGCGAAGTCTGGGTGCAAGGTGTTCTCTGAACAATCTGCCTCTTCTTGAGAGCAATCGTAATTCACCGAAACTTCTGCAGGGTCTTGAAGAGAAGAAAAAAAACCCACAAAAAGGTTTTATTATTCTTGCTTTTACCACTGGGTTTAAAAGATAAAACCCCATATTCCCATGTTATTTATTTTTACCTCCTTCAGTCTCATCAAGCTATCAAATGGAAGCAATGCTCATGTAAACCTCTGTCCTCCTCAACCTTATCTCCACTGCTGCCCACTGTATCTCAGTCAATAATTAAGCTGCCAAACAACAGGCCTGACTACTCAGTGAAACATCCACCACATTCCCCCATGACAAATATTCATGCCCACGACAAAGACACCTTTTCATCTCAGTCCCTTCTGATGCAACACCAAGGGTTCATGTCAACCATGAACCATCCAAAGGTTTTGGATGCCCAGTAAAGGGAGCGTTTGGGGAGGCAGGCAGCACCTTACCTCTTTGGGAAAGGGAGGGATGCAGTCTGGACTCCATGAGCTGCAAACCTATGGATCCAGAGAGCAGCACTGAACGCAAGCCCTGTGCTTTACTCAGCTCACCAAGGAGTGCTCTGTTTTCACTGTGTAACTCAGCCCCATGTGAAAGAAGCCATTATGGTCACTTGGGGCTCTTCTTGCCAAGGAAGCCTCACGTCTTTTGACAGGTTAACTCCATAGCACCCTCCTGTTGCTTGTTACCAGCTTTTTTACTAGTAGAGACTTCTGTTAGCCTGTGTTTTTGACCTTTTATGCACATATTCCTTCCTGTTTCATCAATATCCCTGACAGGTGGGATTTTCAAAAGTACTCCTCCAATTCTGAAGTGCAAGTCACTTGTGCCTTCAAGTTATAAAAATGTCTTTGGCTATATGAAGATGTCCTTCCAAAATTAGAACTTATTACAAACATCAGGCTAAGGAGTTCAAATAGCTCTGAACATCCCATAAGGTTCAGATGCATGTGGATTCAAAGCTTTGACTCTGAGCACATGAGTTTTACATCCGTATTAAGGTTTCAAGTGTTTTCAGCCTTAGAATTTCAGTTGGAGTTCATCCAAACTGAATGTGGATTTATTATGTGGAGGAATGAGTTACTGCCACACGAAGACTGCAGTATAACAGAGCATCCAATTCTTTCTTCCACGGTGAAAGCATAATATGCAAGCTCCAAAAAGCAAGAAGTAGAAGTCAATAAGCTTTCAGAGACAGAGCCATATACCACAGCTGGGATGGTTTTTTTAAAATTATTAGCTCCAGATTTTTAAAGAAAGCAAAATGCTGGAAAAAGAACTGATCTAACCACTCTCCAGCACAAAACTCTTTTAAACCTTCAGAGTTCCAGGACAGTAAAACACAAAGTACTAGCATGATCATTGACAGAGAGGACTAAATTTGAAAAAGAGCTGCATATGCAAAGTGGAGCCACGTTGCTCCTGCTGACTTTGTGGGAACAGTTTTACCTCCCCTCCAGCCTTTTGAAAATGATCTGAGAGGAGTTAGCTGACATTGTTCAGGGATTGCCAAGACTGGCGCTGCTTCGTCAGAAATCAATAGGTACAGAATCCATTACAGACTCAGGCAGTTAAAATGATTAAACACTGATATGAAGGTTCCACTTTTTTCACTTGTTTAAAAAAAACCCAACCCAACAATACAAGAGATTTTTCACTCTTACCAAGTCTCAGATCAGTGAGATCTGCACTCTTCCTCTCCTGAATGGTTCCCTCTGGATTTATTTGCAAGATTTTGTTGAGAGTGAAAATCCAGTCATCCATATCCTGCTCATTTTCAGCTGCCAGCACAAAGTATGTGAGGTCATTCATTTTCAACTCAAAGGCATGTTTCCTAAGCCTGTTATTCTGTTGGAACAAAAGGAAAATAAAAATAAACACCAGAACTAATGCAAAAAGATACTGAAAAAGGCATCCATAAGATGGACTTGTATACGGCCACTCCTTAAAAACAACATTTAAGCAAACTTTAGTGGCTTTAAAGAAAATCCAAATAGTGCAAACATTAACACAAATTCATGTCAATTTGTGCATTTAAGAGCTTCTATGGCCAAACATATGTCCTATATTTAGCCACAGATATCTAAGATGGGCAATATTAGGGAAGGGAATAGCTCCCATGAGGAACAATAAAAGACCTCTGGTCACAAAATGCAGCACTGTTACACGAGTTGGAGTGGTCTGGAGGGAACAGCTCTAAAAATCAAGTCTCTTACACTTTACCAGCATACCAGACACACAAAAAGATAAACTAAAGTACTGCTAAGTCATATAAATATTTGGGGGATAGCAGGAACAGGACTTTAGAGAAGATTGCAACAGGACAAATTCCCGCACAGTAACTACCACAGTGGCTACTTCTCATGTCCACTTTTGTCTTAGAAGACTTTAAAAACAACTTAGGGGATTTCAACAATTTTTCACAAAAGGCAAAGTTGAGGTATAGTGGTGGTGAGTCATTGCAATGCTATCCTTTTCAAGCACAAAATAAGAACAAATGCCCAGCATACTGGGAATAGATTGAGTTCTGAGATCTGTTCTGTATCACCAGATTTTACCTTAAGGAGATGATGAGTCTATCAATTTGTGTCATTAGAATTAACAGGAACTTAGTTACTGAAACAGCTCAATAAAATTAAACAAAGCAATGGGATCAAACATAATGTGCTTCATTTCTCAAATCTATCCCATTAGTGAGGCACATATCTCCTAGTCTTAAGGAAGCAGTTACATCAATTTCTCTCCTCCTCACTTATATCTGAAAGAACAGTATGCATTCTATCCCCTATTGTTTCACTGAACTTTTAAAGCTGACTGACAATGGACATCAGTGCCACCATTTCAATTTCAATATCTCAAAAGACACTTTGTTGACAGATTTAACCTTGGAGTGATGCTGACAAAAAAACCCCAGAACCAAACCACCCCATAATTGGCCACTTCACTCCAATTCTCTTCCTTAACAGTCTCAAATAACACGGCAGTGGTCTCCTGTAGTTCTGCATACTGTAACTATTTTTCTGCACAGTCCTATATGAACAAGTCATTGAGACATTTCTAAGCCAGATGGTGAGATGATAGTGATACTTTTATTTAAGAGGAACAGAGGTAAAATCTGATAGTGATTAGCAGAGGAGGATGAGAACTCAGGACACTGAGAAGCAAGTTCCATGAACATTTTTTTCCAGCAGCAGAGATTATTTATAAGATTCCTACCCAATCTGCTGCTAATCACTTGCTCCAGTTCTTGTATTACATGTCACGACCCAGATCAGGAATCACTTAAGACTGAACTACTTCTTCTGGAGCTACTTGGGTCAACAGGGTCAGACAAATCTTGGCTTTTCAAACTGACTTGGGATTGTGTGTGTGTATATGTGTGCATGTGTGCTATTTTTTTTCTGCTACTGGAAATTCTCTTGATAGGAAATAATTTTCCTCTCAAGTGCTTTATGGAGGTGAATATACTTTCAGGGTTATAAATTTTAGTTCATCAAACAAAGGGTAGGAATAGGCTTGGGTTTTGCAGCAATTGGTTCTTGGGTGTTCAATATTTATCCTGATCCTGAAATCACTCTAATTCTCCAAGCACATATTCAAACTAATGTAAAACAAGGACTAAAACTTCATTAAAACCTGTTACATTTATATTAAGTCATACAACATAAGGGCTTGACAAAGAGCTAGAAGTTGAACAAAACAGTGCCAAGAATCTTAGGTAGTGGCCATTCAAAACTTTTAAAGATAGATTATTCGTAAAGTGGATGATGTACACCGGTTTATGCATAATCTATAAAGAACAATGCTATGTTTCAATTTTACTTCACATAAGACAAAAGCATTTAAAATTAATGCATTTATTTTCTATTTTATATACTTCCCCTTACAGACATGGCCAAGATCTTTAAATCAGGTACTGAAAGGCTATCAGACATTATCTAATACAGCAATACATCTTGCATGCTGAATCTTAAGAACATCAGGCAGGGCAGGAAAACTTCAATATCCACTCTTCCATCTGCACTTCAGACTTCTGGCAAGCAGATGAGATCTACAGCAAAGTCTTTGTTTCAAATCTAAGGCCAACTATTTTACCTTCCTGATCAGTTAACAGGAAAAAAAATCCAAGGTATCATTTCTCAGTTGGCTCATCGATAAAACTCCTTCCATATGGTATATGGACCTTGACTTCTAATCTTCAACACTTAATTTCAAGTTCAAAAAAATCTTCCAGAAGGAAATAATACAAGATTCAAAAAAGAGATTATGAATGAGCTATAAATGAAACATCAGGCTAAGTCTAATGCCTGCAGGGTCATTCTTCCAAAATAGCAGGATTGTTTTGGAAGCATTTTATATTTTATCTGGAGATGATTTCTCTGGGATGTTTACTACAATTTTGATATTTTATCTCTATTGAACAGGAGCTCAAAGTCATTCATAGTGACTTAAATAATTTATAGTGGTATTAAAACTCATTAACTCACAATGTACATTTCACATTTTTTCACTAAAAGTTCAGTTTTACCCAACTCTTTCTCTACATTCTCTGGTCTCCCTGTTTATGGCAACTCTAAGCCAGGTTTTGTTTTTGAGCCCTATGATTCCAAGTCCATTACAGGCTTTGGCAGCTGATAATATTCACCCTAGTACCCCCTTGGCTAAGATTCTAACTTCTTGCAAGTGAAGATAGCTCAAATTTGTGGATCCCATACTAAATGTCAACCAAAGAACAATCACAGAAACTTTTACCTGGGGGCAGGCAGGAGGAGGAGCCACCATTCAACAAGTGTAGGACAATTTGGAGGAACACAGTAGATTTAGAAAGCAGCTGTCAAAAGTTCAGGGGGAAGAGGATTTCAAAGCTCTCTTGAGGTTTTTTTGTCAGAAGTTAGTCAAAAAGGGCAGAAACGTTGTAGTCGAGACATTTCTGCTATCCTGGACTGTCATGAGAAACAGCACAGCAGAATGGGCAGCCTCTGGGATAGCACTAAATGTGTACATAACAACACCCTACAGGCTGGACTGGAGCTCTGGCTGAGACACACCTTACAAGAAACACTTGCTGCCAGCAGGCAGGAGCAAGCAGCAACTTCTAAACAGGATTTCTCTGTAAGAAGCTCCTCTATGACTTCTGCTGCACTTCCAAGCTACCTGTGAGGGTCTTTCAAGCCAATGGATTGACACTGGCAAACATCACTGTCCTACATGCGTGTCTCCACCCTGTTCTACACCTGTTTGAAAACAGAAATACCCTTCTGAACAGCACAGGAGAAATGGCCATTGCCCACAGAACTGGGGACTGTCAGCAAATACTTGTTCCCAGAGTGAATCACTGGGAACTGATTATTTTTCTTGCTCCAAAGGGGTTTAGTGGTAAAGGAGAGACATCACAACCAAGAAAACCTTTTGTTTATCAGAGGCCTTTCGTTGTGTTACCTGAAAGATTTCTTTCAAAGAAACCCTCAAATCACCTGCCTGGCACTGTTACCAGGCTTTACTGGTTAAATAAAGTAAAATATAGATTAAATAAAAGGCATTTCCTTATTTAGTGAAACATTGGGCTGGATTAGTCAATAGTCACATACCATTCAAGGTAACATCTTGTTTAGAATGAAACAAAAGCAAAAAGAGAAATATAATAATGGAATGAGAGGACAGGAAGAAGAAGATGGAGGGGAAAAGCTACTAACAGTCTTAGGGGAACAATAGGAAAAAAAAGGTTGGTTTAGATATTTCTGGAAAACAAACAATGAGGTTCTGTCCAACCTGATGCCATTAAGACTCCCCAGCACCTCCTAAAGTGATACCCTTCAAGGAGGCTCAGGATACAGGATTAATCGAACACTTGCTCAACAGGTGATGCTTTGTAACCTGGATCTCTTTACCCCACAACAAGCAAGCATGCTCTCAGTATGCATGAGGTAAAATCTGACACCTCAGAAAATAATTTCAGTGAACCCCCCCACAAACATTTCATAATATTTTTTACCATGTTTGTCATGGAAAAAGAGTGTGTGCATGGTCTGCTACCATAATTCAGCTGTGGTTTTTTGTAACTTGTCAGTCTGAGAATTTGCATCAATTTAAAGAGCAAAACCATTGATACTCTCATTTCCTGGAACTGCTAATGAGATCATTATTCTGTTAATGAACCTGTTCTTCCACTTGCCGTTTTAAATGCATCCTACACACAAAACACTACAATAAAATAAACTGGAACTTACCTGTACAACTCCTGTACAAGAATCCAAAAAAATACATCCCTTTGGCTCCTTTGATATTTTTTCATCTTTATAAAAATTCATAATATACGAGTTATCCGACAACTGTGTCAGCTGGAAGTAGCGCTTTTTGAATGACTGAAGTGGTGGGAAAGAAGAAGAATGAAAATTGTTGTACTGCAAATTACTTTCACTGATAATTGATTCACAGGATTTGAATAACAGGTAACTCCTGACTGCACTTCAATCACACTATTTTGCAGACAACTGAAATATTACTTTATTATCATTTAAAGCAATGCAATCAAATCTGAGATATAAACAGCTAAATGACAATGGCAAAAAGTGTGCCTCTGTGGGGAATATAAATCCAAACAGAATAAAGAAAGAATAATGTTGTTTCCTTACCCGAACAGTAATGCTGTTGTTTACAGTGCTGTTGAAATTCCCTTTATAAAGCCATCCAGACTTGTAAAGTCCTGTTGCTAATCCTCCTCCTCCTCCACCACCACCTTTCGAAGATGAGTGGGATGTTGTGTCCTATATGGAAGACATGATTAATATTGCATGGACTTTTTTCTGAATTCCAAAACAAAAGAAAATTGCAATGTGTGAATATCTGCTTGATAAAAAATAATCATCCTTTCATTCCTTTCAAAATAAGACATTATTAATAGTCCTCCCATACACAGCATGACATGAGACAAAGATGTTCCACTAATTTCAGAGCTATTTAAAATATGAAATACTTTATAGGAGATAATCACCCTCTATTATCATTCTTTATTTGATATTAAAGCAATAAATAACTTCCTCAGCGGAAAAAAAAACCAACCCACACCAAAACCAGAATACATACTTCATCCTTATCCACATCTTCATGATCGATTTCAAAGGAATGTGATGGCAGTTTCTCTGGTCTACATTCACTTCTGGGAGGGGAGGAAAAATGTATTTATTTATCTATTTGTTTATTTATTAAAAACAAATCATGTACCTACTTTTCCAGGGAGGTAACCATTCTGAGCCTCCATGGCAATGTCAGTATGCCTTTTGCTGTGATCCTACTGTCTCCTTTAAAATCACTACATTCTCAAAATGCTTTTTTTTCCTAAGCCACCTGTATCTTTTTTTTTCCCCCCAAGACCATGAAGCTGTAACAGTTCTATACAAATGATGAAATACCAGTTCTTGTTCTCTTTGCTGCTCTTCCACCACAAAATTTTGCTAATGCCTCTTTCTGTTCCCAGACAGACTGTCAGCACAGCACGCACTAAGCAACCCCTAATCTTCTCCCACCCTTCCACTTGCTCATGAAGCAAGAACACACCAGCACAAAGCATAAAACATGGTGTAAAAGAGGTAGTGAGAGCTCACAGAGAGGAATTTAAGGGGTAAGAAAGAGCTGAGAAAAACCTCCAAGGAGGAACACACTCAGAGAAAAACTACAGCAATTGCTAAATATTTTGGTCCTGTCATGCACGTGGTGCTGAGCTCTGCCCAGGTGCTGCAGTGGGCATGTTGCCTGCTCCAGGTGCTCAGCATTACACAGCAATGGCTTTCCAATCAGGAAGGGTCAGGATTCAGAAAGAGTAACTGAGGAAAATGTTCTACACCATGCATCCATGCTGTACGACTGTGTGACCCAGCACAGCACGGCCTCAGGCACAACCAAGCACAAAGGCCTTCAGCACTGCTGAAAGCTGCTGAGCCCCAAGATGCATGTTTCTACGCGGAAAAGCCCACAGGGAAGTTCAGCACACCCTCAGTGAATGGAATTATTTAAGCCACAGTTAGATCTGGTATTGTAAATGCTATTCCTTTCCCACGATGTAAAACTAAACACTTAACACTCATCTAGTGTTCCCCAAAACAATGACTTTCTGTAAAGGCACTGATGCAAGAACATGCTCAGATTTCTGAAAGTACGACAGCAGATCACTTCAAATCAAACACAAACTGGTAACAACTGGGCATTAAGAGCTATCAACAGTGAAACAGTATAACAACAAGGACATATCAGGCCTTATCACTTTATTTTCTTGAAAAGATTTAGTCTCAAACACCAAACTTCGTAACATGTACATGCAGATCAAGTTTGGAGAGGCTGGAAACAATATGAAATGAGGTGGACCTCAAACCAGATCTATTAAAGATATGTTAAGCTCAAAAGCCATGGCTGCTTCCAAAACAAAATGCAGACAACTCCTGCTATAATTTTGTGTCTGAAATATCAACCAGTGTGGCACCCAAACCATTCCTAAGAGATACAAGACAAGATCTCGTGTCAGTATAATCCTCAGTACAATGCATGTGTTAGGAGGGGGGAAAAACAAGATGTAAGACACCCTGGTAACCCTGGAGCATGAACCCATGAAAGCAAATCCCATTAAGCCCCACACTTAAAATATCCTTCGAAGAAGAGGATGTATGTAATCAGCTAAAACGTACTTCTGTGCATAGTAATGCACCCACATCTGTCCAATGCATATTTCATAAGAGTGAAGATATTTAAGGTTAAATGGAAAACTGCTGTGCTACAAACATTTTTCTTGAGCACTAAATGCATTAATTTTCTAAACCAATCAGCAGGCTGGGTACTTAAGAAAGGGTATGTTTATAATCTCTGATTAGCAAAACTGCTCTTAATGGCTTTTTGTACTATCATGTACTCTGTTCATAAAAATACCAATATACAAGAGGAAATGCAGGTCTAAGGGAAGGTTTGCAGTGCAAAACCCTCTGAACACAGCATCTAACTGGGCTGTAAGACTCAGTTTATCAGTTCCTAAAGCAACAAAGTTAGTACTAGTTTCCATCCAACCCAAGCCTGGAATATCCATTCATTTCTGCATTATGTGCAGGTGAAAACCTTTTTAATACAATATTGTAATTTTAATGACTCAAATTCCAGGAGAGGAGGCAGTAACACAGCTCATTCTGGCACTTAGTGATTTTGTTAACTGCTCTCTAAAACCTTCCTCAGGGGTAGGACACAAGCCTTCCAGAAACAAGAATATGGATACAAACTCATGCATGCAGGAATGAGCACCAGATTCTTAATTTCTTTCCACTCAAGTCAAGGAATTTGTTCCTGCTCCTCCCAGCACTTTTACAGTGATTTTTATGTTCTGCCTCCAAGCACAGGAGGGATGCCTCCTACCCCAACACCAGCACATCTCCACAGCCTTACACCATCAGTGCACCCAGTTCTCCTGTACAATGCAGCTAGAAAGCACTGAAATCCTTCTCTCTGTTACACAGGGTAACTAAAAGGAGAATTAATCCCAGTGAAAGGTGAGTGACATTTATGCATTATTAAGGAAAACGAAAAGCCACCTCTCCTGTATCAACTGTGCTTGGAATACGCAAATACGCTTGTAAGGATTTGAATCAGCACTAATGGAGTTTGTTGATACCAGCGAATTCTGCAGAGTCTTGAACTTTTCTGAAGGACCTTTGCTTCCCCTTTTTAAAAATGCAAGGCACTAAAAATACGGTAAAACAAGCACAGCGCAGAAGACAAAGGAAAGTGCAAATATGGACAAAGCTTAGCAAATGACACAAGCCTAAAGGGAAAAAATAATAAGAAGGAGAACTTATGTGAGTTCTTACTGTGGTAAATGTCGGAAGTCTTCTGAATAGGGTTCATATTTGTAGTTCACGACATGCCAGTGGGAACTGTAGTATTTACAAGCCTGATCAGAAGAAACACAACAACAATAATAGAATTACTACAAGTGTTTAGACTCAAGAAGGCTAGAGAACTGATAAAGTTCTGAGGCAGCCCATGTGCTAGAGAACATATTTTTCTCTTCTAGAGCTGGGTGCACGTTCCTAAAGGAAAGCCAGAGCCATATGTTTCTGTATCTTGAAGCACAATTTCCCTTTAAAATCAAATGCACGGAATCACGCAAGATGGAGGAAGGAGCTGATAGCAGTTTAACACGCTTTACTGATTCTTATCTGCTTTCTAGGAAGCATCATTAAATTATATAGTTACTGCCTCAAAAGACATGATCTAGTTTAGGCCTGACTTCCTCCATGGACATTGATTATACATTTTTTTGTTTGCATTCTGTTTCATTACCTAAGCCTTCCACTGTAAATACATTTGCCTTACTCTTTTTACTCCCCCTTGTTGCAGCACAAGCCCTCTACTTCTTATTCTGCCCTTAAGGATTGATCTTTAACCTCTTAATAACATTCAGGAATAAATTAATAGGACTATAACTTTTCACCAGTCTCATTTTCCCTTCCACATTGAATTTGCTCAGTCATCATGTCATAAAAACTACACGTCATCATGTAGTTTTTGCTATCTAAAAATTTTCTTGCTGGTTTTGCACTCGCCTTCAGAAATTGTTCTTAATACATCAATCTCCCTTAAATAAGGAAGTGAGACCTGAACTATACAGGCTTGGCTGTGCTGCCAAATAGACCAGAATATCGGTGCAATTTATTTGATGCAGAACTTTTATCAATGCAGTAAAACTCAACATGACATTTTGAAAGGCAACAAGATGCATGAAATACGTACAGTTATTGCTAAGGTACACATCTACAAGAAAAATGACACAATGTCAGAATTCCCAGTGATTCTTCATGCAGAGTATAAATTGCCAACTGATATTTGTACAGTATGCCAAAGATTTTACCCCAGTGTCGTATTATTTTCCCCCCACACTCCGCCTCAACATTTGCACCAGCCCCGCTGAGATGGAAAGGAAGAAAGAGAAGGATCAAGTACTGAACCCAACAGTAGAAGTTGCTGGCCAAGACCATAGGGAAAAGGAGGCATATCAGGAAGGAAAAGGGTGGAGATCACAGCAGAGAAAGAAACAGCAGCATTGAAAGGAATCTGAGGTGGGAACAGTAAAGACAGTCTCACAGAAAGGCATGAGACTCCAGGAGTCAAAAATAATGGAATAAAGAATATGTCAAAGGTATCTAAATATCAAAAGCTATGCAGAGAAAGCAGAAAAAAAAGAGAATAAAGGGACAATTATAAATTACTATAAAAACACTGACTGCTTCAGCTGGGAGTATTCCCTCTCTTCACTCCCCACCTCTTCTGAAGTGCCCACAGGAGTCATTGCTCACACAGTGGTCTCTGCCTCAGAGGGACAGAGAGAGGATTATCAGGCTGCTGGAGCCAATCTGAGGTGGGCTGACAATGGTGGTGCTGTCTAAATTACTCACCACTGGCTTAATGGATCTCTCTTTTTTTTTTTTAAATCTTGTGCAAAGTATGCAGAATATGTAGCCACAAATTATTTTAGGAAGTCATCTTTGTATTCAGAGTCTTCTGTGACAGCTTTATTTGGTTCAGAGTGTGGAAAAGGTGGCAAGGAAGTGGGTGCACATTTATAGTCACTTGTCTCCCTGGAAGTTCAGCATAACCAAAGGCACAGAACACATTTCATGTGGATCCAGTATTTACCTTCTCATCTGACACAAGACCTCATTATCTTACAGGATGCAGAATAAAGTATGACCATTAAACAGTATAATCACATGTTCTCCATGAATGAAGATAATATTATAGCATTATAACTGATTCTGCACTTGTCAAAAACCACTCCAGCATTGTTTGTACTTGGCCTTGAACGTAGAAATAATAAAAAAAACCCCTCCACTTCACACAGAACTTTCTGTTTTAGGATTCTTCATAAAACAACTTGGTCACTCTTGTATTTGTTTTAAATGTATGTGACAGACACCTAGGCTAAAAGAATACCCTTACAAGAGTAACATATACTCTGTTCTACATAAGCCAATGAAAAGCTCATAGAGCATTGTGAGGGTGAGCACAGAACCTCCAATTCACACATCACTCCCCTTCTCCTTGGCAAATGTAAACCAAGTGAACCTTCTACAGAAAGGACCACTTTTCCTCTGTGGTACTTTCATTACTAAGTATTTTACTTAACAGTTGCAATTAAAGCCCACAGAGAACTCTCAGTGCAGACATTTATTGCAAACATTATAGGCTGGTGTGTTCAAAAAAGCAGTTGTGAATAACGTATAGAGCAGGCCACAGTATTTTAGCCTGTAACTATAAAGGTTTATTGTGCTCCTCCAAGAAAAAGCTAATCAAAATAAAAATCAAAGGGGACAAAGCAGCGCATTCAAGCATCAGTCAGTAAATTCACAAAAGACAAGCCAACCCAATGCAACAGCTACCACTATTCTTGCAGTGGGGAAACTGGATCTAACTTAAAAAGTAACACCAAAAAAAGGGTACAGATTTTCTCTTCAAAATATCCCAACTAAAAATTAAATACTTCTGCTAACCATACTGACTTAGAATTATTTTTTTAATTGAAAATTATTATTGGAAACTAAGTTTTATCAATGAGGAAAAATACCTGCAAACCTGATTTGAGGAGCAAGAAAAACCTTTCTAGAGGCAGAGATTTCATGGAGAGGTCAGAGTTGGATACTACTGTTCCTGGCAAAGAACAGAGGCACCAATGCAGGGGCTGTTGAGCTCAAGTGAACTGTGGGGGAGGAAAAATATAGAGAAATGGAAGTTTTGGGATGTGGGAGGGTTGGCACATGTTTGCATGAACTTTCTACTGCTCTGTTAACCAGGCAAGCAGCACAGCCCATTCCCAGGGGCCCTATCAAACTCAGGTCTTTCCTTTTTTTATTTTTTGTTTTTCTTTTTTGTTTTTGTCCAGATGGCCTAATTTTTCCTTACAGGGACAGACAATCCTGCAGGCTTTTTCCACGTGTAACTTGTTATCTCTGGTTCTGGTGATGACAGCATGATGGCTACCACAGTGAAAAAGACTTAAAAAATATTTACCCAGCAATGGAAAGGAATCTTTTGGAGGAAAAAAAAAAACCAAACACCAAAACAAAAAAAAAGGGGGAAGTGAGGAAAACACAAATAAAACAAACAACTTCCCTGCTTATATCGTCTCTAAGACAGCACTAGCATGTGGTCTTCAGAAATAGGGATGCACATATGATAAAAGTCATTCGTAGAACAACTGGGCTCCTTGCAAAGAAACTGCATGCACAGAGAAACTCTGCCCCCTCACTCAACCTGGCAGAGTGGCTGCTCCTGAGGTGGAACAGGGCAGGGCAAGCCCATGCAAGAGCTTGGAAACAGAAGGCAGAGATGTTCTGGAGCTGGAGGTGGCCGCAGTGCTGGAGAGGAAGCTGCAGAGGTGGCTCCGTGCTCTGCCCCATGACGTGCACAGCCCTGCTCACAGAGCCTTCCCTCCCTCCTCCCACCTCGGCTGCAGCAACCAAAGGAAGGAAGTCTGCAGGGATCTGAGGAGGTGGAAGGTGCTGTGATCACCCTGGGTGGAAATCCAGCCCTCCACCCAGGCCTGCCCAGACTCCTCACACCTGCAATGAGCATGGCAGCAGCGCAAGTGGCTGCTGCTGCCAACCTGCACCTTCATTTTGGGTCTCTCAAAACTGTTCCCAAAGTAACAGTTCACATATATAATAAAGTCCAGTGACACAGCCAAGTAACAAGCCAAAACACTGAAACACACTATTATTTTGAAGTATCAAACATTTTTAACAGATATTTACCTTCTGTGCTATCAAAAGACTCACTATCCTTGAATAATCTATATCTAGCCCTGACACTACAGCTCTTTCAAGCACTGAAAAAACATAGATTTTGAAGATGGGGAAATTTACACTGTGATGCGCAATAACAAAACTTTCTGGGTGTCATTGTCAGCAGGAGTTCCCATTTTAGTCTGATTTTGAAAGAGGTAAGAACAATGCCTTTGATTAGCCTGCAAATCAAAAAGCTGCAGAAATCAACTCTAGAGGCACATAACCACTTTGAGAAGTTATACAGGAGGCTGTCGCTTTTTTACACTGTGATTAATAAAACTCAGGTTTTATAATTACTTACAGATCCTGTAGACCTAACCTGCAAAATCTCAAATAAAAACTCCCCCAGATGAGTGGCAAGGGCTTTGCAAGATTACTACAAGCGACAGCTTTCTGCTGTGTATCCAGAAAACTTCCCTATGGAAGTTCAGAGACAACCACATGAACACTATTATCACAGACAAAATTAACTACAAATTAGCTACATCATTCATCAAATGAAATTTCAGTATTCCTAAACTGTTATTTCATTTTGATGTGTTTTTCACCCAGGAAGCTCACTCCTTCTGCCCCTGCTCAGCTCCTATACCTCTACATTCATGTGGCCAGCCCCTCTGCAAACACATTTCCAAAAAACTTATCCAAGTAGCACTTTTTTTTTTTCTGGAAGGATCACCTGGTTTAAACTCATTTCATAAAGGAGAGTTGACAGCTAATATTTATTTACCTTCTGCATTTTTTTTCACATATACCTAGAATTTAATTCCTATATATACACACAAAACCAGCTTTTATTTGTGTGCACATACCTGCATTCTTCCTGAAAATATTGACTTGACGCAAACTAATATAAATATCTTGATTAAATATGTTGTAATTATGTAGTTTAAGTTCCTCAAACTAAATATATCTTTGAATAGCAAGTGACTATCCCCTTATATTTCCAAATGAAATGTGGGGAAAATTCCAAGAATTCCCCTTTGATCTGCATATTCAGGATACAGACTTAGGAAAGGTGATTTTAGGAATGTTTTTATTGTCTAAAAGGAAGAATTTTATTTCGTTTCTTGTGAAGTGAATATTTCTATTTGCCAAAATTATGGACCATGAGGACAATACTGACAGGCATAAATGCAGCAGACATGCAGACTCTGTGAGGAGAGAGAAAATTCAGAGTTGGGAAGGAAACAGCATGATAAAGGAAGTAAGGAATACTTAAAACAACAAACCACTGAAGACAATTTTATTCTGGCTTTAAAAGTTCCTGAAAACTTCTCCTTTGTAACTAATTTAGTTCCTTGGGCTGGTCCTGCCAAAGAAAAGTTAAAGTGGAAAAATCCACAAGGAATACATCCTAATACAACTACAGGTATAGGATTAGCCAATTCACAAAGTACTAACTTTAAAATATAGCTAATACTTAGGTATAAATTAAGAAAGGGACTCAGGTATTAATGATAAAATGTAAAATATCTATTTTCTTTGCAGGCAGAAAATACTTATTAAGGTACTATTTCTTTATTTGTCACCTTAGTTTTATTTTGGTTTAGATTTTCATTTTACAGTTTCAGAAAAACACAAACGGTCAGACATCTTATTTAAACTCAATTCTTCTGCCTCACCCATTTCTGTAACATTTCAGTGTCACCAAAAGGGAAAGTTTTGAGTTCCTGAGGAATCCAAAAGCAGTTATTAAGAGAATTGGACAGACAACTAGAGCCACAAACCTTCCACTACAGGTGGACAGCATCAAATGCCATCAATACTGAAAGTGTTCCTTGGCAACATCAGCCTCATCTTTCTTCATCTGCCTTGTCAGCTCCATAAACCGATTCTGTTCAAGCAACTTAGTCCTCCTGGTGTGCCTCTAAGTACTGTTTATGGTTGCTTGAGGAAGGGAAATCTGATCAAGACCCTAAGCTGTCTTTGTATGGATTTTGGTAAGGGCTGGGGAAAAAAATCCCCTCATCCTTGAAGGGCAACAGCAATGAAAGTGCTGGAGGTAGAAGAAAAGCTTTCCCACTCTTAACAGTGGGAAACACTCAGCCACGATTTTAAGGCATTATCACAAACTTCTGACAATCCTTTACAAACAACCTCGTCTTGTAGACAAAACCATCTGAACACCACCACGCAGCCAGAAGAATGAGACGAGAGATCATGGATCTGAGATCCTGAAATGGTTTCAGTATCATGTCCTCACACTGCATCATACGGAGGAAATTAGTTTCACCGCCAAAATCAGACCCTTCTTTTGAAGTTCACCAACTTGCTCCATGTCTTTGTCTCACCTTGCTAAAGTACTGAGATAGTGAACAGTCAGAGACAGCTGATACCAGAAGGGCTTCAGCAGGATGGAGCTGTACATTCCCCAGAGCCTCACCAGAGGTTAGGCATTTCATCCTGGCTTGCCATAAGTCCAGGTGACCAACAGTCAGTCAAGTGTGCACAAGGTGGACACCTGCACTGCTCATGATATCGTGGTATATTTGAAGAAAGACTCCTTCAGTAAGTGCAGTGTTGGCTGTTCCACAGTTCCAAGAGAGAAGTGAAGGCCACCAACACCATTCCTGCACACCTATCCAGAAGTGACCGACACCTACCTGGAACACAACAGAGATGAGTACTGCCAGGGCAGTACAATCACAGATCTTCACAGAACCTCATGCTCAGTTTTGCCTAATTTTGGACTGAAAAACCATCCTCTCCATGGAGTTTAATTTATATTGTGTATGTGTGTATATATAGATAGAGATATATATAGATATATATACAGTTTTTGGCTTTGTGACAAATTGGAACATATGCATTACTACTTTAAAGCAGGATCTTTACCCTTCTATTATTCCATGCACAGGCTTAGTCCTGTAATACTGTTTTTTTCTACTGCTTTGCTCCTCTCTCCCCCTCCCCTTGGCTCACTGGTACTGCAGAGAAAGCTGATAGATGTACTCAATATGTGTTTTGCCAGGTTGCCATTAGCATCCCTTTGGCTTGCTCAGCTGCAACGATTCCCAGGAACTGTGCACCGTGTTCCATTTTTAGACCCACCACTTTCTCTGTAAAGCCATGAGCGCAGTGCTGGCCTTGCAACTTGTGGAGCCTTAAAATAAAAAGCAGACCCCAAAGTGCTGAAAGGGCAGTGAGGCTTCTGGGAAGGTAGGTAACTGCACAAGCTATTTTATCTTTAAAAACTGCTGCCAGATTAACAAAGATGGCAAAGTTCAGACAATCTGAGCTGGCAGTTAATAATT
Organism: Vireo altiloquus; assembly: GCA_013396875.1. Taxonomy (NCBI): domain Eukaryota; kingdom Metazoa; phylum Chordata; class Aves; order Passeriformes; family Vireonidae; genus Vireo; species Vireo altiloquus. The sequence continues at coordinate 216,456 of VZRF01013837.1, read as the reverse complement.
ATTGCTCTTTTTAGACCTGATGAAAAGAAATAGAGCCAGACTGTAAAATGTCACATTGCATAAAATTCAACAGCTACATTTCTGTCTAATTTTGGACTTCATGATTTCTAATTCCTGTGTTTGTCTGCAACTGACTTTTCCTCCACAGTTTCCTCTTGTGGTTATAGTGCGTATGAAATACTTCTTCAATCCAGGAAGTGAGGTGTGAAAAATCCCAACCTGTGACAAAAAGGCTGAGAACCACCACATTCTGGGCTAATTATAAGTGCTCAGAATTAAACTCCTTCTAGAAGCTGACTGAAAATTTGGTCTCATAAACCTGTTTTGTTAATGCAAATGGTGAGCTATATTTCACAGCTATAATGAAAGATGGGAAGGTTCAGGGAGCCATCTAAAGCAAATTCTTTTGAACAGTGCAACCAGCTCCTCTAAAGTCCTTCAAAGTGATAAAACCAGTGATAACACAAACTATTCCTGAGGCAGCAGGATGAGAAATCTTCTACAATCTGAGATCAGGTATGGAAACAATACAACCATAGGGTATTTTTAAATGTAGAGCAAACTCCTGGTGAGCCTCTAACTGTCATGGAAGAACTTTGTTGAACTTTCTATTACGAAGGTAAAACAGACTCTAAATACTTAAAATAAATATAAACCCCTACTCACCCTTCACAGTGCACCTACTCCTCATATATACACCTCTAAATGAGATACATACCTTGTATCTCATTTAAGATAATCTCATTTAACACCTAAGAGTCTAAACCAGTGGCAATTGGTTATCTATTTTTGGAAAGATATCAATATTTTCAATGTCCAAAGCACATGCAGATCACCAATCATTAGCAGTGATGTAAAAATACCAACATCAATATCAGTGGACTAGTGGTGACAGGGAATGAAGCTGGAAAACAGTACAATGACAGGCTGATGCAGTGCATTTACAATTTTTCTACATACAAACATCTCACAATAGGCAACTGCAGACACGCTGTTAACTCTCCCCCCTCCTACTGGCCTTCGTAATTCAAACCTGATTCAAATCACCTAAAGCATATTAAAAAAGATGTTCATATAAACATAGCAAGCCTCCCCCAAACTCTTGGTTTCATTTAAAATTAGATACTCACCTCTCTAACAAATAAATTTTCTGCTTTTTGTTCTGCATCTTCAGGTACAGAAGGATACAGTGTCCTGATTTCCAGTGAAATTGTGTCTATCTGACAATAAACAAAAAAGATGCAATTTAGTCAAAGCCTAACAGAACAGAAGTTTTGTCTCAGGAAAAGGTTAAGAACCTTGTTATCATGGCTTGCATTTTTCAGTTTGTCGTGCAGCCAACACGCATGCATACCAACAACTGCAACCCAGCTCCTGCCCACACACACTATTCAATACTATCAGCTAAGGCATTAATTACAAGCAAGAACAGCATTCAAGTAGATTTCTGGGAATAAAACTGTTCCAAGCAAAGTTCCTTCAGCCTCTGAGGTTTCTGATAAAAACAAAAGTCAAGTCTTCCTTACATCCTCTCCCAGAACTACATGCCAAATCCAACAGCGATACTTGCTTCCTCCACTTCCCTTCTCCACCTCATGCTTTTTTGGTGAGGAACGTGGAAACGGAACTAAAAGCTTTGACTCTTTTGAAAGGAGGAGAGAGGAGACCCCCAAGAAGCTGCAAAGGAGTGCCACAGGACAGCAAAGAGAACCAGGCAGCAGCTTCTCAGAGGGACATTCCCATCTCTGGGCACAGGCAGCAGGACATGGCCGACAAGGGACCCCCGGCACTACCTGCAGCCTCTTCCAGCCTCCACAGCCGGCACAAATTAAGCCCTTTTTCTGAAAGCAGCTGCTGGCTGAGCTGTCTTGTCAGGCCCCAGAGCAGGAAACCACAGAGAGAAGTGGATCTCCTGAAGTTCTCCACAAGGAGCCAAGCTTCCCTTAGTTCCCAGCCGGCCAACAAGAGGCCAGGGCCACCAGCAGTGCCTCTGTGACCCAGGGTCCCTGTGCTGGGGCTGGCCAAGGAGGCCACTTCACAAAAGGCTCCCAAGAGGAAGCTTTGGAGTATTTTCAGTTAACCTACAGATCTGTCCCACTCATTTTCTCTGCTATAAGAGGAGAAAACAACCAAAATCAACACCCAGCAGCCCAGATTATGCTCTCAGTTACAATGGAGTAGCTCTGTCACTCAAGACAGTAAAGAACTGAAACCCAGACAAATCTGGCCTCCTAAACCCATTTTTTCTTCCATTACAGAAAGACCCACGATTTCCAGAGGAAGGCCTATGGCACAGAACTGCTTTAGTATGAAGAATCTCTATGTACTAATACCATGAAGCAGCTTGCATACCTACTGTATCCCTGGAGACTCTCCTCCATATCCTCATCCTCAGACTAAAAGGTGATGTTTTTCCTTTATAAATTGAAGCACTCAAACTCTACACGATGAGTGCCTGGATATAACAGACTGCATTTTTCCTTAGAGTTTACATCACCCACTCTGATTTCTCCCCATCACTTTCCATGTGAGGAGCTATGAAAGAAAAGCACGTATCACTCAGGCAGAAACATCATGGGATTCCCCAAACTTTTTCTGATTCATCTGGAGAGCTCAGGATACAATATGATTAACCCTGGCTCTTACAAAAAATTACATAGACACCATATGGCATCATAGACACCAGAATGTGAAAAAAAATCCCATTGTTCTGACAAACTGAGCACAGTTTCTTAAATGTGGGTTCCTGGGCTCTACCCAGCTGTGTTACCAATGCTCGCATGAAGTGCTTTACACAATCATTGAGTCTATGAGTAAAAGAGACAGAAGATGGAGAAGTATGAATTTTCAGGCCATGTTTAGTAACAGATGTCTGAATTCTTGGTCGCTTAGGGACTTCCCAGCAGTACCCACAGTCTCTGGAATGCACCTCATTACTTTTACTTCACACATACGTGACATTTTAAGCAGCAGTGTTTTTTCAGCAGTCACGACAAGACACAGTCCCTGAGCACAGCTGAAAAGCTTGAGGTGCCCCTGTGGCCCATGATATGCAGCTCTTCCCAGGGCTGGGCTCTGCAGCCACGAAGCACCGTCCTCCCAGCACAAAAAGCACTGCTGAAGATGTGCTGCTCTTCCCAGACTAAGGCAGAGTGGGAGGCCACAGGAGAGGAGATGCAATGCACCCTGTACCTCACACTGACCCTGTCACGATGGCAAACAAGTTTCAGAGAGACCAACAGCCTGTTCTGCTTGTCCACAACAAAACCTGCCTACTCCATGTATTGCACAGAAAGTAGTTTCTAGGGTTGTTTTATAGATAGGACATATAGCAAGTAATTTCTTTCTACCTAATACAACACTTCTTGTCAACTTATATGAATACACTGACTGAGACAGGCAACATCTGCCTTAGTGGGGCCATTGTGCCTCCCTCTTCTTACGCAGCCTGATAAAAATACTGTAGCTGAACAAGACAGGTAATTAAAGCTCATTGCTCTGCCTGTGGTATGTTCCCCCACTGTCCTTCCCAACAAGACCACACTTGAAAGAAACACAGCCCTGCAAACCTGAGAAATTAGGTAACACTGGGCTTGCTGCCTTTCTAGGCTTTGACAAAGAATATCACAGGTTTATTTACAAAGAACTGGGATGTGGAAAATGTTATATATTGTTATATTTAAACTTGTGTAAAAAACTACAAAGCACTTCCCTTCTGAGAATTAGTTATGTTTAACCACTTAGCTGCAAAAGCTTGGCCACAAAGGCACTTCCTGTTCATAGTTGATTACTTCCAAAGTTGAATGCTCTTAAAGGCTAATCAGGCACAGCACTATTCACCAAAACTGCATTATTCAGAAAAGAACTAAATTTCAACAACAGAATATGTGCTTCTGAAACAGTCATCCAAAAAATCAGATTTTATTTAGAGAATTCAGTATTTATAAATGTGCTGTGAATTCAGTCTAATTTTCTAATGTTTAGGCAATCATGGCAATTGTCTGTTCAAGCCAGAGGCCAATTACCCTCTCATTTGTGCATGCAAACTGTGGTAATCAAATAATGCAGGTATCAGCCTAAAGCATTCAAGTCTATAATTCTTCTGAATTATTTTAAATTTATTTTATATAAATATCCTATATCTAACCATGAATACTGGCACTGCCAGGGTGTCTTATTTGCATAAGCAGTTGGCCCCAGGTGGAGGATGACTTATAAGGTTCAATTTCACTAAGCACCTTCTCTTGCCACACTCACCTTCTACAGTAAAACATGGAAGTTAATACTGTTCCTTCTCAAACACTGATTAGGAATAATGTTTACAGGCAGCAACTACTTCCCAGTGACATGGTGAATTTAGCATTTGAAAATGGAGTTCAAATTCCATTAGCCATTTCAAACATTTTCAGTCTGAATCTATTCTGAAGAGCTTTTAGTCTGAAAGCATGTTAGCAGTGGTTAAATCTTTAGAGGGATGCATCAACAATGATGATATTTACTTCCTGCAAAGGCCGCCCTTCAGAGAGACCTAACCACACACAGGCTGACATGTTCCACCCTGGTAATGCTTAAGTTCAGGCTCTCTAAAGAAAAGCTCAGTCCCACTTTCATCCGAGTAAACAGATTTACTTAACGTTACCAAAATCTGCAATGAGTTATTCCATCAAGCTAAGAAGCAGGCTAAGATGCAACTATGCTGTACAAATACCACGGTGCAGAGGCTGTTGTGGTACAGGGCTCCCTGACAGGCTGCAATCCCAGCACAGACATCACCCCCTGTGTGGGGGCAAAGAGAAAGGAAAGCAGGAACAGAGCACATTTAAAGGACAGATTTTGCCCCATCACTCCCTGAATCACATTCCGTGTGAGAGCCTATACTTGCCCACAGTTTGCTTTGCTGACAGCATTAAACAGTTGGAATGCATCCCTAGGAGTCCAGATACCTCTCATAGCCCTGCTCCTGCCAGCCCATGCAAACTTGCACCTCGAGGATACCCAGAACCCCATTATTCATGAGAGTAATTGACTCAATTTCTGCTCCTCTAAGAATGAGCAGATACTCCTTGTCACATGGGAAAGAGGGAGCTAAGTCATGTGTTATTTGAAATAACTCATGATCTCACCACTGTAACTCTTCTGATCTTAGAAATAACAGTCAGGTTTCCAGGGGTTTTCCCAAGGAGGCTCCAAGGCCTGCACTTCCAGCTGCCCCTATGGAACACATTTCATGTGAAGAGGCTGTGTCCTTGATGACTCCTGCTCCCTACCCTTACAGATGCAGCTGCTTCTGTTATGAACTTCTGTATCCAAATGAACAACTTTTGCCCCTGCACAACAACTAGAAAGCAGAGGTTTCACAACGTGAAAAAAAATAGGGATTTTGGCTTTTGTTCAGAGCTAAAAAAAAAGAAGCCTGGAAACAATCACGCTTGCAGTGATGGCAAGTACAGCAATTTCACAACTCAGCCCCATTTCTTCTAAGGCCTCAGCGATGCTTGGAGGGAACAGGGCTCCCAGGTGGGCTTTCAGAAGCCCAAAAAGTCAGGAGCACATCAGACTGAATTTCAATAGGTTTTACATTATGTAGGCAAGTTTTGCCACCTTACACCTGTCCTGAATTTAGGCAACGAATTGTTACTTCTATTGCAGGTTGCAAACCAGGCATTCAGCCACATTTATAAAAATAGTGTTAAATATTCTGAGTTCTGCTTTTCAAACAGATTTAGGAAAGTCATACGTGAGAAGGAGGAACAAATTTTCACAAGCCAGAGAGTTTAAGATGCTTTTATAGTATACAAATTTAAGTGACTATTAAATACTTTCATCTACCTTTTTTAAAACAATTAACTTATATTTACCAACATACCATTAACATATATTTAGTTACTAAATCTGCACACAAGCAAAACTATTAACAAAGGAGTGCTGAGCCTGTTGCCACTAAGGAAGAGCAGCAGTGATTTTAAGCAAGACTTCAGATTCTGGAGATTTGGAAGAGGCTGCTGGGTGTTCAGTGAATTTCCAAAGGATGGAAGAAAAGATAAAAAATTACTTATGAAAGGATACAGCAAGTATTTTGTTTGGATATATGACAATGCCTAGGAGCAGAAGTACAGATGAATGACAACAAATCCAGGCAACAATAAGATGTTAAAGGTGGGAGTGAGATCAACTTGAAGGAAGGTGTAATACTTCCTTCGTGGCCTCCTTTCTGGCAAACACATAGCAGAAAAGTGAGAAATAGGAATCCCAGACAGCAGCAGTTCCAGCTGTCAAGAAGAGCGTGGTGAGGTTTTGGGAACAGAAGGAAGGTTCTTGAAGGAAGCTCAACAACCAAATGGTGAGGATGCAAAACTACCAGGATCATCACCAAGCTTGCCTTTTTATACGTACAACAGGAAGGCAACAAGCTCCCTCTTACTACTACCAAGAAATACAGTGTAAGATCTGTACTGATGCATTGCTGCAGAAATTTCCACTGGCCATTATTTCACAGCACAGAAAGAGAAGGGAAATTTGTTCATGGGATCCAGGAACAGGTGAAAAATGAAGCTGAGCTGATATGCTTTTTCTGAAATGGAAAATGGACTTTGGGCAAGCAAATGAGTTATAAGGAAGGAATTGGTAGGAAAACAAGAAGTGGAACTTATGTGAATAAATTATTTTTTATTTTTTAAGGGATTATTAAGCACGGTTACTACAGAAGTGAAGTATCTTTTCCCCATCTGGAATAAAATCAGAGAAGGCATCTGTAATGCACATGTCTTGTACTCTTCTGTGGAGATGCAGGAGAATGGAGGAATACAGTCTATCAGACTCAGATTGATATAAAGAATTCTCTGCTGTTTCACAGACTTCACATAAGGTGTTGGAAATGATCAGCAGAAGTCTTGTGAGAATAACAGCATTCTCTTTGAATGCAAGTCAAGAAGAGAAACAATTCTGAGTAGAAACACCACCAACATTAATTCACCATACCTGACGCACATGGTGAACATGACAGATCCAAAAATTGGAAATCGTTATTAAAAACAGAATTTTCTTCTGTGTTCACTGCCTCAGCTAACTCTTTTGGTTGGGGTTTCACTCTGAAGAGACTTTTTGCCCATAGGATGTGCTCACCCACAGGCCCAAGCTGGTGCTGTGTCAACACTGAGACACCAAGTCTGCAGCAAGTGCAATCATTAGGAGTCAAACAGGGCTGGCCACCATTTCCTCAGGCATTATCACATTAAATCCCACTCAGAGCCAGCCCAGGCACGTCCTAATTCAGTCAGACATGGACCTCTTTCTACTCAAATGGCTGACCCAGAGTTTTGTGCACAGGTGATATTTCAGCAGGAGGCAGTAGGACTATAAATAGATACTCTGCAACAGGAAAACATGCCTGGTACGGAAGCTCTGCAGTCCTGTCTGGTGACACAGGTTCTTTCTACTGACACTGGCTTCAACAGAAGATAACAAAGAAGAGAGAGGTTTATTGCAAGGATATGGACAGTACCTACAGAGCCTTTGCTCTTCTGTGAGTACAGACCACTTCCACCATGCAAGTATCTCTCTCATCTGTTTCAATCTCTTTTTTCTTCTTATTTTTTGAATTTAAATATATTATGCCAAATAATTGCAAAGCATAACACAGAGGAAACAAAATAGAAGTAGCTATTAAAATCCAGGCAACAACTGCTCAAAATAAAATGAACATAAAGATATGAAAATATGCTTGAAAGACAGAGGTCTTTAGCAGTAGGACAAGATTCTTCTTTCACTGGGAAGGTTTGCTCCACGGACTTGAGCTCAGTTACTCTAAATTAAGGGCTCAAGGGCCTTGTGACAGCACACAGTACGTCTAGTCAGCTTTGTAATGCTAAGTTTTAATTTCATAAATTGACAAATGTGCAAAACGGATAAAGGAATTAACAATGATGAGGAAATCTATTCTGTTTAGCTTCTCTCAATCCCACGAGCACATTAACTCAGTTAACGCCACCAAGGAAATAGAGCCATTTAGTAAAACAAAGCAGTCGATTAGATTAAGCTGCCCTCCTAGGACAGGAGCAGTGCCATGAGCTGATGGGAAGGGCCCTCACAGAACAGTTACAATTGGTCACAAATTGAAATGTCTTTCCATTAGAGAATGCCTATTCATGAAAACCTAAATACTTTACAAAGATGGGGTGATTGTGCAGAAGCTGCTGGTCAATGCAGGCAATCTGCCCGTGCACTTGCCTGGCAACACAGCTCCCCAGCCACCCTTCTGACCACCCCAGCACTGCCACTGGAGAGCTGCCCTGGGCCCCCAGGCTCTCTGTGTCGTTGCAGTTTGCCAGGACAAGCAATGGGGAACCCAGCATGAGGCCATGCAGCTCCATGGCTGTGGGGTCAGGGATCCACTGCCTCTTAGTGTCCCACCACGAGAGCTTTCCTCAGCACCAGAGACTCTGTCTAGTGACCAAACACATCATAAAGAACAGGATCAAAAGTTACAGATGAAATTAGACTAAATTAGACTATAATAGTAGGGAGAGATTCTAGGAGTGGCCAAACTACCACTGTGCTGAGCAATAGATGAGTTATAGAATAACACGTTTAGTGAGTTCCTGAAATGTATCTGGGAACAACCAGGGCTTCGAGCTTTATCTAATCCTGAGCAGTAAAGTCATGCATATATAAATGTCAGAGTTAAAAAAAAAAACAAAAGCCAAATGAATTTGGTGGGAGGGAAGTATGGCATTATGCATGAGTTAAGAAAATCTTGCAGAGCCTTTGGACAACTTCTGGCTCTCCCTCTAGCAATGGAGATTAAATCAATGAGCAGAACGAACCTAAGAAAAGGAATAACACATATTTGCCTTGTACTTACTGAAAAGTCATCATCAGGAAATAATATCAGATCTTTGAACTGGCTGTCCCCAATATTTTTTTCGATCTCTGTGATAACGGCTTCATAATCCAAAGGCTCCAAGAATTTGGGTTTTTCCTGCTATGGAAAAAAAGAAAAGATCAGGTGATCACTTTACACACAAATTTACTTTCCTCCCTCTTCATAAACTGAGATCTGCTGCATTTTTGCTTTTATTCACCAAAGCACAAATAACTTCTCCCCTCATTCCATTCTGCTCAGCTTGTTGCATCTGAGCTTGTGCACCAGAGTAAAGTGGGGAAGTTGGGCCACTTGTAACAGCCACTCTCCATCTCACAACTCCAGAGCAATCTGTCAGCTCATTACAGAGACCAAAACAACCACCTTAATTTACCTGGAATTCTCTCTCTTTCTCCATAAATACATCAACAAAATTGATGGACAGAGTTGGAACTGAACATAGATAGGACTTTGAGCTAATATGTTTCAGAATAAGAAACCTACTTTTTTCTTCGCTGTTTTACACAGTTCCACCTTTTGAACTGCTGGCAGCTTGTGAAAGCCACCATATTGTTTTACTTGGCAATAATCCAAGATTATTCTGGGATAAACTGGCATCCATATCCATGGTTTCTCTTGTAAGAAAGCAGGAGTAGCACTGCTATCATCATAGCAGTACTACTATTGCCTGAAACAGCAGTAGAGTAAGAAACCACCACAGGAAAAAGTAAAGTCACATTGTCTTGAAATACAACCCAAAAATAGAAAAAGAGAAGCCTGCCTGACATGCTAGAATACATTAAACAAATGAAGAGTCATGTACTAGAGTGAGAACATTTGCTCAATTCAAAGATGTAAGCATCAGGAAGAGTGAATGAGAAAGGGCAAGAACTGCCAGAAGGGATGGAAAAGAAAGTGATGAGAGAGAAAAAAGACACTAGTGGAAAGCAAATGCCGAAACATTTACTCTCTCAGTCTGATGCAAAAATAGACATTAGACATGTTTGTATTTTACCCACTGTTTGTTCATTGGGCTATCCAGAATGATACAAAGTTTCCCTCCATCTTCCCTTAATCGAAACCAACGTGTATTGAAAAAGAAGGCTTTGACATCTCCATAAAACAAATTTCTCCAATGAGGTTGTCCATCATATATGATTTTACTTATTCATGTATGGTCCATTACACACGTATGTATACATTTATTCAAATGTAATAGTCCCTCTCCCTTTTAACTTTGTCCTAGAAAGTTCTTGGTTTTTTTAGTAATCACAGTCATCTCAAGATGTCTTGTAAACACTGTTTCCCTTCTATATTGACTCCAAGACTCCTCCACATCAAATGCATCTATAAAAAGTTTAATTAAGTATCGGTAACACAGCCACACAAATTAGATTAAAACACAGGAATACGCATGTTCCTAGAAAGTTACTCAATTGCTGAACAGCTGATGCAAGAATCACAGAACAACTCAGGACCTCTGCAGGTCACCGACTCCAATTCCCTGCTTAAAGCATCAAAGCTCCACCAAAGTATGGCGAGGCAATTAACAAAGTTAGAACTGCTTCTTCAGTAGATCAATCTATTACCTCTCTTCTTGTTCTATTAACTCTCACAGTCCCTTTTGCACACTTAAGAATTAATACAATTCTAAAAATCATTAGTATTTAGCATTCACAGGCCACAAGCACTACCCACTGATGCTGAGACATTAAAGAATTGTAAAAGACAGGCAAGGTCAACACATAACAGTAACAAATAGAAGAAAACCACTTTAATGTTTGATTTAGATTCTGTGACAGGACTGGATTCGGGTTTTGTGATGTCCAGTTGAGACAAGGAGCCCTACTAGGACACGACAGCCACAGCACCTTAAGCTGTCAGAAACCCGTATGTGGCCCTGGCCTGCCCCAGGTGACACTCAATGATCCAGCCCTGCTCAGGAAGCTCTTGGGCTGAGTCTCAGCCATATCCCTTAGTGAGGTTTCTCTCTGTTGTTTGCTAGCAGCAGTTCCCCACAGGGACTTAATGGGGTCACTTGGCCATGTCACCACACAGCTTGCTCTCATTCCCTTCCAAACTGTGTTAAGTCACTGCCGTATCGTCTTGACAGGAGTTTCAGGCTTTCTGTCATTAAATCTGTCACTGCAGCCATTTATTGAATCTTCCTCTACAAAAATACATTTCAAGGAGTTAAAACTACAAAGAGAAAACACCAGTGCCCACTGAGTGTACCATCTCTGCTGTACCACTGGTTTTGGTAATGATGCCGAGGCCTGAACAAAGTTCACTCAGTTCAAGTTCAGCAGGATGTAAACTTGTAAGAGTGCAACTGTTACCTTCAGTAGGAAACTCAAAGTAAAAGTGAAAAAAAATTACATGCACTGACATTTATGAGGCACCAGTGCTTCACACAGGCATTCTTTCCTGTGTAGTGGTTTCACTAAAACATGAACATTTTCCGCAGAAATATTGTGACATTGACTACACGGATAATCCTCCCTTCCCAGAGCTGATATTGTCAGGCTAATAATTCTGCAAAAATCTCAACTCTTAGTAAGTCAGATATGCCACTGAAATCATAAAATGTCCACACTCCAAAGCAAGAGGTGTCAACACAATCTTAACCTTGGTCAGATGCTCTTTGGAAACATCATGAATGTCAGTTTTCAAAACCTAAAAAAAACATTAAGCAAAAGATGACATAAGTGGTCACCTTCCTACTGAAGTTGTAGACTAGGGAAGGCTGGGAAACCCCAGAAATCTTGGGAAATCCCATAAAAATATGTAGCATTTGAAGGTTTACTATATCTGTGAAAATTACCCTTTTTGATGGGGCTAGCAGAAAGAAGATGTATTCCTTCTTCCCCCTGGAAATCCCTGTAAGGTTGGGGTGAACACAGCTACATCTCCTTCAGAATTAATACCCTGCAGATGCTGGGGTGCAAGTGGAGGCAGGGTAAGCTGTGTCACATTGCCCTCTCTTTGCTCTTCAGAAACTGGCAATGCTCAGAAAGCCACTCCTGAAAGCTGCTCCAACACTCCAGGGGAAAACTTCTCCTTGGCAGCTGCAAGGTCATTTACATGAGACAAGAATACAACTTGAGAAAACCCTGAAGCAGAGGAACACAGCAAGCATATGAACATCACTGTCCCCACAGCACTAATCCTCTTACTCTCAGTGCCGCAAAGGGCATGATCTGGTGGAAACATTTTAACAGATATAACAGAGAAGTCTTTGGAGAAAGATTACACATCTGAACTAAATGCAAGTAGATATGACATTATCAAACCTATTGCAAAGTCGAGCTCTTCAGTATTTATGGTGATGTTTTGCTACTGATGCAATAAAAATGACATTCTTCCTTCCATGTCAGTACAGCACAATCCTGTGTAAAATGTAATACTGTATTATGCCAGCTCCCATAAATCAGAGATGCAAGTAATAGCCCATCCTTGTCAATACACTGGCTGCAGAGGTAATTTAGTCCCCTGCCAGCATCAAGGATGATACTATAATAAACGTGACGCCTCTCTTCATCAATTCTGTGTGTTCTTACAGACCATAAGACTCTGCTCTGTGGGCACTGACTCCATCCCTTGCAGAGCCAGTACTCTGGACTTGGCAAAGCTCAGCACTGCAATGCTTGTGTTGCAGTTTTGATGGGAAGTGGCAGCTGGTTAGTTAGCAGCTTATCTCTGCTGGTATGGGGTGGCTGCTCCGTTTTTCCCTCCCAAGCAGACAGAAGCAGTTAGGTTGGGATTAGCAAATTTCTCCCTGCAAGCACTAGCAGATCTGTAAATTAGCAGGGCTGATTTAAAGCTAATTTAATAACCACAGTGCTGCCTCTCCTCAATTTAACTTGTCTGTTCTTTTTGGAAACAGGCCAACTTGGCAATCTGTGCCAAAATCAAATTATGCTGGCTTGGATTTCTGTAATGCTTTTTATATTCTCCATCTCAAGTGAGTAATGAATTTAGTTGTGCTGAAATGGTTGTGAATACATCTAGTAAAAAGGCACTCTCTGACTCCTCACCTGCTACAACATTCTTAGCAGTACCATTTATTTCAAACCCTGACAGTGTTGTGTAGCTTTGCACATTGTTGAGCCAGCTTTTCCACATTCTTTTGGAATACTGAAGGGATGCTAAATCAGATCCATCAGAATAGGGGCATAATATACTTTCGTAGGAGTGAAACCAGCCAGATTCCACCAGCGATATGTGGCTTTATTGTCATCACCTTCTGGTCTAGGTGAAAAAGGATTATATTTCCCAGTAGTAATGACACAAAATATCCACATAAATGATATTACAGAATAAAATATGGTACTTGACTTGCCTCCAGATGCACAGACATCGTGAACTGATGCTAGTACCCATCTTAGATTCATAATTATATATCACCCTCCTAAAGTGGTATTTCTGTGAACACTCCCCAAAGGAGGAAATGATGTAACAGAGACCAATAGTCTCCGAACAGTCATCCCAAGAACTTCCTCATTCTAAAAATAAACTAGTCTAACTGCTAGGATTTTCTAATGCTTTAATGTCATACTACTCCAACACCAAATCCTGAATATCTAAAATTTATTGAATTTAATACAGATGTTTAAATTAATTCCTTCTCTTCCACACACCAGGAAGGAAAAAATTAAGTAAACAGATTAACAAAGAAATTAGGTTGATGGACTTTAGTTACCCCAACCCTCTATCTGTGACACGAGGATCCATGTTCATAAAGAGAACTGAAACTACTGTGATGGCCAGATTGGTCAAGATCAAGCAAGACTCTGATTTTATATTTAATTCAAGCTATGGCTTGTCAAAATGGCAATTCATTCTAATACACATTTGAAATACTGAAATGGGCACTTAAAAGAGAAAGGACCACTTACTACAACAGCATCACCTTCCTTCATCTTTTTAGACTTCTTAATGATATTATTAACCAAACCCAATCCTATCAAAACTCACAACAGCCAATTAAACTGCTTTTTAGGATGACACCAATGTGAAGTGCTTCTCACACTCCTATGTTCTTTCTTTCTTTTTTGCAGTTAAATACTGTGTTTCTGACATAATACATCTTTCTGTGTTTTCATATGGTTAATATATGTAGCTACTTATATTCCACCAGGACAGGCCAACTTCAATTGAATATTTCTTTGCCAGGCCTGTCCAAACTGAAGCTAAACAACAGCCAGGACTCCTCCACGGTTTTTGGAGAAGTTGTAGCACAAAGGCTGAATTTAACCCTGTCTCAGATACGCCAGAGATCCAGCATGCCCAGCAGCTCTGAGATGTGCTACCTGCAGCTGCCTGTGATGCCTTGGGTTTTAACTTTTATATTTTTCAAATCCTGTACTGCCTAGTGTGTAACTCTGACGTTTCTTGTAGCTTGTTAACTTCTGCTCTCTCATGCGAGGTAGACGTAACAAAGCCTCTCCAGGCCTGCTCTCCAAGGACACTCAGACTGTCCTAGCCTCAAAAAGTATAAACCAAAAGCCTCTAAATAAAGGGGGTGTGTGTGTGGGGGGGAAGCCTGGGGAAATGACATCATTAACTGAAGCTTTAATTAGAGAATTAACCCTGATATGCAAATGAACCAAACTTATAAAAGTGTGAAGAACTTGTGACAGGCTGTCCATCTTGGGGTCCATCTTGGCAGTAGCTGCTGGACTCCCAGGGTGTACCTTTGAAGGCCCTTTAAATAAATACCTACCTTTATTCCCTTATTCTTGTCTAGTCTCTATTTTTAGGTGGCCACTTCAGGCATCACCTGAACACACAAGTAGCTGAAGCTGAGGCTAGCAAACAATGTGGGTTTCATGGAGTCACCAATACTTCTGCATTTCTGTAGGACCAACGTATGTCTCTATTCACCACAGGGCAGCAGAGCAGTTTGGTGCCTGGGGTGAATTCTATAGGAAGGATATCTCCATTGGGCACACCTTTTCCCCCCACCAGACCATGGGTGAGCAGCCTGAGACTGTGTGTGCTCCCATGGCAGCATTTGTATCCAGGGAGCACAGACAGCACAGCCACTCTGGATTAAGGTGTCCCCAACACCCCTGAGTAGCTGAGCTGGGAGTGACAGGAATCACCCACTCAAAATGCTCTCACCCCACAGGCCTCCTCTCTCTCCACTCCCAACACACTCTGTATCATGCTATAGATCTCCTTTAAGGAAAATAAATTTTGCATTTCAAGCATAGGGCAAGCAATTCAAGGGCTGCAAAAGGTATCCAGGGTATGGGTAGGGAGGCACAGCCAGAACCAGCAGGCAGACGGTCTCTCCTTTTGATTAAGATCTCCTCCTTTTTATGACTGCTTGGCCTGTTCTGCATCTATTTACAGTCAACAAACTCTCTGGCCACATTACAAAGGCTTCTTTTGGCTCAGTATGTGATCCAGAGTCAACAAATTTATTAAAATTAGTGGTACAAAGAAAATTTTCTTTGACACACCCCCTCCCACCTTAAAATACAGTCACTTGTCAGGTCCAGAATGTTTAATTTGTCATGACTTTCAGTAAACCTTGGAGAATTGCACTTGGAAAGAATCCAGTCAGGGCTGCACAGCACAACTAATATACTCTTCGGTGTCAGCACTGAAGACAACGTGCCAATAAATTTCATTAAGAGGATTGCCAGTTCCCACACAATCTGCTACAGAGTAAATCACAAAGAATTATGAAGAATCCGACCCCCAATTCCTAGTGATTCACAAATTACTTGCCAAAATGCTATAGTACCCATCAGCTCAAGCGGAGCAAAAGAAAAGAAACCTGTTGAAGATCCTGCTGGGAATAACAACAGTGAAAAGGAATTTTCATTCTTTAAAGCCTCTTTATTCAAAGAAAATTCTGATTGACACCAATAAGTGACCTGCTTGACTAAATGAGACTTACTTTGTGCAAATACAGCTGGGATAGGATGAATCCTAATTGCTTACATGACTATTGTTTTGTGGATCACAATCTATGTAAGTCTACTTTGTATTATTTTCCAGCTTTAAAAATTGCTGCAAGAGAATTCAGCACATTAAATATTTGAAAAATAGAAACGCCTCTCATGTGGACAAGCCATCTCAGAAAATTTTTCTTTCAACTGGTGGTCCAGCTGGAGCCTTCAGAGCTTTCAGTGGCACATGGAGCTGCTCCAGCACAGCAACCGATGAGCAACCAGGGCTAAGGCTGCTCAAACCACAGAGATCTGTTCTCAGGCAACTGGGAGTGACCCACACTTTCTAATATCTCTTGTTTCTCCATATAGAATTTATCGTTGCTTTCATTATGAATTTTGAAAGCTGCAGCCCTCATAAAACTACCTCCCTCATGGTTAAACTGTGGAAGCCACACAGGACTGTGGGTTCAGTGAAGCCTCCAGAGCTGGGGAGAGAAGAGATGCCTCATGCTACATACACCCAACTCAGTCATATGCATTTCCCGAAACCTGTTTCCCAGCCATGATTGTGCACCTGGCATTGCAGCCTCATGCAGTGCCTTCTGACTCTGCAAATGTCCCTCTTCATGGACTAGCACTTGTCCTTTCAGACAGCAGATAAAATTATCAGTACAATCTGCAAAAAACATTCAGGGTAACAAGGCAACAACCTACTCGTCCTCTCTGCTTATGCCATATCTTGAAACTCTCCTTAGGAAGGAGATTAATGAATTTCATTTAATCATAAAACTACTAAAATCAGCCACTGACAAAACCTCTAATGAAACTGCTCCGTTTTAAATTTGGATTTAATTGGTTGGCTTTTCAAAATGTCAAGAATAACACCTTCTAAATAGAGAGGACTTCTGAAGCCTCGACTAAATATTTGCCCATAGGTCACTTCAGGGGAAAAACAAGAAAGTTTTGTAAAGCGTCATAAGGGTTTTTTAAAAATAATTTACATAGACCTCTAACCTAGCGACATTGAGCCACTTTTTCTCCCCTTACCTGAACTAAACCTGGAAAAAAAAGTGCAGTTTTAGCAACAAAAGGCTTTCTTTGAATTTGCCACACAGAATCTATTCATGAAGAAAGCAAGCAAAAGCCAAAGACACAATTCACTCCTGTTCATGCAGGCATATGAACAGAGAGGTAGGATGTGGTGGAAGGAGATTGGGCAGAAGGGATGGGAACTGTAGGGCACTCCCAACAGAGCTGGAGTGTTCTGCTCAGCCACTTGCCTCATTAGTGATTACTTCACTCCAGGGAAGGAGAAGGGCATTGCCCTGCCCTGTGCACCACGAAGGGGATGCTGAAGTGACTCTAGTTCAGCTGTTCTGGAAACATGCTTTGCTTCCTGTTCACTTCTTCTAGCACAGTCTCAAGTGAACAGAGCCACGGCCCCATACAGAAACATCAACCACACCAGCAAGCTGCATGCAGTGGATTTGACCAAAGCTTATCAGCTTCCTGTATAAAGTTTATGTAAACAGCACATTTCTGAGTCTGTCTGTGCACACGTGTACACACACATATATGTATAACTTCACATTGTCATTGTAGGCTCAGGAAAAATCTACATTTAAAGAAAAGATACTCCAAATTTTTGCCCTTAAGTGGCACTCCTAGCAGAGGCAGCAGCCCAGCTCTGACACCTATAGCATCTATACACCAGTAATGGAAGTGGTTACAGCAACAAGCAAACCAGTCCCCTCCATTTGTGCAAACTGAATGAATTAGGGGGACAGAGGGATCTACCCATGGTTATCTGTGTACAGGTTCAGGGGAAATACAAAAAGAAGGATGTGCCAGGCTTTCCTACCTCACCCACTCCTCCACCAGGTTCATCCAGCACAAACCTGCTGCTAAAATGGGGGTAGGTTTTACACTGTGCACAGCACAGGATTGTCTTTAAAACAGTTTTATTTGCTTTGAAACGAAAGATTTCTTTTTAGCAGACTTTAGTTTTAGAGTACATAGAAGAGTTTGTTTTTCAAGGACTGAAGAGAAAGCTCTAATGTCTGTTCATTAGATCACACTCTGATGCTAAAGACTTTGATCACTATTGCATGTCTGATAACGTTGCAACGCAGTGCAAAGGCAAACATCCATTGTTCATTTTCTATTAAAACCTAAAATTTAGATCTATGAAGACCTAGACATGTTGACTGAGCAAACAACTGTTTTGAAAGGGGCTCAACCACTTCAGGAGCCCCTGAAGCAAAAACAGCTAACAAAAATGTTTGCATTAGCTCTAAATAAACTTTTCAAAGATATCATTTAACTTCTAGAGTACTTAGTAATAAGTCACTGTCCCATGGGGTAAACCTCATGCATGCTGTTCTGCTCCATTTTACTCAGTGAATAACCCTCTTTCTCTATCTGCACTATGGTTATGTACCTCTTCACAAGTAATAGGTATTTCTCATGCTACATATATGAATAAATGATTTTAAATATTTCCACAGAGGCTTTATCCCTAAAATTGGCATCATCTATATGTGGCCATTATAAACTCCATTCTCACAATGACGTTAAAATTGTAATTGTTTCCTTGACATCAGCTCCCCTCCCAGTCAATTATCTGGCTATCTAGACATTTACACACACAGGATGTAGATGAGAGCAAAATCTGGTCAACCACACTGAGCTCAAACATCAACCTACAATCAAGTAAAGTTAATCAGATAATAATTAGTCTTACAAAAAAGGAGCTTCCAGCAAATAATACAAGTCCATCTACAGAAAACACAGGTCTAAGAATAGTATATGAAGAAATGCACTCTTTGTGTAAGGTCCCCACACACAGGAGCATTTACAGTGGGAGCTGACACCACTTTGAAATTTGTGTGGAGGAGAAGAGGGTTGATGCATGAAGGAGAGATTGGCTGCTGGTTGATAGCAAAAAGTGCTATAGGCCAAAGATTTAACATGCTCCAATTATGAAATATTGGGCAGAAAGACACAGATTGCAAGGCACAAAAATAAAGCCAAGTGTGCCTGCATTTCCTAAGGGCTAAACAAACTACTGAGAAACATATCTACATAGTAGTATGACACAGTGACCCCATCTTCATCTATCTTATGTCTGAAAAGAACAGAAATCAGCACAGATTCCCTGGCAAAGCTGAGTTATGCCACTGACATACAGCAGCCATCCACGTCAGGGGAAGTGCAGTGTGACCCACAAGTCTCTGATAAAACAGGCTTGTTCCCTATTTCCAATTACAGGCAACAGGCACAGGGCTGCAAGCGCTCTATGTTTTAGGTCAAACTACAATACATTGTTGTTATTTCTAAGAATCAGTAAAATTCTAAGGTTCTTTGGCATCACTAAATCAAACACCCAGTTTCTGTTATCTGATGATACAGGAAAAAGGGAACAAATAGATTGCTCCTTATCTGCAGGTAGGCTGCTGGCTTAATGTTACCATTTGAGCTTCATTTCCAGCCATCCTTTCCTGTAAGTCTGCAATCACTTCTAATGAGCACTAATCAAGTATAGGCAGGATTTGTACAATAATGACAAAAATCCCTCCTCACCAGGATTTAAGAGAATAAGTCAAGAAAGCAGTGGCTAATGCCTACCAAAGCCTTGTGAACTGCCCGTGGTTAGATGCTTTCAGCAGCACCACCAGCATTCATTCCTGAGACCCTTGACCATGAAGCTCAAATGTGGTATCTTTGACTGTATGTCAGTAGCTCAGGGCAGCAGAGACTATGCCAGAAAGTAGTTTTGTCAAAAAGATCCACTTCCATATAAAATACCTATCCAAAAAGGCAGTCAGTCACAAGCAAAACCCAAACACTACTAGACGAACCACAAACCATCTTAACTCAACTTGTTAGACCAAGTGTTACAACTGCAAAGTTCTTTTCCTTCCAATTTAAAAAAGCTAATGAGAATACTCTTCTTGGTTGTTTTATCACTGATTATGTTACACTGGACATGCTGAAAAGCCTCAAAAGAGCTATCTGTGTGCACATGCAAACAGAGCAATTGGATGATAAAAACTATGGAAGAAAACCAAACACCTCTTGCCTTGAGGAAAAGGATTCATCGTCTCTTCTTGGGGAAGCCATTAAATATTTTACAAGATAAAGTAGTCTTTCAAGTGAAGAGAATACTCTGTAAACCCATACTTGCCTACGACTCCTCAACAGCAGGCTCTAAGCATTTTACCTATTGCCGTCTGCAGTTCCAATTTCAGACAGGAAAGTTTAGGCAGAACGCAGTTAATGTGAGCTTCCCAGGGCCCCACAGAGAAGTTTCCGGAGCCTCAGTCCTGGCCCAAAACCATCAGTGGCAAAGCTGCTGTGTAGCCCACGGGGCAGAACTTCACTCTAGTTTTCCCCCAAAGGTTTTGGAGCTTTCTCCAGTGGTTCCCTGCACTGCAGACGGCCAGTGTCTTCCTCCTTTTCCTGGCCTGGAAAGGTGCCCATGGCAGATCACAAACTCTGAAATAGCACAGAGGAACTTTCCACTCCAGAAGCAACATTATGGATTTTCATGGAACTACCAGGCACTTGCTATGAGGTGCCAGAGAGACTATCACACACTCCTGCTCTCAGTATGTTTCTGATCAACAACAAGAGGCCATAATTTCCCTAATGCGCTCAAGTTCTGTAAACTCTAGAACTCCCTGTGCTCCGGTGCTCAGTACCCAATCACAGACTGAATGAGGCTCAGTGAATCCTACATAAACAACAAACAATAAATCCTACTCTCTCCAAAGTGCAGTCCTAAGAGGGATCTACAATCTCTTAGCCATTTCTCAGAAGAGGTGGAAGAAGAGTGCATACTCACACAGCTTAATCTGTGAATTTCTCCTTGATTCACTCTCCTAATGGTCTTTCTCTTCCTCCGCAGTTCACTGGGCTCCCTTCTGAATATCCCACGAAAGCTCATTGCATCAGTAGGAATTAAGCAGCCAACAAATATCTCTTTAAAAACTGTGCTTCCTTTAACCTCCTTCCTTCAGCAGCTTCAGCACAACTGGAAGCTGCGTATGCTGTTCAAGGGGGAAGTAAGTCTAAAAGTTAAACGCTCTATCCACAGTAACTGAACAGAAAGAAGAAGAAAACCAGCAATAACTCATTTCTTCCTGTGAACAACATTCTGCTATTAAGGCAAGAGCATCTCATTAAATCATAAATACAGCCAGTCCCCACCTCTATAGGAAGTTGTAGAAAAAACACTGCAAGTGAACATCTATCTTTGTCTCAACCACCTTACATCCTTTCTCCTCACCATCCTCCCTGGTTCGAAAGCCAAAACAGTTGCACTCTTACTTCATGTGCGTGTGCGTCTGCACGATAAAAAACGTCATTCACAGAACAGCCATCTCCTACAGAGCCCCTCAGAAGCACAGAGCACGCAGCGACAGGTTTGTGCTGCCAGGGCCCAGGGCTGCCTCTGCTTTTGGACCAAGGTAGCAGTTCTCCTTTCACAGTGGTGTGAAATACCAGTAACAGGAAGAATCCTGCAAATTCCTGAATTTGCAGACAGTTACAAAAAGGAAAAACCAGAGAAATTCATATGCTAATATCCAAAATACATTTTTGGCTTGTAAAAAACAGGTTTTAGAAGTGGTTGTAACCTGCCAACTAAGAACCTGCTTGCTTCACGCCCTGCTCCCACCTCAGGAGAAGGAAAGCTGTCAGACTGAGCCTGGTCTCCAGATGCCCCACACAGGGGAATGCCAGTGCCTCCCTTTGCCCACTACCCCATACCGGGGCAATCCTAACAGCTCCTTGACAGGTTAGAAACCCTCACTCAGTGCCTCTGAACTGCAGTGGCAACATGGCCAGTCAAATTATTCTTAATTAAGGTAGGAGACTCACCCAATGCTCTGCTATCTGAAGGCAGGCAGGGCACAAAGGTCTTTTAAAACTGAACAAACCCTCTCAGTGCCCACACATGTGCAGGCACACACACAGACCCTTTTCTTCTTTGTTCCAGCTGAGGATTCATCCTGCTGCAGCAGCAATGCTGCACTCCCCTATGCACACAGCCTTTATGTGGCATGCATTAGGGTTTTTTTTTAATTTAATATCTGTGTGCATAGCATAGGCAGAGTGATAGTTTTCCTGCTTTCTCATGCCATATTTTTTGCCAATTGGACAATAAACATCATTCTCACAACTTATTTGAATTAATTAATTAATCTGTTTGAGATCTGCAACTTTACCCTGAGTGCCATTTTTTTTTCCTTTCCAACAAATAATTCAGAGTTCTACAAACTCTAAGAATTCTTTTACACATTCTTCAAGATTAGTAACATTTGATCCAAAGTCACAAACCTCTGCAGGAGTTCCAAGGATTGTTCCATATGCCAGGTTTCCATTCCAGGAAAGCAGAGACACTGAGCCCAGCATATCTGACCTGAACACTACAAAACCACATCCATTTGATCAGTTGCTTTCCTCTTCCAAAGTCAAAACATGGTGCAACTCTTCAATTAAGCCCCCACCTCATCTTTGTCATTTAGCTTTGCCTTTGAGATCACCTCCTTTAACTGTTACCAGCCCTAAAATGACATCCTAAACCAGATTTCACTGTACTCCTACTTAGTGGTGAAAGGCATCTGTCTGGCACTAGGAAACAAAGACAACAGAAACCCTTTGCCAAGGTATGCAGACATTTCAAGTAGCTACCAATATAGAAGCACAGCATTAACCAAGCTGGAATCACCCTTGTTTTCTCTCAAACTATAACATTATCTCTACTGGAGTCCTTGGTGCCTCTCATGTAACACAGTGAAGGCAGCTGCCAAGACCAGAGGACCTTGCCAGAAGTTAAATTTAATGCTGGAGTCATCAGCTCTGCTGGCTTAGCTTTAGGCAGGTATCAGTTCCTCTCAGAGGCTCCTTTGCTTATCCACTCCTTAACTCAGCTGTCACACATAACAAGCAGAGTTCCATCTTTCCCTGGGAAGGCTCTCTCCCTGCTTCCTGCCTCCCACAGCACAGAGGAGCCTTCCCAGGGTGTCCTTTCCACTCAGATAAGGGTCACTAGCACTTCCTGAAACTTTAATGAACTTGTTTTATTGCTAAATAATACAAAAGATGAACTTAGGTTCAAGTTGCCAGCTGGTCCTCATCCAGTTTACTCTACTGAGTGTCTTTTGTCCAAAAGATTTTCATTCCTAATATTATTAATCCTCATTTATTTCTATATCTCTGGCAGACAGGTTTTCAGGAACAATACAAAAAGGCACTCAGGACTGTATTTTCCCAACACCAAGGCATTAAAAGGCTGAAGCACTGAAATAACAAGCTACAGCATTCGCACAGAGATATGAACCAAAATAATAGTAAACAACTGCAAATAAAGACTCCACTTTCTTAGATCTGTTTTGAATGCAAATCCCTCTTGTAATGGGAAATAACAAAACCATTCAAATGTCTAATAATGCTTTGTCCTGTAGCAGAAGTACAAAGCAAACTTCATTACCATCAGTGTGACTGTAAAAGATTTCCCAATTTTTCCTCAAGACTTCCCCATCTCTTCAGTTAAAGATACTAGGTAATTTAAGATGATCATAAAATTGGTTATGTTAATATGGATAAAGCTCCTGTGCTGTTTTTAAATTCAGAACTATAATGTATAAGGTGAGAATTATTATCCATACTGCAAGCTATTCCAAGAAAAGAGGTGTTTGGCCCCAAGCCTTGGTTTACATCTGTGAACTGCTGTACCCAATTCATGGAGTCAAAGTAAGGATGCTGAAGCCCTTCAAAAACAATCAGTTAAGTAAAGTAGTCAATTAAGTGTTTAATTGCCTTCTGCTCTGCTATCTTTGTGGGACATGTTCATCTGCTCCCCGCATTTTTCAGAGACGTATGAATATCCAGATGGGAAGAAAAATTATATTTGATATTTCTGCTCCAGTTAAGGAAAAGCTATGCATTCCTTTTGCTGCAGAACCACTAGCATTTAATTTTCCATCACGGGTCACAAGTTCTTTAATAATGTTTTAATTCCCTTTTCCTGCACTTCTTCTAGAGTTTCTCCTTTCCCTTTTGGAACTATCCACTGTCATGCTTCACTTTGAATTGTGATTTACAACTGTGAAATATGTGAATACCATTGGACAAAATTAATTCACTGCTACAGTACATCATGTGATCATTGGAAGATGCATTTCAATAGTGCTTTGCTAGGAGCCATAGAAAGATACAGAAATTCAGTTCCTAAAGTGTGTATCGTCAACTAATGTAAAAGACGCCCCAAAGCAGGCTGAATATTTGAGCTGCTGTGTAGCAAATACTCAATTCACCATACAGGCCTTCTAAAATAATATAATCTACCAACTCCAACCAAGAAGGACTAAGAATTGATGCTTCTGTTTGTCACTGGCATTTTTTTCCACCCATATTTAGAGAAAAAAGGTCTCATGCAAACATCAAATTCATAGCAAATTTCAGGGAATGAATGCTTCCCTTCAGCTCAGGACTTCTGTCTGGGAGCAATGCTGACCTGAACAAACAGAATGCAAGTCAAAAACATAGTCTTGACTTATGTCAGTGTATATATGAATAATTGCATAATCCTGAATCAGGCCTTTTGTTTAACAGATTTGAGAAAAAGTTTAATTAACAAGTAAAGAAAACTCCTTTTGCTGGAACAAACTGAATCAACTGCTTATTATGCCTATGCTAAGGGTAAATTCTGAAATGAAACACAAACTTTTCATTACAAAACCTGCTTCATTTATAAACCAGGACCCCTGGGATGACAGTGACACTGCCATTCAGAAAGTGTTCACAGCCTCGACCAGTACTGAGAGATATGACACACTTAATGTCTCACAACTTGGCAGAGCACAGATAAGAACCTCTCTACCTCCCTTGAATGGCTTGTGGCATTTCCAGCACTTCAGAGTTCATGGTAGAACCACCATGATAAAGTTGTAGAAGAAAAACCAGAGGAGGCCAGCCCTGCCCAACACCCAGCCCTTGGGCTAGAACCAGAAACAATCCTGCCCTCTGTGCCCATGGTTACAGGCTGGCACATGGGGAACACACAGCTATTAGCTCAGGTACTGGGGAGAAGAAGAAAAATCATGGTATCCTGGAGACAGCCACAAGGAACTCTTTATCTTTTTCTTTTTCAATTTTAATATTTTTACATTATTTTTTCAAAACTTAGATATTCTGGATATTTAAAACTTGGACATACGTGGCTGGTATACTCATCTTCTGAGGCCAATAATCAGGAGATTTACACATCCCATTAATATCCCACAGCGCCCAGGCAGTGCCAGTATACAGGTTGATGCTGCTTTTCATGTCTTCAGAGTTCATCCCCCAGCAAGTCCCCACCACGGCCTGTGACACCCTGAACAGGGCAATGCTGCCAGCAGCCAGTTCTGTGTTTGGACAAAGCCAGCAGGATTAGATATAACACACTGTCCTTTCTGTGGTCAGGATGCTCGCTAGGACATTGATTGCACTGAGTGGCCACACACTGGATGTGTTTTTTCAGACACGACTGTCAAAAACCTCCTGATGGGATCATGAGACTAAAGCTGAGGTGACAGGGACCAAACACCACCCATTCATCTTACCTGCATCATCCAGGCACTGGGAAGACGGTGTGCTCTGGAGTGCTTTGGGACTGCACCTAAGAACTGCACTTCCCACAAGCTTCATGTTGGACAGGTATCACTACACTGCGGCCAGAGACAGATAGGTGCTTTTTACTAGCACCTAACAAAGACAACAGAAAGCACTAGTGACCTCCATCCCAATCCCTTTGTCAAAGACTGAACATTCTCTCCCCTCCTCCTCCCGCCCTCAAAAATCTCCCAAATCTAACCAAGAGATCATATTTTGAAATTAAATGCTCACTATTGATCCATGAACATTTGAAAATGTCCTAAAAAAAAAAAAAAAGGAAAAATATGAAACCAAAACAATGTAAACAGAAAGGTAAAACAACTGAGTTTGAAAAACTACATCTGAAGCACCCTTTTGCAAAGCCACTCTGGTATTGAATCAACTGAAATTGAATGACATTGTTTTCTTGAGAAATACGACTCCACCTCTGATCTAACAACTTAGGCTGATACATCAAACCTTGCATACAAACACTCCACAAAGCTTTTAGGACAGCTGATGCTTGCATTTTATCCACACATCCATACAGCTTGCTCTGACCAGGCAAAGGGCTGGGAATCCATCACAGTTAAAACAACATCAGCACACAAGGTGAGCTCTCTAAGGCAGGGGGATGGTGCCCCTGCATAAATATCCATGAAAAGCAGCCCTTATATCTGTCAGAGCTCTGCTAACAGATCTTTCCAGATAGCACTCCCTGATGTCAGGGACTCTGCCTGCGTCAATCCATCTCTGTTCTTCCCAGGTGGAGCAGTGTGCTGATCTCAGCAATTCCTCCCTCTGTGCCTTCCCCTGCCCTTCGTGCCCCAGCTGTCGGTGCACTCACGCAGAACACGTTTGCAAGAGGCTGCTGGGTCTCTTTGCCCTGTGAGAAAGGCTGAAACAGCCCCTCCAGCCAAACTGGTGGTGACAGGAGCCATCCACAGGTTGTCTGTGCCAGTCTCTTTGTGCCTTGCCAGAGAATTCACCCATGGCCAGAGGGGTCCCTGGGCGGGTTGAGGAGCAGGCCTGGGGGGAGCAATTTGGCAGCTCCCAGCCTGATCTCCCACACAGCACCCAAAGGCCATTTCATCACCTCAACGTGGCCATGTACACACAGGAGCTAGCTGGTAGCATCCACACCCCAAAAGCTACTTGCTAGCCCCCTTTGCTGAATTTACAGCTCCTAAAGAATGTCCTGCTGTCCTTCTGTTTGGGAAGCAGGCTTGGCTGAGCCAGAGGCAGTCCCTCCTGTCCTGCAGGAACAATGCTCCCCCTGCACACACCATCCTGCTCTCAACTTGACACTGCCAACGTTTCTATCAGCTCACCCCACAAAAACACTCCTGGAACAGCAGCATCACGTCAGCATGTTTCCAGCCTGGAAACTCACCTGTATGTGGCATGAATATGACACATTCCCTTGCCATAAGCCTTGGGGAACCTAATGATGGTCTCACTTACAGACACCATCACCTCAGCTCTCGTGTTTGCTGCCGTTCCTCTCCTACCCCGTCAGCCCCCTGGGGACAGAGCCCCGGGGGGAGCAGAGGGAGCAGGGCACTGGGTCTGAGCTGTGGTGCTGCCAGCTGGTGCCCTGTGCCAGTGCCAGGCTGCCCAGGGCACTGCAGCCTCATGAGAGCACAGCTGCTGCCCCAGCTTGCTTTGCACAGGTTGGGGAAAAACTCGGCTGCGCTTGCTCTCTTTAAGCAAACAAAATGCTGCTTCTCACACCAGCAATCAGATTGTAAGAATAAACTTCCCGTTAGAAATGTTGTCCTGCTGATGTGTACAAAAGCAAAATGTGCAATTACTTTAATTTCTTCTTTAGCTTGATCCATTGGGAAATTTCAAACAAACATTACCCCTTTTGTTTCCATCTACTTGGACTGGAATCAGCCCTTGATAGCAACACACATAGTGATGAAGGGACATGAAAGGTGATTAAATAATTTAATCATCTGAATTTACACTATCTCCAGACATGTCTATGCAGCTGTGACTTTGGCTCCTGCTGCTTGCTTTTCTGACTGTATTTTTAATCCTTTCTATTCATGTCTCTGCTATGCTCCAGAAATTATTTTTCTTTACCAAGAAAAACTCAGATCAGACATCTGGTTTATAAAGAGAATACACATTTCCCCCCAGTTTTCCAGCTGCAATACCTCAAGCAAAAGGAGGCTGGGCAACTCACTCATTTACTCAAGGTCACAATCAACATTTACAATGCTATAATACTGATACAAAATATCCTAAATTATCTCCTTTTTTTGCCTTTTTTTTAAGCAGTAAAACACTCTCCCCCCATACATGTGCAAGCTGACTGTACAATCATTATTGTGTTTGATATCATATATTTGTAACATATATTCAATGTCACAAATTCCTGTATACTCTCTTCTAGTTGCCTGTGGGGATCTTAAGCAATTGAGAAAGCAACTGCATGCAATAATTAATCATCTGGATCCTATAATTGAAAGCTAAATAATGGCATTTTGGAAGAGACAAAAAGAAGACAAACTTCAAAAGCAAATAAGCAAGATTATTTTCTCCTTTTCAAAAAAAAAGGTGTGAAGTATAAAATTCTGCAAGTCAGACTTACATTCATTAAATTTCGTATGTGGAAAAGAGAGAAAGACAATTTTCTTTTGACATTGCCCCTCTCTTTCTGCTCTCCTAGAACACAGAAAATAAAACACCGTCATCAAATTGAGCCAACATCTGATATGGTATTTCTCACTCTGACACAACTGTCTGCAGACCCAGAGAATTGTTTCACCTTTCCAGACCTTTGTGTTTAATTTCTTAATTAAAAACTGCTTATTCTGAGACCTAGAAAAAATATACAATCTTCAGTATTACCAAAATAAGGAGGCAAAAACCACAAGGAAAGTACCCAAGTGGCAGTGCTTAGTGTCCTTGAGTGAGCCCACGTAAAGTCATTAAAACTACACGTAACCCAGCCTTGGGGAAAAAAAAAAAAAAAAAAAGAGAGAGAGAGAGAGAGATAACGTAATCCATCAAATTCTACTCCTTTAGTTATCCCACGCCAAATTCCAGTTTTGGTAACCATGGTCGTAACACGTAGGATTTAAACCACATTTCTGCACCTGTGCCTGCAGTGCTTAGGTAGAAGTACAGAACGTGGTCACTGTAACACTATTTCTCCTGAATACTCTTTCAATCTGCACTCATGCAGGTTTCCAGCCTGAGACAGCATCACCATATTTACTAGCTCTCAAAGACTTTTCTCTCATTAATTTTTTCAGTCATTCATCAAACCTACACATTTTGTGGCAAGGAAATTCAGTTTTAATGTTAGTTCTGTATTTTTTTTTCCCCAAAACTTGCCCCTCATTAGGGATTATTGATGATCCCTAGTTCATCATCTGTCACTGGTGAGAGAAGAAACTGCAAGCAAAGTCTACACGCCTCTGACCATTCTTGATTTGTATGACTTTCATCATATTCCCTGATAGTTATTTTTCAGGCCAGTCCAGGCCTAGTCTTTATGTACATATGTAGGCATGGACTAATTTTGCTGATCTTCCTCATCCTTCTCTGTAATTTTCCAATTCCAGTAAGTCTGTTTGAACTGTGTGAGTGAGGTACCAAAGGTGTCCCAAGAGGTTACTATAGAACTCTTCTACCCAAAGGACAGATCATAAAGCAAAATTTATTCATGATTTCTCAGTGAACCGGAAAACAGGACCAAAACGATGTCATTCTTAACACAGTAAAGCTGCTCTAAGCTTCCAGGTCTCAGCAAGGCAGAGAGCTGAATTGTAGTGATTCTTCTTCCTTCACCCTTTCTGGATGATTTTCTCCAGTGGGATGAGTGTAAGCCAGTATTCCTCCCCTTGTGTTTCTCCCCACTCTGTCTTCTTGCTCTCTGTAACCAACATATAAACACAATTGTTTGCACCTTCACTCTTGCCTTGTATCAGCTCTAAACTGGTCACTGACAACTGAATCTGTACCAAGAAGTCTTTTTTAAATTTGGAAATTCTGGGGGGTTTTTTAATATGGAAATTCTGGAAAGTCCAAAAAATTCCCTTTTACTGGGAAATAGCTGGAACATAACTCTAGTTTCTATTACGCGCCACTTGAGCTGGAAACAAAAGAATTGGTCAGGAAATCAGAAACTAAAGGGTTACCTTCTGATTTCCTACAAATACACACTACAGCCAGGCATAAACAAGTGCCAGAAAAAGATGTGGATGGGAAATAAAGCAGAGTTTGCTGCAGTTCCTCCTCACTCAGCTCCTTGTTCTGCCTGAAATACTGCAGACACGTCTTGATTCAAGGAACAAAACCTTTTTTGAAAATATTTCCAAGAAATACAGTTTTCTTTTGAATGCATTTAACAAAAAGCAATGTTTAGCCACCAATTCAGATTCTTTCTGCAGGCTCATGTAACTTTAAATTGTTTTTGAGTTAGTTTAAAAAGGAAAAATTGGCAAGCACTTAGCACGTACAAAAGCTTTTGGCAGCTTAAAAATACTGTGTAAAGAAACTTCTCAGTGGGAGCTCATACAAACTTCTATGTCAGCTCATCTCAAACATTTCATTTGGGCAGGTCTGTTTTGGTGCATTCTGCAAGAATTGGCTTTTTTTGTACAGTAAAATGTTTCAGAATTACATTTTATTAACTGATACCTACAGTTTCATTTAGATTCAGAGAGGACAGGCTAAAACTCATTGGTAATTCCAGGCTTGGATTCACTTTTTACATAAAAGCAGAATTAAGCACGTATTAGTAAACACTTCGAATATTTCCAAACAGTTCTTCAGTTCAAACTGTGTTCATGAGTATTCTCTATACTTCCACACATTCTGGTGAAATATTTTGCATTTACACATGAGTTTGAGGAATGAGCGTGCTGTGTGTCAGAGCTGCTTGGTCAGAAGGTTTCTGAACAAAAGTAGGTGACAGATGCACAAACACTCCTGTCACGAGTCCTTCCCCTAGTGACGTCTTTGCTGCACTGTCAGCACAAACAAAATCAGGTGCTACAAGGGGCAAATGGTCATCATGAAGAATCAGATGCATCACAAACAACAAAATATATTGTGTATCTGAAATACTGGAAAATGCAAAGCAACAGTGAATGTTTCCTGCTGGAGGCACCAGATTCAAGGTTAGGATTGCTTTCCCTTTATCCTCGACACATGTGATGCTCACATTCATCTGGACGATGTGTTGTGGAGCACATGTCCAACACCTGGGAGCAAACAAGGGCCTTGGTTTCTTTCATAGCAGCCCAGTTAAAAGATAAAAGGAGAGCCAGCTGTAAGGTTGAAAGGCCAAAGGAACTGGACATACCTGGCAACAAATAAGCTATTAGGTAACTGTTTAGATCACTGCACCTCCTTAAGGGCTGTGCCCTTGCTTAAAACCTTGCTGACAGTGGTCAATAGCTGGAGGAACTCGAGCACTGCAAAATCCAACCAGAGTCACAGCTGGAATGAGCAAAGTCAGGCTCAAGCACCACCTGGCAGGTGGAGAGACCAAACTGGCAACTGGATGCATTTTCTGAGAAGCTCTAGGGAGATGAGAAAAG
Source organism: Vireo altiloquus (assembly GCA_013396875.1). Classification (NCBI taxonomy): domain Eukaryota; kingdom Metazoa; phylum Chordata; class Aves; order Passeriformes; family Vireonidae; genus Vireo; species Vireo altiloquus. The sequence continues at coordinate 185,482 of VZRF01013837.1, read as the reverse complement.
TCTCCTTAAGCTCATGGGAGAATGGGTTAAAGACAGGCAAAGGGCTAAGGCACTGAAAAGAAAGAAGTGCAGATCAGCTGTGTGAGCACTTTTTATTCCTTAACTTCAAGCCATAGAAGAGAAGGATCTAAAAATGAGAAAGAATAGGCCCAATTCCAAGATCTGTTTCTCTCAAGAACTCCTCTGTAATCTCATTACAATCAGATCTCCTATAGTGATGGCTGCAATGAATGTTTGCACATAATTTACTAATGGCAGAAACATCTCAGATTATGGGGGAGCATCTGGTTCCAGGAATCTACATTTCAGTAATTAATCTCTTTACTGTTAAGACTTATACTATGCACAAGCTAATTTTAGCGCATAAGTCACAACCTGTGGAAAACATCAAGGTAATAACACCAAGCCCTTAACTGAAACGCCAAAGAAAGTCATGAGTGATTGGTGGTACGATGTTCAACTCCCAGCATCCCTGTTTCAGAGCCAAGCACTGACTGATCCAGCGAGGCCACACACATTTTCCACTCTAACCTAATGATTTCTTTTTTTGGGGAGAGAAAAACGCAAGCAGCACAGAACTACACTTCTGATCTGGTTTACTGCTTTAAGTCAAAATCTTATTCAGCTGGATTTGCAGCACATTTAACTGAGAACTGAATCTGGCCAACTCATCTTCATACAAGTATCAATACTAATGAAAAGAAAAGGAGCACAGCAGTTGACAGATGGGAAGTGAGGAAAAACAAACACCAAAGGCATGAAGTATTGAATTGAATTGGCTCCATACACTGTACTCAGAGCAATCCCTGAGGCAGGAAAGTCCAACAAACACTACAATGGCTATTTTTCATCGAAAACCACACACAGAGAATCTATTATTTTTTAAGCTAACCACAAATTAGCAATAATTTTTTACAGATTGCAGTTGTAGAAGTAAGATATTGCACACAATTTCTTTCAGTTTAGACAGAAAATAACATTTTGTTCTGAAGAGGCACCACATGAACGGAACGATAAAAGTAGATTTTCATAGAATGTATTTACTTACAGAGTTTAAAATAAGAGAAATAATTGAGCCCCAGAACAATGAAGTAATCAGTTTCTGTCTGACTGGAAATGTGTGCACACATGTACAGCTACCACACCTTGGCACAGGAGACTGTGTCCCATGGTCTGAGCCAGCTTCAGTGACTAGACTTGGGATAGTGCCTCGAGATGATGTCAGACCCTCACCACCCAAAACATCCCAAAGTGTTCATGTGACGTGCTTTTTGATACTGAATCCTCATCCTTTCACTATGGTGGTATTCCTCACTCCAATCACTAATTTAAGCTGGATGCCTTAATTATTCAAGGAAGTGATTCAAAAGCTGAAAGACTAGGAATGGTTCTCATATTTCCTAGACAGTCCATTTTCCTTCATCTTGCTTAGCTCCAAACACTCTGAAGATAACACACCTGTTCCTATATTCCTGAACAACATTACTGCAGGGAACAAGAGTTCAGTTGACTACTTCAGCATGTAATTTAATTTGTGTTTTACCCATAGAAGTAGAGCTGCCAGTAGTAGCTGACAGCCTCAAACAAGCTGAAATGCTGCTTAGAAGTCACATCCTGTGTTTTCCCTTTACAAACCTCTCTTTGGTCAAGGGAACATCAAAACTATTTGCCTGTGTTTGTCCAGTTCCCCTTATGCTACAAGGAGGAATTGCAAGCTGAAGCTGGTCTGTATTCACCCACACAATGGCAGTAGTCATCTGATAGTCATGAAGCATTGCTGCCTTTCATCAAAACCCTGTATAATTCAGGAAATGTAATCTAGAAGTCAGAATCTCTTGAGAGGTTTATTGAAATCAGGTGGGAATCCCCCTGAGATGCACAGAAAAAAACAAGAACAAAGCTACCCACAGCAGGTTTTGCAGCACACAGTAGATCACACTTAATTTTACGCTGCAGGTGCACTCAGTATCTACTCCTCCATTCAGCTTTCTGCCACAGCTGATGGTAGAATGGTTCAGCAGCTGCTATGAAGAGAAGTGACTCCTGTTACCACATGATCTTGCTTTGCTGCCCAGAGGTGATTGAAGAGGTTACAGAGCAACAGAGACTTTCCAAATACACCAAAACCAAATAGTTCTGACAGATGGAAGAGTATGAAGCACAGAGATAAAGGTTCAGAGATATATCTCTGTCTCTCAAGAGCAAGGAAACTTTGCATAAGGCTTTTGTCTGAAATGTGCTAAAGTGGAATTCTGGTTTATTTAAACTAGGTTTAGAACAAGTGTATTAAGATTGGTGTTGAAAAGGAGAAACTTCATGGAAGGGAAAAATATCAGGAACAGCTCTGTTGCACTCCATTCAGATTTCCAGTCCATGCAGGAGGGGAATGGAGTGTATTTATGCTGAAGACAAAGCAGAAGATGGTTTTATACTTTGGAAAGGAGGAAATGGAAGAAGGGCAAGGGAGGAAAATTTAATATCAGTGAGGAAGAGGCATACTCACTCTGAAGTAAAACCAAAGCTTTTGAAAACAACAAGGTGGGAGGCAAAAAGCAGCATTAGAATATGATATATCAACAGAACAACGGTGGGTAGCCCTCTAAAATCAAACATCTGATCAAAGTTTAACAGCAGTGTGCCTATTTAATTTCAGATGAGAAGAAATGGCATTTCCCACTTGGCTTCTCTCTCATCACTTAACTCTTCCTCTGTTACACAGTCTTTGCCTCGACAGCTCTCTCTCCCACTTTGCCTCTCCCAGCAGCTTTTACTTTGGCAGCACTTTTGGTTGGCCCGAGTTCTCTGAGGGCCCCGGTGTCTCTATGGCTCCCTTCCGCACTCAGCATACCTCTCACAGGGCAGAGCTGTTTCCAAGCTAAATCAATATCCCCATATTTGTGGCCAAAGGCCTGAAATGGACTCTGGACTCAGCTATATGCATTTAAATCCAGTTCAGTGCTACTCAGAGGATTCTGTATTGACAATAGCACGAAAAACAAAGCCCAGCCCAGCTCTCAGGGCTGCAGCCAGCAGTGAGTTAAGGCCAGTGAGAGGCAAGGGCTGAGGGCTGGCACTAGTATCGTTTTCTGGAAGCATGAGCTTAATATACTGTTCCTTTGTGCTTCTCTGGAACCAGCTGCAACTCACTCTAATTCAGCCAAAGAGACCCAGTCTGCCAGAGCCCGGGCCAAGGACAGGGAGCGCACGTTCAGACACAAGCGCTGCTGCCACCACGCTGCCACTGTCCCTGCTTCCACCATGCTGCCACTGTCCCTGCTACTGTTCCTGCTGCCACCACGCTGCCTCTGTCCCTGCTGCCACCATCCTTGCCACTGTCCCTGCTGCCACCATGCTGCCACTGTCCCTGCTGCCACCATCCTTGCTACTGTCCCTGCTGCCACCATCCTTGCTACTGTCCCTGCCACTGTCCCTGCTGCCTCTGTCCCTGCCGCCTCTGTCCCTGCCAGCCAGAGGCTCTCCAGCTGCCCTGCCCGGCGCAGGCTGGCATTTGAGCTCGAATCCCCACAGGAATACCCTCACTGGTAATGCAGTGCAAACACCTGGGGCATGCAGGGAGCGTGACTGGAGCATCACTGGGATTCTGCACTCCTCTGGCTCAGCAGGCTGCCTGCGCTGCCCCAAGCTGTGAGCCACGGGCAGTGACAGTGCTGCTAAACACAGAGTACTCTGTGAATTCTGCCTAATGGAGATGGGCTCCCTTGTAACGGGATAATCTGCTTCTCAGCCAAGACACTGCAGCAGGTTGTATCACTGCTATCCCTGAACTCCTGAAGGTATTAACTACCAACCTAACCCACTCCCACAGCCTGGTCAGTACAGTGCCAGAAGCAGCCACACCTCCCAGTACCAAAACCTCACCGGAGGAAGCAAAAGACCAAATTATTGGAACAAAGTCATGAGTCTGGAACTACTTGCGCAGCCCAAGATGTGCATAACAAAACCCCAGAGAACTACTCTGAAATTATACCTAAAGGCTGATGGTCCCAAATACACACATAGATGTTTTATATTTCTGTCCAACACTGTCTACTGACAGCATGACACAAAGTACCTCTACTAAATTTTGCGTGAAATGTATTTCTAATGAAGTCTCCAGAACTTTAGAGATATTATTGCGGTTATTTTAGGTGGTTCATCCTGTTTAGCACTTGGCATTTAAATCTATGTTAGTATCTTAATTATTATTCCGTTTGTATTTTCTTTTTAATTTATTTAATGTTGTAATAAACACAGCAGAGACACAAACAAAATGCAAAATCTGTGCTCATGGCTGACTCGGTGTATGAGGTCACCACACCACGTACAGAGCTTCAGGTTACTACAACCACAGCTCACCCAGTTCCAAAATCCCAGACTAGACAAATCATGGGGATCTTCTTCTTAACTCTGTATGAAGATCCAAAGAGCAAAATGATCAAGGGAAATAGAGAAAGCTTGTGTTTGCTAAAGGCCATGAGAGCTGGAGCCCAGCAGAACTGCAGAGCATCACAGACAAAACTGTGACAAATCAAGCATGTGTGTGCATAGCTCTGTCTGTACATGTGCCTATGACACAGCACTGTGGCTGCAGAAGGCCAAAGCTTGAAAAACCTGGCTTGTTTTTTTCCTGCTTTTCTTGTGTGGCTTTGTTTCTGTATTTTTCTTCTTGGCTTTAATCAAGTTCATCTGCCTTTCTATCGGTCAATTTTCTTCTCTCTCAAGAAGTATTTTGAGCACACATCCTAAATTGAGATTTTTGTCAAATGCATAAATCACATTACCCAAACACTCCCAAGGACTGAGACTTACAGAGATTTTCTGTGCCTCTTTAATTTATATCCTTCTCTTTCAGGTATGCATTGCTTACAAATAAATAGCTTTTCTCTTTTTTCCCCTAGGAAAAAAAAAGAGAATAAATTCCTCATATGTAGGAGAATATTTTCATCACTTTCTTGCTTTGAGCCCACACTCTTCATAAGCTGTCATAAAAATTTGGTTAACACATAATAATTACATTCCACACACTGTCACACTACACACATCACTGCAACACTAATAAGAAGTGAAAATAATATAAAACATTGCTCAGAGTACCGAAGTCAGATGGAGAAGATTTGCTCAGTGGTAAAATCCCACTTTTAACACCAGCTTTTCTTGAACCTTATGCATACACTACATGGTACCGCAGCACCATGAAGAATGATAACTGACCCACATTTTCTCCCCTCTGTATATAAGAAACTCTACCCAGAGCCACAGCTGCTGTCTAAACAGGTAAACACCAGAACAAACCCAGCATCCTTCCAAGGAGCAGCAAGGGACACTGTCCCTGGTACCCAGGGAAGGGCTGGCAGTCACTGCAGTCACCCACAGGCCTCAGGGGCACTGGGCACAGCATGCAAAGAAGCTGCAAAGGCAACAAGAACAGTGGCCAAAATGACTCTGAAGCAGAACTGCTTTCGTGCATCACTTGCTACTTCTCTTTACACTCTAATGTTATTCATTTATTCAAACAAGGGCCCGTTTCTGTTCCTGCTGAGGTCAAGAGCCGAAGTGGAAGTTAAGGTCAAATAAAGCTACACATGATTATCGTTGCTTAAAACTTTATTACACATTGAAGCTTCTGACTTGAGCTAACAAGTCATGAAAATTTTGAGTACTTTTTTTCATTTTGCAGCTCTGGATAATCTTGCTTTGCAAAGACAATCCCTCCCCTAAGACAACGCAGGAAGGGAACACCCTTCTCCTCCCAGGGCTGAGCCTCCAAAAGGCACAGCAACTCCCCCCCATTTGAGTACACATGGACACATTCCCACACACAAAACCAGAAAGTTATGAGTGAGAGATCCTGCAATTCCTAGAGTTGCCACCCATTGATAGCACTTACATTGCACAGACCTTCAGGAGAGAAATGCATACAAATGAGAGGAGTGCACTAAATTATTTCAAATCGAAGTAGAAAATTAACACAGACCATGCAACAAAACTTAAGGAACAGAGTTCTGAAGGTAAACTTCAATGCTAAATGATGGAAAATTCTCAGTGCCATGCTTCTGTTCTCTCTACTGCTTTTAGAAGAGTAAAAATCCATTTACAAACTAAGTGGCCCGAGAGGCAGCTTGGGCAGCATTAATGAAGTGATTATTGCTGTGTTAAAGCTAATAAATCAGCTCAGTTACACTATTTTATTCAAAATGCAAACCATCTTTTATATTTTTTTGTAGTTTATTACCAAGGGCAGGGAAGCTGGGGGTGGTGGATCATATCCTCAAATATGCTTTGCTCTTATCACACAAATCTCAGCTGCCACAGTTTGTAATAAATTGCATTAAAGAAACAAAGACTGACCTACTAGATAAAGCTCAACTTCAAGCCACAAGTTCCAAATGCAAACCATCATCTTGAATGTTAGTGCTCCCCCTTAAAACACCAAACAGTTCTACATAACCCTATGTACTTAGTTTTCTTCCTTTGGGCATCTTCCTCTTCTCTTTTTGTTGTGGAAACAGCATGTATAGCCATTTGCATTCACTCTAAAAAGGTTTTTAGTATCTCGAACTTCACCATCCCATAGACTTATTTTGAAAGCCAGCTCTTGCAGACATGTTCTTAAATGTACAGAAAACAAGGGTCTATTAAATCAGAGTCACTGAACAAAGTCATTCAACTGGTACACCATATTAGAGGTTGTTTGGACACTTACTTTGCATGTCACTGGCACATTCCAGGATTTAGTCCAAGAGAAGATGACACACAATAGTGATTGACAGGGAATTTACAGTTTTCTCTTTCCAACATCTCTCCTAGCTCTGTGGATCCAGTCAAGACCTAAAACTAATGATTTATCTGTCTTGCCTAAAGGTAAACCCAAATTTCTAAACTAACAAACTGAAGGAAAAAAACTGTCTCTGAATAAAGACATCAATCCCCACCTTCTGCAAGGACCAGAATGGTAGAAATACCTGCTGTGATGCTCAAAGGCTTCATACAGTGATTAATAGGTAGCCATTAAACAGTAGCTGGAGGCTGTACTTGGGACTTCTTCTTTTCTTTTCTTATAGAGTGCACCCACAGCATCTCCTGCATGGAGTGCCGCTGGCAAAAACAATTCCTAGAAAAATATCCTACAAGGATGTTCCTCTTCAGTGACTAACAAAGGAAAATAGGGCACATCCCTAGAGCTGTTTACGTACTGGAAGCATTTTAGGGTAGACTGCTGTTCTCTCTGATTCAGGTTGCTTTCCTTATGAAGGCAACACCAAGATGTTACTTTTGATACACACAGGACAGGCAAACTTGCAAGAACAGAGAGCAGAGCCTGGTGACTTCAAAAAGCTGTTTAGAAGGCATAGTTTATCTCCTGAAATCAATACCAAAGGCTAACACTTTCTGCAGGGCACATATAGGAAGTGGCACACAAGCTACACGGAGGAAGACCGTTTCATCTGAAGGCATGAAATGACAAAATGCCAGATCTTCAGCTGACAGGAGCCAAATGATCGCACCCAGGCCCGTCAGTATACTTCTGGTATTCTGCATTTTGAGATTTCCTCACCTCTCTTCTTGGGCACTCCAGTTATTCACCACCCTCAGACTCGAGCTCTCAGTAATCTCATTGGGATCAGTTTAGCTCCTGGCATCTGCACAATGTGCATAATGACACTAGGAACTAAACACTCTTTTGCTCATCTACATAGTTGCCTCCACTGTTCCAGACATAAACCTCAATGATCTACAACAGACCAAGGGGAAAAACTAATTTGTTAGGACCATAACGTGTTGCATTAAGATCCAGTAGCCTCCAGCTCTCTTATCACACTGCTCTTTCAAGTAACATAATTCAGGTGGAAACAGGACCATCCATTCTGCCACAAAGTGCTCTGAAGCAGCGCTTTCCTTCTCAGCTCGAGAGGTCTCCACATCATTCCTAAGCCTAACTGCAAAGCTTAATGGCAAATTTATTTAGATATTTACATAATTAACTGCTTCAAAACAAAAGCATGGTACTAATACACATCCTGAAGAGAAAGATCAACCTCTGAAAGTCAACCTCTGCCCAACAGCTTTCCTCCAAAGTGCCTGCCTGCACCTACCCCAGCCTCAGGACAGGGCTGAACCACTCCTCCTCTTCTCAAAGGAACTGAGAGGGAGAAAATGATCCCACAAAGCTCCTGGGGAAGGGCAGCCTTTTGGCAGGACAAACACCAGTGCATTAACCACTGCTATAGAAAACCTAAGCCCCTGTTAGAACAATGGGTGGACGTGTTTGAGGGGATCTCAGAGCCCACATCCAGCATCAGGTAACAGACCATCTTGACCAGAATGCCTCTCCTTTGGGTATCCCCAACTCTGCAGGGTGGTGGGCAGGTTCCACAGTTCCCTCCACACTGCAGGGTATAGCCTCACTTCCCCGAGAGCCCAGGGACCTTTGCTCTTGGAGCCCTGATCTCAAAGGGCTTACCACACAAAGAAACACAACTCAAGCTGCTGATGAGTATTTCTGGGTTCGGCAAGGCTGGCATGGCGTTTGCTGCCACAACACCCTAGACTACCCTTTTCTTCCAAGGACTGAAGTAAATTACACAGATGATCCATACTCAGATGTGCTTCCAGACATTTCTCACTTCATCATGCTTGAAATTACTACCAGGAAGGAGACATTTATTTGTTTAAACACTGTTGAGGTCATTTACTTAACCATTAAGTGGGAAAAAAAAAGTTTGTTGTACAGACATAGATACTTTTAGAGCACAAGAAGCTTTAACAGCAGATTCACAATGATGACATCCACTTCCATCCTCCTTATGACCATGAGGCTCCCCCCATGCACTGGATAAAACCCTCAGCTGATACTTAAAGCACTGCTGAGATTTGGTCCTTGCTACTATCGTTGCCATGGCTGCACCACACACCTCTCCATGGGCAGTAATGCTCTGTTCAAAACAGCTGCTCAGGGCAGCTATTAAATTCTCTAAAGTTACCCTTTACCTCTAAGTTACAGCCCTGTGTGGGATCAGAGTATCATGGGGGTGCACTATGAACTTCACCAAACTTTACTACTTAAATGATAAAAAGGAGTGCCCTGACAAACTGGCAAAAAATCTATTTTCAGTGTCTTGGTAATATTTTTATCAAGTGAGAGCCACGGAGTAACAAATCATTGCCACCCCAGATGCAAACCACTCCAGGGTTCTGGAAATGCTCACCATATGTGTATTTGGCAAAGAAGAGCAGTAACTAGGCAGTAAGTGTATTCCTCATTCTGAAACAGTGATTTATAATGAGGAACAACCCTGTCACTTATTCCTAATAAACCTATAGTGCTTATTATATTCCCATCACAAAATAAAAAATTTAACTCAGGAAGAAAATGACGCTTGAAGACTGAGAGCCTTTCAAGCCTCCCTTCACTAAAGAACAGAGGCAACTCAGTAAACTGGAAAGCAGTGATCCAGCAAACATTTTACTGCTGCAAACTGTTTGAAGCAAAGATATATGGGAGTTTATTTGCATATAACTTAATATAAATTCCAACTGCATCCTGAGTGTAAGTAAAGATTTTTTGTTTTGTTTGGCTTGGCTTTTGGGTTTGTTTTTGATTTTATGATGAACAGACTTAGCAAACATTTCCTAAGCTGTCTGCTGTTTGGAATTCCAAGTCTGAAATAAAACATAACCATGCTACCGGCTCCAGCGCTGCCTATCTCACAAACAGCAATAAAACCCACCAACAATTAAATAACAGAACGTTTACTTTACACAGAGCTTATGTGGAGCTTACAGCTTCACCTATAAAGTAACATTACAGATATAGCAAATCTACCAGCAAACTAACAGAACTAAACTGACGAATTGCCTGTCAGTTGCTCTCTCTATATGAATATATAGTTAAAGGAAAAAAATAATCACATAACATCTGTAATAATAATTCTGTCACCTCTCTCTTGATTAAAGTATACCATACCATTATGATGAGAGTCCTGGGTCTGCTCATTTCATCATCGCTATCCAGCGGCAGAATTTCATGTGACAACTCCTCTCGTCGTCGTCGCCTGCAGATATGTGGACAGTTCCTCTGTACCACAGAACGAAAGGCTTGGAGCAGAACAATGCTGGCAGCACAACCCATATCTGCATCCTGAAGCCTACAAAATAACTTCTATGTTTATGCTATGTTTGAAAAACAGTGGCTCCTTGTCCCTGAAAACAGCCTACAGTGCAGCTGCAGCCAGCTCGCTCTCCAATCGCTTCCTTGAGCTCTGATCATCTGATCACAACCAAATAGCCTGGATGCAGACAGAGGAAAGATTTGATCCACTGAAAGAGAAACACACGCAATATTACGATGCTTTCCTCTCCCTCCCTCCTCCTGAATTCGCATGAGAAAATGTGCTCCCTCTCTTGTACAATCATCCGCCTCCTCCGATTCCAGTTTCATGGAACTGAGAGTATTAAAATTCCCAGTTCAAAAGAGCCAGCTGTTCATTAAACACACAGAGAGACATCCACAGCAACTGGCTGGATCAGTTTAAATACCTTTTTAAAAGAAGTCGTATGTAGCAAAAAAGCCAATATCTGAAAAGTTATTAACTCTCATTATCAGCACCGCTGGGTTTAAAACACTTTGCCTAAGGGCTTTTTACCACACACACACAAAAAAAAAGGCTCACAGAGGGATTTGAGCTGCAATGCTTTCACCACTTCTTGCAATTTTCTGAAGCACAGCAAGTTCATTTGAGTTGTAAATGTAACAAGTGGCAAAAAGGCAGAAATCTGTGTGCTTCATCCAGCTCACGCTAAAACAGCTGTGGCTCAAGGCGAAGCAGCAGCTCTGAAATGCCTCTCAGCAGTGGGGCTGTTTTGTGTTCCAACACATGGGTGCCTTCACAGAGAAACATCTTTACACCTACACAGAAGCCGGTGTAGGGCAGGGTCTCTGCAGGCAGAGTCTCTCTCTGAACCACACAGCGACGACCCTGCCAGAAGGGTGAGAGGAGAGGGTTTCTGTGGGTGATCAGTGGGTCCAGGCTGGGAGAAGCTGCTGCTGGCAGCCAGCACTAACAATTTGCCTCTCTGGCTCCTGCCTGGCAAGTCATTCAAAAGCAGACAAGGATGCTCGGCAATCACATGGCTGACCTGGAAACACAGCAAGCACTAATGGCAGAGTGTGTAAGGTAATAGCACGGGAAAGGAAGTTAGCACTAAAAATACCTACAGAAAATGGATTTCTCCTACACATTAGGAAAACTAAGAATTTCCAATAGGGTTTCCAGAGCAGCTGCTTTTAAGCTAATATGTGTAACTTTATTAAATGTGCACCCAAAACCATATTTGCCTTGCATCAAAAGGTTTTTGTTTCTAATGAAGGCTGTGAAAGTTTTGTCATCCATTCCCACAGGGGCATAATCAACTTTATAATGTCTGTTAATGAGATATTTGTAAATTATACTCCTGTTCATGATCTCAGCCAGGAACTGCACTGAAAACTTTTCATGGAAGTACTTTTTCTGGGCTTAAGTAGAGTTTAATTGCCCAGCAATCTGGCAAAACACATCATAATTCTAATTAAAGCATTTCCCAGAAAAGGTAAATCCTTTAGATCTGTCCTTTAATAGCAACAAACTCATCACCATTATTTCTTACCTTTATTTCTTTAGAGCAAACTGCTTTTGAGTGTGTGTGGAAAGCAGTCAGCAGCTCTGGCAGGCACTGCCCACCCTGCCCTCCAGCCCTGCCCGTGCACCCACCCAGCTCTTCCCCCTGGGACCCTCCACATGCCGATGAGATGTCCCTGCCTCCCCAGCAGCAAACCCTGCAGAGGGGGCCTATCCTATCATGCTTTTAGTCTGACTTTCCTAATGGGATTACAAGGGCACAGTGGCACAGCCGAGTAATTCCTGCACCAAATCAGCAATCCTGCTGCTGCTGCTATTGTTTATGTTTTCATCAGCCTCCTGTGTACTCCAGAGCTGCAGCTGACACCTTGGCCACACAAACGATGCACTTGGCAGCTGGGAGAGCACCAGTCCTACTCTAATTCCAGCAGCAGCAGTACGGTCCTGGGTAACATCTGCTGCTGGCTGTTATGGCAACTGCTCTGCCACCTTGGGGGCTGCTAGCACATCTCCTGTCTGTCTGTACAGCATCTTCCTTCAGTCACCACTGCTCAGCTGGGAGAGTTGGCAGCATTTTTTTGGAAATTTGGTTTCCATAGCACAGCCCGACACTGTCGCACGTGGTCATGCACGTGTGTATGGAACAGCCCCCTAGGGCTCAACCCAAAGCTTCTCTTTGGTCTCAGTAAAGAATCCCATTCATTCCAGTGGTCTTTGGATCACACTATTCTCTGGCAGTGGCCTTAGTAACTTCATTACAATTATTAGTGGATTAAGCTATTATTAGATACAAGTACAAATGACACAGTCTTGGCATTTCAACTCTTTGGAGAGAAAAAATGACACTTAGTCTGAAAGCAAGTAAACCAAAAAGCCAAAGCCAGCTAAAAGTAGCCTTCAGCTCTTGATCAAAATTCAAGAACTGAAAAACAGCTAATGCACAGGGGAAAAGAAACCACTGAGGAGCTAAAAAACCCCTCCTGTTTTAAGGAAATCTCAAAGAGGCATGAGCTATCATTGGAAAGGAAAACTCCCAGCCCACTAAAAATGCCAGGACACACACAGAGGATCAACAGCTTTGTTTTACAAAGGTAGGGATCTCATTAGCATACATTATGTTTATACACCAACTATCAACAGTGTTAGTTACTCTTACAGTGAAGCACTGAGCACTATTTTGTGTTAATTAGCACTTTAATCCAGAAACAAAATTCAGTGAAACCCCCTGGGATGCAAAATACTCCTTTATGCAAGCAATTCCTTAATTCCCCATTACAAAGACTTTGGCAGCAATGCTGGGCTAAGCAATGTGCACACTGGAAGCCTTCCACTGCCCACTCTCACTCCACTCTTAACCACTGCTCATTTTAGCTACACTAGGTAGCCATGTAACACCAGCACGATGGTTTATGGAATCAGGCTGGGAAGGAGACCACTAAAGGCAACTCGATGAAGCAAAGGGCAAAAAAGAAAAAATTACACGGGCAAGACAATTGTTTTAACCCAGAGGACTTCAGTGACCCAGTCCTTAGCAGCTCCAAGGGTTGGGTCAGTGGAGCAGCAGAGTTGTGCAGGAACAGAAGTGCACACACTTGCCATGTCGTATAAAGTCTGTGATAAGAAAGCAGAGTTCAAAGGCATCTGTATCCTCAAGCTTAAAGCTATCCCAGCCTCAGCTTCCACATGAAAGAGATGCCAGTTCTGCCAAAGGGCAGCCAGGGCCTGAAGAGGCAAACTCTCTCTGGCATTAAGTCTGTAGCAGACAGTAAACTCCTTCTCCTCCAAGCACTGGGTTATTTCTCTTCCACGATATTCCCATATTTCTGTTTCTGCAGGCGGCAAGTCTTTCTAAAGATACTACCAGACATTTCCTTACACATCTATTTCATACCTCATTAGCACACCACACTAAAAGCTGTTTTCCTTCCCACAGCTTGCTTTATTCCATTAATTTTCCTTTCTCTTTGCGGCATTTGAATTCCTGTGATCATAATAAACAGGATACAACCTATTGGTATTTTGATCTTCAGCTGAGGGCTTTAAAGAGGAAGGCAGAAGGGCAAGTCTTGGAGAAGATTTAGTGAGAGAATGAATTGTCAAATTCAACATTGATCCTTCCTTCCACCTGCAAAGGAGGCTGTGTTCTTCTCAAGCAAGGAGGACAGCTGCAGGTTAGAATCCCCCTCTGCCACGAGAGCTCTCAGCTGCCAGCATGACATGCACCATTTTGTTTGGTTGTTTTTTTTTTTAATCTGGAAAACAAGCCTGCCTCTCTATGGTGTTTTTGCATGACATATACTGAGAAGCTACACAGAAGCTCTTGTGGTGAGGCAATCCTAAAGCAGCGGTGGCAGGTGAGCACAGGAACCACCAACATGAACAGGAACACCCCTGGAACTGCTTACAGCAGCGTGTTTAGCCTGGCCCACAGGAGCCTCAAGCCATTAACAGGAACTAAAAACAGCACAGCAGTACAAACAGTAAGAACTACACTGTTAGAGATGATAAGGCTCATGCCACCATTACAAGTTACCAAAGTTTCCATTCCACATACATCTTATCCTGGTACAGATGATGAGCAGCTCCCCAGCAGCACATAAACAACATAAGTGGCTGTTACTCACAGCTCCACACACAGACCCACCGTTTATTATAAAACTTCTCTTAGGTTAGTCCATACAAGAAGCAGATGAGCATTTGAGGCAAGGTATGACAACAAAATTATAGTCTCTGTCTTGATGCAAATGAGGATCATTTCAGTAAGCTAATATCTCATCTCCCAACACTTAAATATTTATCACCCACATCACCCTTTCAAAACAAAAAGAGCTGATACACATTTCCTTAGCAAAGGTCTTTGACTCCAGTGTTTGTTTTCATAAAGGCTTGGAGGCACTTGCAAAGAAAGCAGAGGGAAAAAAAACACATCCAAGTTTGAAAGTCTCTCTCCACGCTCTGCTGCTTCAAAACAAACAGTGGAATCTTAACCAGCCTCCAAGGAATCGGCATCAAGACCCAGATCAGACAGGTGAAGTCTGATCTCCAAGAGATGGTCTTCATGGCAGTCAGGCCTCTTTTCCTTGCATATTTTATGCATGAGAAAAAGCTAGAAGTACATATACCTGAGTAAAAGCTCAGGTCTTTCCATGAACTTTTTTCTAATGACTTTAGCCTTAAAGCAATGTGGAGAATACCATGTTCCAGTGGCACCTCTCATAGCCACAGAGGCAGCATTTCCAACACACCTCCTGTTCTCTGCTCCCAGCGTAGGTCTGGGGGAATACAAGAACCCACCTTCAAGGAGCTGCCCTGTCTTATCTTTCCAACAGTTATGTCCCAAACCTTTCACATACAGCCCAGTGGTCTGCAAGAGGCTGTGCAGGGCTAGGCTGAACCACTGCTACCATATGTTTTGAGGGAGGACAAAAAAAACCCCCCATGCTTTAAAGGATACATGGGGATCCCACATTTACTTCAAAGAAATCTTATGCAGTCATAGGTGCAACAAGCCATAAATAGCATCTGTGCCTCCCACTCTTAACATACCCTCTTGCACTCATTTCAAAGCATTCATGCACTGTATCTTCAAGTGTTGCTGCAAAAATGGTTAAATACCAGAAACACTCAAACAGTGGAGTAGGTCACTACGAGTCAGAATACACAGGCTTTGTATTTCTTTAGTTTCCACCATCTGCTCCCGAGTGACCTGGGAAAGCAGGCATGTACTGCAATAACTGCTCAGCATTTTTCATCTTGAAATTGTGTTTCCTTCTCACAGCGTTATCCTTGACCAACACACTCCTAACATACATACATTCCTAACTCCATACATTCCGTGGATTTTTACAGTAAGTAAAAATCCACGGAAGAGAATATATGGTTATGACGATGTGAGAGGTGCTTGAATCACTCAGCCACCTCACTTCTCCTCATTGCACCTTCCAGCAGCGAGTGATGCTCACACCACGGCGAGTCAGAAGGAGCCAAGGCAAGGCTGCGATGTCACCTGGCTGCAGAGCACACAGGGCTGCAGAACGCGGGCGTCTGGCACCCTCTAGGGAGTAGTACATGAAAGACCAATTCACAGCTGCTGCTTCCTGCCTTCACCTGCTGAAAATGGAAATAATTGCTACAGACGTGGGAGGAAAGGAAAAAAAGTCAGATCAGCACAGAAACAGGCTCCAGTGGTGCCTTTCTGCTCTCAATATTCCTTTGTATTTCATGTTGATGTCTGGTGCAAAGTGTTATATAGAAGTTGTGTGGAAGACTCTTAATTACTACCACGCTGTACACGGCCAAAATACAGGTTTCCCTTATTAGATCTCACAGCTCATGGCATCAATAAATTGCAACCACTTGACAAATAAGAAAAAAAATTTGTAAAAGACTGGTGTAAGGACTTCCAACAGGCTATTGACAGAAGCTGGTCTAGAATCCCCTGTCTCTGGAACTTCAACCTCTAAAGGGGTTTCTCAGAATGTTCTCTTTACATAAAAAGTGAAATAAATCTGTAATCTGCAGGCAAATAGTTTCCATACTCTTATTTTCAACCCAATTGAAGCACCCTGCTGATTTTCAAGAAATTCCTCACTTTGGCAGGTAGTTTTCCACAATTAGAGTAGGATTTTTCATAGATCAAGTAAAATAGAGGACTGCAGCCCATAGGCAGTGATGAAAACCTCCTTATTTCAATGCACTTCAGTGGTTTCTGGATCTAGCACGGAATATTCCAAAGAGCAGCTAAGAAGAGCACTGTTGTGGTTTCCTTAAACATGTAACAAGAAAAAGAAATCTTTGACTTCAAACCAGGAAAAAGAACTACTTAACCTACAAAGCAAACGTTTGTTTGTTTTTTAAAAGAACTTTTATTATCCCATAAAACTAGTCGGGAATTGGAGCTACCAAAAAACTCATCTTTTCTCTGGCACACAGTTAAATAAAAACATAATGTATTAAGATAAACTCTGTGAAGAGTTTTCACCAGAACTTATAGCCCTGGCTCAGCTCACACTTCTAAAGCAAAGATTTTACAGGTAAGTCACAACAGAAAAAAACCAGCCACCACCCCACTGGTTCCCAAAAAAAACTGGTAGCAAATTATTAACCTCTTTCAGAAAGATACACATTTAAACTTGCACACAACCCCTCAAATAGCATTATCAACAGCTGATCCTGTTACTAGGTGACCTCAATTTCACTAGCCCAAAGGGAGAGGGTCTGAAAACCAAGACTGGCATAGAGAAAAAAAATCCCCCCCAAAATACCACAGTGCCTGTTTTCACTCTAACATGTTGGTTTTGTGGCGTTCCTTACAGCTGAAACAGAGTGCTACTTGTCTGCTACCTGTCACACACCAAGATCTCCATGACATGCATAAATTCCAAAGCCTTTTGTCTAGATGTTTCACAAATCAATTTAAAAGAACAAAACACACACAGCCACATGGGAAGAGGCTCTTCCCATAGAAGAGCAAATGCATTCTCCATTTCCTGCTCTGGCACCAGCCCTGCCACTTAGCAGAAACACTGGAAAGAGAACCAGGCAACTGGGGAGACCAGGCAGGAAGAGCCCAGAGCCCCTCCGAGCGCACATGGAGATGTCAGCGGCCACTAATGAGGTTTTAGGAGCAAGATGTGGGTTTGGATGAGGTGTCATTTGTACAGCAATGTTCTCTATGCTGAACGGTCTGAACAGCACGGTGGTTTAATAAAATACCACTCCTTCTCTAAAATATGATCAAAGGCCTAAAAAAAACACTGCAAAACCTCTCACCCACATCCACCAGCTTTGGATAAGAGCCACAGAAACCTTTATTGCTGACATCTTGAAGACATTGCATATCTTCAGGATATGCAACCTATTCTCTATTTCTGTAAGAGCCACAGCTTGCCATAATACAAAACTAGTATTTCTGTTCAAATACAGGCTAGAAACACAAATAGAGACAAAGAGAGACCGGAGTTACTTTCAAAAAGACCACTCAAATCTGGACTAAAGCAGAATTTTAGACAGTGATATTTTGGTAGAAAATGCATTTCTTATTCCAATTTGCCTCTGCTCCAAGCCAATGACATCTTTGTACTTACAACTCAGCCAACAACAGATAACAAAACCCAGAACTGCTCCAAAACAAGAGCACTTTCAGCCTCTAAGTCTTTGAAAAGATATCTCTTTCTTTGGGTCACAGAAGAGCCTGCAAAGGAAGGTATCTCTTGGCACACTCCAATCTACTCATACACTCCTTTAGTTTTCAAACAACTCACTTGAGTAGGGAAAAATGAACATGCCTTAACATTTGAGGTAGGAATTTAAATAACATAAATGAATTCTTTCATTTAATGTTTTTAATATTGTTTAACAAAGAAAAACTCATGGTTTACAATCAAGAAAGAGTGGAATCACGTATTAAATGAAGAGGCTTCATACATAAATGCCACAGCTTACACAGGACAGGTTTAAATTCAGGCCATACCAGATAAGCTAGAGAAGCAGGACTGTATTGATTGCAAATGCACACACAATTTTTACATTTTGAGAACTGAAGTGTGGCATTCAGTGGCAGCCTGGATGGCATCTTCACTTCAGTCACAGCCCTCCAGCACAGTTTCCCATTCTTCATTGTATCAGCACTTAGAATAACTACTGGGAGCTAAGCAGGTATTTGTCTTATTTGTCTTTATTTGTCTGTATGAAAAATTAAAAAAACTCAAACCCCACCATGTTTTCCCCTGCCGATGAAGTCATGCCAGAGATGTTACAGTTACACATCCCTCAGCTCCCACTTTTGATATCCCCTCTCTCTTTCAGATGCCAGACTGACAGGACAAGAACACCTTCTGCCTCTGAGTCAAGACTAGACATGTGATAGAGATTTGCAGCAATTCCTACCTGGCTCTGCACATGCTCTTCACAGAAGGCTTTTGGATTTTCAAGCCAAGAAAGCCCTTTCCAAACTTCTTCATAAAAATGATGGGCTGTCCCAGGGAGCCAGGAGTTTACCTACCTAAAGCATTCCAAACTAATTTAATGAATTTTTAGTTCAAAACACCAAATGCCTCGAAGCTAAGAATTTCTACTGCAAGCTGGGCATTCAGCAGCTGAAAATAAAGGACAAAGAGCTGGAAGCAGAGGCCAGTGCTAAAATGATCCTCAACTACCAACACAACACCAGCATAAGCAGAGCTCAGTATAATTCTGGATATCATGTGAGGTACCGCAAGCAAAGGCAGTACTTACACTCCCATCTTTAAAAGTGATGACATGAATACCCTGCTGAAACATGGCTGAAAGTACATGCACAGGCCTGGCCACCTTCAAGAATGGGCCAGCTGCAGAACAGACCTGTGCCAGTGTGCCCAGGGAATTAACGTGGTTGCTGTGTCCAGTTCTCAGATGCCCAGCACAAGTCCACGAACACAGAGGATAGAATTCTTTGCAAGATTACCAATACAGACTGAGGCTGAAGGAAATGCTGAGAAAAATATCTTTGCCCACCCTTAAAAAATTAAGGCTGATGGAAAACCTTGCCAGTCTACACTCTAGTGGGGTACTGAGAAGAGAGACATAGCAGCAGGGGATGAGACACACTGAACACAACACATGTAGGGGACATTTCAATTAAACATGGTAAAATTAACTTTTAACCATGAAGGGTGATCAAATACAGGAACAGGGCATCTTTGGAAAATGGACAAGGGCCTGAGCAACCTTGTCTCTCTAGAACTGCTTTGAACAGGGAGCTGGATTTGACAACCTCCAGAAGTTCTTTCCAAACTGTTATTCTGTGAGTAAGAACACAGCTTATTCAGCCTAATAAACCAGAGCCCAAATTTGTGCTCTCTTTGGGAGAGCCCCAAACACAGCCAAAGAAGAAGAGCCACCTAAGCCAAAGACTTAAATCAAAGGCTAGAGGCGATGAACTGGCCGTTTAGGCCATACAATTTCACTTCACGTAAGGCTCTGTTTCTAACCTAACCCAGAAGCGAACAAAAGAGGCTCCCAATCAGGCTTCTTTCAACTCTAAGGCAGCTGTACAATCCCTGCTTATTATTTCAAGGCAATTTTACTTTGAGGCACATGCAAAGAGTTCAGCCAGACGCAAGGAACAATCTCATTCAATTTCCGAGCGTAAGCTTCTACAGCTGCAAAAGGGAAAATTAAGCACAAAATGTGGATAAAGTAAAAAAAAGAAATGCAAAGTAAAATCTGGACACATGTGGGCCAGCAAAAACTGTTGTCTCAGGTGCGGCTCTCCCATCACTCCTTTCCCCCCAATACAGCAGCTGCAGATGTAACCTTTTATCTGTCAGAAAAGATCCCACAAGAAGAATATGGATTGTCTCCACTAGCAGTATAATAATGTGGTTTCTGATTCTTTTGTTCTTATCAGTGCCAAGAATCCAAAATAAAGAAGCTAAGAGTTAGGACTCCTAAAGTTTCTAGGCCTATAAATATTACAGATCTGCCTTGATTTTTTTTGTTTATATATTACTCAAAAACCCTTACCCAAATCTGACAGGTCCAGGGGCAGACAGCCAAGCACCTTTTCCCTGTTTGATCATGTCAAGTATCACTTAACCATGATATTTCTTGGGCTAAAGCAGGGCAAAGTGTTAATTTCTAAAGAGAAATCCGCATACAGAGAATCCTACTGGCGTAGACATCAGCCTTCACAAGACAAGAAAGGAATCTGTGTGTATATAGTGCCAGATACTGTAAGAGAAGTTATCCTCTTGATTACATCGTAAGGGCTGATTAGCTCCAAAAACCTTTCCCTTCTTAGCACATCCAGAAGCTCAGGGAGGCTCACATTCCTCCTGCTTTTACACCAGCCAGGAAGCCCAAGCTGCACAATGGAACAGTGAGACCACCCATACAACAGCATGGAAAAGAGACACGGTCCCTCAGACCCACAGTGCTCACTGGGATGTTGTCACCCTCTCAGAAAGGAGAGGCTCAAACACAGCTCCTCTGCCACCTCTCACACCACACCCAAGGAAGTGCCTGAAACCCACAGCTTTGCCCTTATCACCATGGGGGGAAAAAAAAGCGCACCCCAAAAGGCAAAACAAAAAACACCAACCCAATCAAAAAGCATCCTGCCCCTTTTAGAAATAACACTGCTGGGCTTTTTTCACAGCACAACAATGTGCTCACTATATCAAACCAAGTAACAGCTATTGTAGCAGCTAATGAGTGACACTGTCCCCTGGACAGCTTTTCTGTACAACATGTGGTTTTCATTTTATGTCTCTTGTCAGGATTTCACTCCCTTTCTTTTATTTGACCTCCAGAAGAGAATAAAATAATACAAAATCTAAAACTAATGAACCTTAAGTTTCTGGTATCCATTAACAATCACATCCACAAGGCTGTTGATTCAACAAAATACAAAATAAGCAAAACCAGCCCAATTATAAGTTGTTTGGCCTGTATTTGTTAAGTTCTAACACAGTCTCTATAAACATATGTCTTCTGGTTGGTATTTCAGGAAGAAATCCTTAGAAGAATAATATTTTGATTAGTAACATGTGTGTTTTGAAAGACTAATACTGAACTCCAAGGGAGATTAAAATATGAGTAGAAACTATGAGCTAAATACACATATGTGCAAAGAGCTTTCATTCTCGCTGACTGAAATGTCTGGTTATGAGTAATTTGTTTTTATTATTGAAGTCCTAATAACATGTGCTATTGACTTTTTGTAAAATTAACTGATATTTATGAAAATATCCTGTTCTTACAGAACCACTTCAGAGCATTACTTTAAAAAAATAATTACCTAGTATATAACAGAAGTGATGTCATTCTCTAGATTATTATGACACATCTCAAATGAACTTCTAAAGTATCCTAGTAATTTTAGGTAATATCCAAATGTTGACCTCTTCTCTTTTTAGTCTTTCAGGACCTTTAAACCAAGCAAGAAACAGAGATCAGCCAGATTGTGTTTTTCAAGAAATCACAATTATTTACACTTGCAAATGAATTTATTTATTTCAGGGTATCAAGCAGTTCCCTAATTGTGTGTTCCATGCAATTAGATTTTTAAACAGATGACCAACTTCCTAGACCAGCCCATGATTCTTCTGCTGGCAGCTGGGCATTCAACAGGGTTATGTTCTTAAGCAGCTCCAGTAGAAAAGGTGAAAATGCATAAGAAAATTATTTAAAAGTTACAGAGTACACAGGGGAACTTTAACCCAAAAGATTGTTTTATAGTTGTTTTTTAAGGAAGTCAACAGCCTGGTTGTCTATGCTGCCAAAGTTTTCATTAGAACATGCAATACCAAGTGAAAATATGATGGTACATGCAGATTCCCTTTAAACATACCCCCTTTTCACAACAAGGGAAAATATTCCCAACTTTGTTTTACAATTCAGATGGAAATTTAAATGCAGAGATAGCAACTGTTCATTTCTGCTGAAATTCACTCCAATATATAATTAGTGTTCTAATTAAAGTTAACAATCATTTATCACTTTCTATGTAATGTTACAATTATTTCATGGTAACGCAGAGTTGCAGCCAACAGAAGAGCTCTCACCTCGATGTCATTCATGCTTTTGTCAAGCAGCTGAGCAAATTAGGAACAGTTACAGCTAAATACCAAACACACACTGTCAGGCATAAGGGCAGACTTGGTTACAATTACTCACTCTCAGTATCAGCGCTTCACTCTTGATGTAGTAACACCAAATTCAACACGACTGCTCTTCACAAAAGATCAGGCTGGCAATTTACTGAGGAGACTGCTGGGGCACAGTGTCACTGGCATACACAAACACCAGGAATGGAAGCTACTGCACTTCCAGGGAGACACCTAGAGATGTCCTCCACCCAGCACAAATGTGCCAGCACATCTCAGCAGTCTGGGAAGCAGCACCCTCTGGCTTTCAAATCTCATCTATCAGCATCTGATTTGAAAAAACCACAAGCACAAAAGCCAGCCCCAAAAGACTGCTGCACCCTGATAGGAGGCACTCCCCTAATCAAGACATCCTGCTGAACCAGTGTTCACACGACTGCCAGCCCAGAGGAACAGGCAGGGTGAAAGGTTAGAGAGGTTCGCCTCCATCACACAGGAGTTTGGGTTGGAAGGGACATTGACATTCTTGTGGATAGCACTTGCTTGGGGTCTACAAGAGACAAAGACACAATTCCTCTCAAGAAAGTATCTATCATCCTATTCCAAATATAAATTTAGCTGATGATCTGGGAAGCACATCAAATGGCCCTACAATTATTATTTGACTTTGGAGTGCTGAGGAACCTGGCATCTGCCTATGACATGGGACTTCTGGAAGCTCTAACCAGATCCAGAAGAGCAAGCCACACTTGTGAGAGCCCAAACTTTAAAGGCAAATCTAATCCCACTTTCCAGCTTGACTATGCAAACAGAAATCTGAAGATATTACACTGCAGTCAAAAGAATTACAGGGCAATTCTGTATTTTTTAACCAAAACCCGTTCAATCTATTTAAAGCAACAACTACATTTAAATTTGGCTGTCACTGACATCGTCTTTCCCACAGTAACAACAAATGTTGAAGCCCCAGATGGGTTAATATTTATGAGAAAGGCAACAGAACATCAAACAGAACAGGAAATAGCATTTCCTGCCAAACTGTCTAAAAGCAGTCATACCGTTAGCACTGCACTTTGCTGGCTTTTATTCCTGTTATCATATAGACAGACAAGAAAAAGCAAAAAATCTGCTAAGGTGAGCCCATGATAATAGTAACCAGCATATATTATTCCTATAGACGTTAACAACAATAAAATAAATGAAATCATGAACTGCCTATTATTGCCAGTAATTTTTCTTCTAGAAAGGAAAAAAATTCTTCACAAACAAGAATTATAGGAGGCTGGTGTGCTAATGTGCCAGGATTTCAGTATTGAAGGCACCCACGGGGTTCCCCTCAAGGCACAGCTGTGTCAGTACACAAAGTTGTTAAATCAAAACCTAGCATTTAATTGGACTTAAACCAGACACACTCCAAAATGTAACACAGCCCCCTCACACCTTCCCCAAAGAACAACAGAAACAATCAGGAAGATTTCCAGGCAGCTCCAGACACTGGTGATTCAAAGGCTCACCCTTAACAGCCATACTTGACAGACAAGGCAAAAGATTATCATCTCCTCCCTAAATATTCCCATTCAGAATCATCTATCTAAGTACTGTAGCATCACATGGAAATACATCCAGTTCCATGGATTCCAGACTCTAAGAAAATAAAGACGAGAAGAGAGGGGAGAGAGAGAAGGAAAAAAAGGGGGGAAAGGAAGGAAACAAGTGAGAGGGAAGAAGGAATTTATTTTCATACATTTAAAAAAAAAATTCCTTAGCTTTAATTCCTTTAATTCTTGTATTTTAAACTACTAATAACCACACATAAAGGGACTTCTTGTTTTTCAAAGTTTCACCTTTTTATCTGTCAGACCCAGTTACACACCAAGCAGGAACCCCTCCTTGTGCACCACAGAGCTTTCATACCACAGCTTTTCAAGCTCCAGTTACAAGTCATTTGCTGGCTCCCATTCTTGATCACACAAAATCTTCCCCCAAAATAAAGAAGCTCACATTTTCATATCTGAATCCCTGACAGATCCTTTAGAACTAGGAATCAGAATCTTCTGAAATACACACTGGGAAATAGCAGTAGAAAACAGAAACCCAGAAGTGTTGGGGCACAATGACCAAGCAGAGCAGCCCTTATACCTTATTCTAGCACATCTCAGAGGCGATCATCATGGAATTTAAATCCAAAGTTCTTGTCTTAAACCCCCCCAAACCAAGCATGCCACATTATTCTAAGGAAACTGATGTTCACCTTATTTATTTGAGTCAATTAAAAAAAATATGTACATTTGATATTGATATAGTCACACATTGAGACATGGAGTTGTCTTCCACACTGCACTGAACAGAGAACCACTGGCTCCTTTAAGGAAACAGACACAGGAAAGGTTCTTCTTTCAAGAAGAGTCACTCAGTATTATTGGAACTGTATTTTATCTGGTGAACAGTCATTCAAATAGCAACTATCAGTACAAACCCACACGTTCAATGGAAAAGCTCACACTAAAGCCAGGAGAGAGATCTATCGCCAAAGGCTTTCCATCACCACGGGGTGGGGCAGAGGCACAGCAGGGCAGAGCGAGGGGAGGAGCACAGAGATCATCCATCTGCAGGACTGGCAAGGAGCATTCCTGGAAGAAGTGGGTTTTAGTGTGGCATGGATGGCAGGCAAAGATAGGGTGCCTGACACAACTGACAGACTGTTCCCTGCACAGAGAGGCATTAACAGGGGTTGAGACAAGTGGGAGAGGGACACAAAGCACAACAAGGATCCAGGACTGGAAGGGGCAAGGGCAGCAAAGCAGGGAGTGGGCAGATATGAGAATGAAGGAATTAGAGAAAAATAATATTTAACTGCAACATACAGGCCATGGCTAGTGATTTTGAAGGGTTCTCATTGCAATAACAACTCTAGAAAGAAAAAAAAAAGGAGATAAACTTCATATTAAGGTATGTAAGATATTGTGTCCCACTGTACTACTGCTCATGCTTATTGCAACACACAACTTGTAATGTTCACCTGAAACCTCTCTGCAGTTTTCCCCTCACCCTTACTGCCTCCTACATATTCTTTCCTCAGAAAGTATTTCATTGCCAACATCCCCAGCCAGCTGGAACTTCCATTGCTACATAAATCCCCCCCAAAAGTATCATTCCATCTTCTTCCATTTCCAAAGCAATTACAGCTAAACCACTTGGAGCTGGTGTGTTACATGAGCTCCAATTCTTTTCCAAAGTCTACAGAAACATGGAAACAACTGGGTATGTATTTGAAATATAAAAAGAAGGAGCAGGAGGTTTCTGAAAGACATTCGAAGAAAAGTAATCATCCACCTTGACTACAATTTTTTTGTTGTTGTTCATATTAAGGATTTCCTAGTGTTCCTGTTAAACCACAGGTTATTATTTGACCAGGAAAGCCAAATTTATTTTCATGTATCTCCTGAATTTCTGTTTTGTGGATTCTCTTATAAAACCTGCAAAATAGTTTTCATTGATTCAGGAGATAAATTCATGCAGCACTAAAGAGACCAGTATAATTCAACTCTACTTAATGTTGTATGACTTTGCTTCCATCAGTGTTTGCAATTTTAGCTGTTTAATGAAAGGGTGTCAGCAGAACAGAGGCACTGTGCAATCACACAGCTCAAAGAAAAAAACAACTGTAACTCATGTAAAAGGCCTAAAGTGAGATGCAGCTTTGGAACAGGCAGATGCTTTTTAGTAACTTGCTTTCAGAGCAGAGCTGAGCATGATATTTAACATTTGCATTGTTACTGTAATTGCTCTCTACCCACTGCTGGAAGTCCACCTGCTACCCGTGAATTGAAGGGAAAAACGTGTGCCTATATACTGACAACAGAAACACGATGGCTCAGCACATGTTCTAGTATGCATTGCAAATACGTGAATACAAAAGGTATTCACGCTCCACATGATATTCCAGAATAAATATCAAAGTCTGCTCATTACTGATTTTAATACTTACTCATCACTCCCTTTCTCTCTGCACACAGAATCAGAGGTGTGATCCAGGACTTGTTTTCCCAAGGTCTCTCCTTGGGAACGCACAGTTGTTCTGTACAATGAACTTTCAGGTATTTTGTTCCATATAGCTTAAAGTTCAAAGCCATGTAACAGTTTATCCCAAGGATGGCCAAATTTAGGCCCCTGAACCACTTTTGAGGCTAAGTAACAAAAAAAGAAGAAAAAAGGAGAAGCCCGGGAAAAGGCTGTACACTTGTATGTTCAAAGGAAGACTGAGATTGCTACAAATACCACAAGTTATTTATGGCGTGTGAAATGCAACAGAGGCATTCCTAACAAAAGACATCAAGCCTGGCCTGTGCCATGGTACTTGCACAGCAATGGAGAAAGCTCTTTCACGGGATAGGCTCCAAAGATGACTTCTTATCTAAACAGGCACAGTCCAACCAATAGCCCCCAGGCTGACTTCAGCCCACCACTTTCACTCAAAGACTCAACAAGCTCTGATTCCTTTCTCCTGCACCTACTCATAGCATGGAAAGGAGTGCTGTGTTTGCTTCCAAAGGGGAGAGAAGGGGGATGTGGAGGACTGGCATCCTGCCCTCCCCAAAACTGAACATACATTCTGCACAGTGCCTGGGTATAGGCAGCCTTTCCTTCCTCTATTCTGCTGACTTGTTGGCTCAGACTCCCCCCAGGGCTGCCAGAGCTTGCACAGGAATAAGAGGGAAAGACAGGAGGTCAAGAGTGGGCAAGGAGGAAGCAGCAACAGATGCCTCACAGCAGAAGAAAGAGATGGAAAAAGTAGTTTAAGGCTTTGTTACACACCACTGTGGCCAGAGGATACCACAGCAGTCTTTCCCCCTCCTCTCCTCATGTCCTTCTGCCAGGCACTTTTTCTGTCCCAGAGCCTGGCAAAAACTCAGATCACAGGAGAATCTTCTCACACTTTAAAAATACATTTCCTTCAAACCACGTCAACCTCTGCCCCTAAACCATGAGAAAAACCCAATCTAGAAAAAAGATCACTGAGGAAATTGCATCAAAAGATAGACATATCAACCCTTAGTTGAAACGTTCCAGGCAGCTTTTGGATAAAAGATGTTTCTAGGCCTTGTCTGCAGAGCCACTGTGCTCCCCATGTGGGGAGATTTTAACTCAGCCCTAGAAAAGCAGAGCCATGTGTTACAAGACACTTAAGAGTCCAGACTTTCATTCTTGCCTACAAATTAGAAGTACACTTCTCAAAATAATCGACCTAAACATGGTTGCCAAAGCAGGTACATCGAGCATGGCCAAGCAATACATTTAGATGATGACAGTTCAAGAACTAAAATCCAAAGACAATAGATTTGTTTTTCTTTTTGCTATTCCAAACATTCCTAGTCATACCAGTTTCAGAGAGAATATTTCTGTACTACTCTTGTTGATAAACAGTAACACATAAAAAAATGAAGCTTTTTTCCCCCTCTATCATATCCAATTCAATTGCATTCATTAAATTTCATTATATCTACATCATTTAATTTAGGTCAACACGTCAAAGTAACCTAGGATCATGTTTGCTTTAAGTCAGCCAGCATTATTCTCCTACCTGAACAGCCCATTTCAGACTCAGTGACAGAATTACCTTCCACTACCTCCACATTCCATGAAGGAAAAAGCAGGGAATTACACTGGAATTAAAAAAATCACTGCAATGCTGACAGCATACTAAGCTTCTGCACAATGCATATTATACAACTGCACAACAGCAATAGGGGGAAGAAATTTGTTATTTAATAATGAGTGCATTAGTAATTTCAAATGTAATACAGTGTATCTTTCAATTTTTGAGGTTTCCTTTTTTTTTCTTTGAGTCTGCAGAGAGAAAACCTTGTTTCACAGAGTCCACTGACTGTGAAACAAGGTTTTCTCTCTGCAGACTCAAAGATTCCCATTGCAGAGAGGCATCCACCTCCATTTCCCTCTATTTTCCTGGGATCTCAATGACAGAAGCTGCAGTTCACACTAGTCTACACAGTATGGACCCACACGTCACAAATCTATCCAGATTTCCCCATCTGATGTATTTTAATACAAGCTTAAAGAACATCTACATCTCAAAATACAAGCTTAAAGAACATCTCAAAACATTACACTGTGTTCCAAAACATGCAGTATTTGGGTTCCAGCTGAAAAGTAATGCTACAGCACCCAAGCAAAGAGGCTGGATGTTAACTCCCAGAGCAAAGCTGGGAAGGAGAGGCTGGGCAGCACCACCCAGTGCTCCAAGGGAACTCTTTACCTGTGTAAAATCTAAGGACAAAAATGCAAAATTCACCTCTTTCCTGTGTGCATCATGAAGGAAAAACTAGTACCAGAAATAACAAGTAATCTACTAAAAATTTCTTTAAGCAATGCATTTAGGTTTATGGGATTATGCATCAGTGACATGAAGTAGAAAAAATAACACAATACTGCCTTGAGCACCCAAACTAAAGAACAGAGGAGGAGAAGGGAGACTTGGGAAATAATGACGGGGAAAAAAAGAAAAGAGTGAAGTAGAAAAAGCCTTCCCAGCTCCGGAAGTCTTCCCTGACACACATCAATGTTTAACACTAATGCAGCTCAGTACCCTCCTATTACACTGCTATTTGCAGTTAGTGCTCTGCCCAGAAAGGGACAATGTAAGCAGAAGTCATTTACACTAAACAAGCATGCAAAGGACAGGCAGCCTTCAGTTACCTTACATTTTACAAAAGAGGGAAAATTTCCCAGGTCAGAAATGAGAGGACTAGGGGAAACTGAAGCCAGGCAAATTATTCATCCATATGGGGCAGCACAGCCTGTGAGGAGGATAAACTTGGAGATAGTCATTCTAGGGCTTTTACTACAGATTTATTGCATGTACTTGGGCAGTTAGCTCCTGGTGCTTTGTTTTTCTTATCAACAAAAACAGGGATAAAGTCAGCATTTGCTAAAATAAGAATATACAGTTGTTATGAAACAGACAGCAAGTATAATTTAGATTCTGAAAATTAACATTGAGTTCTGTGAAATGCAGGGAATCCTAAGCTGGAAACATTGCACACATGACAATCAACTCTTTGTGTAATAATCACATCTGTGTCACTACTTCATAGGGTTTTGACCTTGTGCTAGAAAAGTTACAAACATGTTTTGACTTCTGGAAGTGACACACGCACTGCAGAACTGCCTGTTGTAAACCACAACAATATTAAACTGTCTCTGTGTATATCCATCCTCCTCCAAAGCCAACAGAAGGCTTAATTTTCCAGCTTCTCTTTCTCTTTGCTATTGCTGTTCATCCTCTCCCCCTCAAGACCCCTTATTTAACCTTGCAGATAAAATAAAAAAGTTAATGCAACTTCTGTAAACTGAGAGCATTTTGAGATGCTCAAGGTGACTCAATTTCCACGAATTTAAAACAAAGTCTTAGTCAAGTGACAGATGCAAGACAACAGTAAAAACCCTGCACTTAAATCCAAGTGCCTGACTCTCCTCCCCTCCTAAATGACTGCCCAGGGATGCATATTAATGGCTTATCTGCACAAGTTATTCACCAACCTGACGAAGCTTTCTTGCAGCTCTCTTCATTTCCTTCCTTCGTTTTATGGCCTTCTTCAGCCTCTCCTTCCCCACAAAGTCTTTTCTCTTTTCCCCCATTTTCTCCAATGCTTTTCTTCTTTCTAAACCATTTTCCTCCCTTCTCTGTCTCCACCCTCTCTGAGACTCTGTTCCCTTATCTCCCTTTCCTTATTTCTGCATCAATTTCATTGCCAGTGCCAGCTGAAGTTCCTAGAATTGCTTGGGAGCACACTTTGCCCCTTTTGTCTGCCTGCAGAGGAGGGAGCCTTGCGGCTGGAGAATGTGCAAGTGGTGCATTCTTGCCAGTGCCCTTTGCTTGATTTGCCCTTACATCTGGGCTCCAGCAGCCAGCTGAAAGCAATCAGATCCTTGCCTGGGCCAGACCAAGTGTTCTTGGGATACCCCAGCTGAAAAACATCTATAGAATTACTTATCAGACACTTCAAAACAATAAAAAAATTGCTAAGAAAGGAGACTACTTGAAAATAATGTGGGTCTTACAGTTGAGCAAGAACAGGATGTCACACAAGATATAAATTAAAGGTGAGTTTTTGACTGTAGATTCACAAACAAGGTTCAAAGGTAAATTACAAATATAAACAAGTTACTTAATATTTCCACATTGCACACAGTTGTTAACATTCTAAACATGCCTGTCAAGCTGTCTGCCCTGAGCAAACCCTGACTCATCTCAAATGCAAAGGCCTGCCATGACAGAACTACCAGCTCCAGACTGTAGGTGATACTCCCTTATGCTGGTGTCATGAACAAACTCTCTCTCAACCACTAGAACAGGATGAGGCTTTCTCTGTAAGCACATGCTCTTAAGATTACTGCACCAGTGTGGGGTTTTTTTTTGCAGGGAAACAGACAAAAAAATCTAGCAGCTGGTGTGTGAAGACAGTGCATGTACACCTATGTACAAGCACAGAGGCTATTTTGTGTACAACACCATCATAGACTCACTGCCTTTATAAATGCATTTCTTGGGTTCACCCTAACAGTAGACATCAGAATAAGAAAGGAGTCTTTCAGAGTCCAGTTTGTGTCTTTGAGGTAGCTCAGGTAACCCTGTACCTTCTCAGCAGATGAGGTTTTCAGTGTTATTTCATTCACAAAATGGAAGCCCAATCACATAAGGGGAAAAGGCCATACAGAACAGGCACAATCAAAGCTCTGTTACCATTATCCGGGTACCAAGGCAGTGGGTGCTCCCTGTGAAGCTGGAAACCACATACATTACTTTTCTTGAGAGACTACAACACATCACTGGACTCACAAAGCAGTTCATTACTCACACAAAACTAGAAATATACAACCACAATGTAAACAGAGATGTTATTATTTGTAAAGTGCATACCACATAAAATACACATGGCAAACTAAGGGGATCTATTCTTTCAGCGAGGAATTATGGTGGCCCCAGGTAAGGGAAAAAGGAGAGGAACCCACATTGTGCAGAAGAGAGAGCTGTGTAATGCAGCCCTGACGTGAGAGAGACAGCCAGTACTCCAGGATTGAACATCACCACTCTGTGCTTGGCTGCAGTGGGCTGGAAAGAAACCTCTGCCAAAAAAAAGACACGTGGAGCAACAGCCCAATTCCAGACTGCTATTAACTTGTTTAACGATGGAAGAGAGATGAGGAGCAAGACCTGCTGCAGCTCCTTTATAAAAACAATGTCACAATACTTTATGTAAAGGATGAGGACTGCAGCCAGCAGTACTTAGCCAAATTAATTGAGATCTGGAAATAACAGTATAACGTGAAGTTTAGTACTAGCTAAGCAGTTAGCAAGCTGATTTCTAGGAGCACTGACTGGCCCATCCCCATTTTAAAAACTTCCAGTAAAGTATTGCTGCACTGACAGACACAAATGAAGCAACAGACATATTAATTTCTCTTTCTTGTGCACAGCTATTCAGTTTTCCTGGGCAGTGACAGCGAGTATTCATAAAGCAACTTTCAAACAAGTGTTTTCTAGTAGAAGAGACAAAGAATTTCTCATCAAAGTTTCAAAATACAATAAATTATTTACCTTCTAGTTGATGCTGATCTATTTCACTAGCTAGTTTGGTGAATTGCCATTTCTACTTGAAAGCTTAAGGAGGTAATGGAAACAACCTGAAGCAGAGACATACAGCATTAACACCTGATAGCAGCAGTCCTTCCACCTGCTGAAGAGCTGGGTAAATAATGTAGAATGTGTTACTTCTGCCAAAACATTGCAGTTACTACCCCCTACCAACAAGATACACACATGTATTCCACCCTCAATCTCTATTTCTACTTTTTATCTTTCAGGGCACTGCAGAAGTTCTTCTCTTATACAACACCAAATGACAAACATCCTTACTTCTGCCAACTCATTTTTCCTGATTATAATGGCACCTTTTACTTTTTACAAACAGATTTGTATGCTGAACACTAGCAACTGTTTTTCCCTATTAAATGAATAAACGAGCAAAAGTAAACGTGAAGGATACAAAAAAAGAAGCAATCTATATAACGACAGTAAAGAGCTAAAAGACTCAACACTTTTCTCTAAGATAGAGATTTGAACCCTATGCTCTTCCTGAACTGAAGGGTTGCCCCTAGAGCAGGTGCTGTTCAAATGTTACCAGCAGAAGTCCAGCTGCAATTCAATACAGGACATACACAAAAGCAGTACCAGAAGACTTAATTCTTTACTCTTTACACCTAATTCTTCACACATTACACATTCATGCTTTCCCTCCTTTGTAGCTGCCAGTTATTTGCAGACTCTTGACAGCAGCTGAGCCAACTTCCAAGACACTCCAACACAAGCCAGATTTAGTATAACTGGAATATAAGGTGCTGATACATCCAAAGCAAGATGTGATGAGAACCAACAGGCCTCACTGAATACACTTAATTTTTCTTTTCTGAGAGAATACTCACTTCTGGTACAAAAAGTCAGTTGAAGTTCAGCCAGAAATTTTGGGTTCTGTGGGACTTTTTTATAATAGCAACACAACAGCTTTACTGCAATGGCTGTGCCATTGCAGCATCCCTGAGTGCAAGGCACAGAGGCTAGAGGAACCCTAGCACACATTAACAGACCTGCCACCCTGGCATTGTGTGTAACAGATCCAGAGGTAGCAATCACTGCCCAGGACAGAACACCACAGCTCCACCTGGCAGCCCCAAAACTGCAATCCTGGTTACATCTGCCATGATACAATGGTTAATTCTGCTCAGTCTAGCTGATGTAGGTAGAAAAGATGAAGGGAGCAGCTTTGTACTCTGTCATGAGACCCCAGCACAAAGCATTTTGTAAAACTGCCTTTCAGAGACACCATTACTGGCAAACCAAAAAAGTATGGTAAAAAGACGGTAACTTCATTAAGTTCCCCAGAGCCATACATATTCAACACAGCAAGCAACTCAGACTTCAGAACCATTGTGCCTGCTGCTGCATAAAACACATCTGGAAGTCCCTAAGTGATCCCACTGAGTGGTATAACTGAAACCAGAATTTGGTCTGGCGTCTTCAAATCTTAACTTCAGAATCTTTAAAAGACTCATCTTTTCAGATCTGACTGTATTTGCCTCATATTGAATCAAAAGCCCTGATGAAATCCAGCATCAGTGTGTTTCATCAGTCAACAGGAAGTCTCAGAGAAGACTCATGGAAGTGGCACATGATTTTTGTCACCCTACAACTCAAGTCTCAATGTTTTAAAGATAGATTGAATAAAATACAATGTGAATACATGAGGAGTAATTAAATGATATATTCTTAAGATAGCAGTATAAGATTTGTTAGCAACACATTGAAAACACCACTGTCATCTAAGGAAACAGACCATTGATTTCAGATTTGCCTCATCAATTTATTTCTGTTTTGTTTCTAAATTCTTGGAGCAAAGACACAGCAGAATAAAACATACTTCTAACAGAACTTCATTTATAATACTTCAAGATGCAATGAGACAATACAATAGTTTAACTGGTACCTGAACTGAAATATACCCTCTTTGGGGACAACTACTTAGCACAGTGTCTGGTTAGACAAACCAACCATGATAATTTCTTGAAGGTTTCCACCAAAACTCCGTCGGTGTAGTGGGTCCTGTTTGGGCCAAATTCTGATCTCTGTGTCCAGAAGACAGGACCATGTAAATGGTGGTGCAGTTGTAGGGATGCTTTGGGATTTGAGAAGGGCTGATACCATGTTCAACATTTGTGGGAAGTCAGAAGAGACACGTAACTTCTTCTAGGCTTTCTGGAAGCTGACTGTTAAAGCACTTCAAATCTAGCGACATAAAGAAAATAACTCACATTTGGTGTACAGATAATTAGGAACTGTGAACTGGCTGCTGCCCCTAAGCACAGCAGTTGCTCTAGCACAGCTGTCCATTTATACTGGGCAAGAGCCCTGAGAAGACGGGAAATGCCCAGTAACTTTATGGGAACACAGTTGCAGAATTACTTCCTGTTTTACGCAGAGAGAATGTATAACAGCTAGGCACTGCCATGGGGTAAACTTTGATGAGTGATGACCTTTCACTTACAACTTTTCCCTCTACTTCATGAGCTGTTTTGTCTGAAAAGATAGGAAAGGAAAATATTTATCTGAATTAAATGATTCACAGAAATGATATGCTTAATCATCTAAAGAGTCATATAACAC
The DNA here is from genome assembly GCA_013396875.1 of Vireo altiloquus. Taxonomy (NCBI): domain Eukaryota; kingdom Metazoa; phylum Chordata; class Aves; order Passeriformes; family Vireonidae; genus Vireo; species Vireo altiloquus. Next base: position 151,043 of record VZRF01013837.1, on the reverse strand, counting down.
TCATAACACATAGCTTTAAGTCCAAAGGAATCTTAATATCAAAATGGCTAATAAATGACTCATAAATGCCTAGAGATTTGAAAAGGCTAGTAGATATTTCACTGTGAACCCTAACAATTTGCCATTTGTGCCCATCAGCTGAGGGCTTAGGTAGAACTGTGTAACGGGAGGAGAAAATACAGGTAAAATAGTGTGGCAACAGTTTACAGCCCTGTTGTGCTGTTCCACTGATGGAGAGAGACGCGGCCTGAAGCCTCATGCAGCGCATTTTAAAAGCGAATGAAAGTAGGAAGAACAGGGTCTGTGTTTCCGTGGCATTTTAGGCTTCTTGCGTGGGGTTTCCAGTGGAAATCACCGGGAGCGCACACGGCTCTCGGTAGCGATGGTGACACCCGGGCTGTACAGGACCGATACCTCAAGTGGCTGTCACACGCCGGGGATCCGCGCCTGTCCTGGCACCGGCTGGGCGCTCCCCGGCTTTCACTTATGCGCCACCGCCAAGCCCAACCAAAGGGAAAGAAAACCGGCGAAAGCCAAAGGAGGATGCCGGGCCGCCGGCGAGGGCTGTCGGCGAGAGCTGTCAGGGAGGGCTGTCAGCCCGGCCGTGGCACGGGCACGGGGAGGCGCG
>VZRF01013837.1:0-150114 GCA_013396875.1 Vireo altiloquus | reverse complement strand
GGGGACGGCCCCGCGCCCGCCCCGGCTGCTGCGAGACGGCTGCGCACCGAGGGGGATACGGGGGCTCAGGGGGCTCAGGGAGGGAGCCCGAGCCGGGCCAGCGCAGCCGCACCGCTTTCCGTGCGTGCGGTCACCAAAGGATGCTCTCCCGGCAAGGCTGCGGGTGGGTTCGGCAGAGGAAGAGCTACTCTTGATATTAGCCACTTGCCAAGTTGGGAACCTCGGCTCACGGAATGAAACCGAAGTGGTCTCCAGGTTTCATGAGAAATCAACTCTTTGGTCATCGCCACGGTCCAAGGAGCTCTTAGAAAGCATCCTCCAAGCAGCACAGAGACCCGACACAGATCAAGGCTGGATGTCTCCCAGTCCATCTGCAGCTGGAATGACATCCCTCTCTCTTCACCATGGAAAACTCAGCCGATCCACAATTAAGTTTAGCCGTTTAAGCCCACAAAAGTTGCACAATAGTCACAGCTCTCCCAGCCCCCAGCAGAGCGATCATACCTTCTATTAGTAGGAATACAGCTTTGTGCCTTAACACTAAAGCTGCAATGTGGAGAATATAGGATTGCTGTGAGAACTGTCTTAATTTTCTTCACATGATAATACTTATATTCTCCTCTGTAATGCAGAGTTTTCCTTGTTTGGTTAAACTTGTAGGCATGGGAAAGGAGGTAACCATGAGAGATAACACATCTGAGTGTATGGCAAACCCTGTAAGAAAAGATTGAAATAAAACCCGAGGAACTTCAGGTGTAATCCCTGAAGGGCAGTGCTGCTGTACACATGTGAGGGCAACAGCTGGAGCTGCAGAGGTGCTAAAACACAAAACCCAACAGAGTCAGTTAACATTTAGTTAGACTTTGTATTAGGGAATTAAATGTTGCAAGAACTCCTGGGTTACATCCTCCCTGAGAAGCACTGTGCATGTTTTGAGGGAGCTGGCTGTAAGACATGGCAGGCTGCAGTGTGCTACGAATTCACTGCAGCCTCCTCGTGGCTCCCAGTTCTCTCCTCCAAGCTTACTGAAGACACCAAAGGCAGCAATGATAACAGAGTTTAAGTATTGCTGTGCAAAGGAAATGTTTCCCCATAAAGTGAATTATCTGAAGCATGCTCCAGAATTGGCTTGAAAAATCAAGTATTCTGGTCTAGCCATTTCTATCAGGCAACAGGTGATACGTTGTAATGTCTTGGAGATGACGTTTGAAGCTAAAGATCAGCAAGAGAATACTACTGGATTGGAAAAGTTTTCTTGAGAAATTTGATGCAAAAAGTTGCTGCGAGATGGAAAAGGAGACTCCATTCATTTTGCAAACAATCCTTATAAGACTCATTTTAGGAAGGCAGGCTGATGTTGCAAAGAAACAAAAATAAAGAGTAAGTAGCCTCAGAAACTAGGGAGGCATTCTGCCTCAACACAAGGATGTAATTTAGGATAAATTTGAATGCAATTTATTGCAGACAGCAAAGAAAACACACATTGCATATGTGAGAAAAAATAAAGAAAATGAATGGTTTCTTCCATTCAGTATGTGCATGTACATTCTGGAAAATGATTTTAAGGAAATCATCACCATAACAGGTCAGAAACGTCCAGCCATCCCTCTCTTTGGGCACAGTACTGTTGTTCCTGCTCAGATGTGGTCAGCTCTGTGGTCAGGCAATAGCAGCCTGTGCTCCACAATACTTCTCCCTTCACAACTGCACGTGGGCAAGCTGGGGTTGAGTGAATATGCAGATACTTGTCAGTGAGCATTTGGCTGCTGAAATCTATTAGTAGACATCAAGAAATAAAAGAGCCAGCTGTTTCTACACCACAAACATTTTCAAGCCTGCAGGGAAGCAAGAAATATCCACAAATACTCAAGTAATGAGCAAAAAAAAGGCAGTTGGATTAAATATAACACATTTTTTATTATCATTCTCATAAGTAAACATTCAGTGATAGTCTAGGAAAGGACCTCTCACAGACAAGCCGAGTCTCTCGAACTGTCACATATAGTGCAAAGCACAAGTGTCCAGGATTTTACGTGCTTGTGGTTGTTAACTAAAAAACCATTATGCAAGAGTAATTCTTTGGGTTGGTTTCACAGTTCTTCTGTATTTCAGAAGTTCTTTGGTTTTCACATTTCAGTCAGTTGTTACACAAGGCCACTGCACGCTCTAAGAGGCCTTCCATTTGATTTTGGGTAGCCCATAGTGTGGTTGTGCTAAAAAAGTATATATGCTATATACTGTTAATTCTCCACCTTTAAAAAACTGTTACCTTGATAAACACATATTTAGCATTAGCAGAATAGCAGCAACAGCAGAGCTGTAACTTTGGATAGTCAATAAGGCTTGGACTAGAGATTTGGATTTTCAGAAACAAGTTATTCTTAAAACATTATGTTTGAAGTCTATTCCTTCGGCTACTTAAGTCTGACCCTGAGAGATGGGTGATTGTAGCATCACTGACAGAGAGAAATTTCAGCACAGCATAAAATGGCTGGCAGTAACTGTTTGGACTGGGTTTCCAGCTCTAAGTTGGCTTTGTATCTGGAACACTTTTTTTTCAAAATTCAAGAATGTTTGGGAAAATTTTGTTTCAATACCACTGCTAATCAGAAGCAAAACCCTTCAATTTGCAGTTGCATTAAATAGCAAGGCCGTATGAGTCTTGTCTCTGTTTAGCAAAAGCATAAAAATGAATTTTTTTCACAACTGTGTGTGAGCTGGAATAGACAATAGTTCCACTTTCTCACAAATGCATCAAAGAATCAGCTCCATTTCCCCCAGTGGCCATTTCCCCCAGGCTTATAGCTAAGCAAAAGATAGTGACTTTTGTTTATTATTTTAGCATGTTTGGTAATCAAACATTTCTAGAACTTCCTTTTGAAGCAAATCACAGAAATCTGTCATTTTATATATCTGTACTGGCAAACTTAACCAATATGCATTAGTTTTCTAATGCACAGATCCAGCTTTGTTATCTGGGCTTTCTAGTTCATGCCAACAGGTTACTCAGGAGTGTGAATGTTTAAACATTTTACCTAAGTTTTCTTTGTCCCTGAAATGGTCATTAACTTGGTTAGTGAAAAAGTTACTGTTTTTCTTACACCGTTAAGCTGGTGCACACAAACGTTAAAGGGAAACATTTTTTTCATTAACTCCTCCTCCCACCCCTGCCTCTTCTGCCCAAGTGCAAGTGCATTTCTGCCCTATCAGCACACTAACTGCAAAAGTGAAACTAACTGCTGTGGTTTTTTATCATCTGAGCTGCAAACCCTCCAAAACTTACTGTGGTGTAGCTTCATTTTCTCTTGGGCTTTGAATTTTTTCCTGTTGCGCAATGTAATGAATCTTCTTTAGCTTCTAGTACAGTTTTAAGTTGTCACTAAATGCTGATGAAGATGTTTGCTGCGTGGAATTTAGGAATCTCCATCACTACTAATAGCACAAGAAGGTTGACTCCTTTAACATGACTCTAAATGCAAGTGCCTTTTGCATTGGTCCAGTAATTCAGAATTTTGAAGACCTCACTATTCACTTCCCAGCTAATTCCTGCTCCATCCGGTTTGTTACAAATGACAGCATTGCACAATCTTTAACTGTTCTGCCACCTGCAGAACATGACATCCAACCTGCTCACAGCACCTGCCCTTCACAGGAGGAATGTGGCTGCTCTGGAACACAGTTCAGCCTGCCCAGGCAGAGCACACCCCACAGCCCTGGGGAGAGCTTCCTCCCTCCACACTGATACCTGCACTGCATCTGCATTGCTTCATGTCACAGTGCATGAACTCACCAAATTCAAGGTGATACTTCTATTTAAAGTTTAATATGTCATAGCACAAGATAGCAATAGAAGGAAATGAAAGCCTGCAAACACAAAATATCTCCTTCAACGCTCAAATTAAAAACTACAGAAGTAATAGTCTTGCACAGGCCTTTAATATCTACACATACAGACCCACTTTGCTGCAAAGGTTACGCTCTGTAAAAATGGGCTTATAGCATAAAGGATATTAAAATAAATAAGTTTCCAGCCCATCTACCCTTTCTCTAGGAGACCAGATTGGGTGTAGCTGCCTGAGTAGAAGCATCATTGGCATCAGGGCTATTTTAGCAAGGCAAGTAAGAGGGTCACGGGTGGCTCTAAATATTTCAAGTTTCATGCTATGACCTACTCTGTGCATGCATATAAATTTAACTATTTCTGCTAGATTTGTAAAGATGTAGGTTTATCATTGAAGAGCTACAACTGACAGTTCTGAGTGGAACTGTTTTTATCAATCAATTAACACATGTACGTCTTTAATGAATCAGGATCAAGTTGGTAGTTAAATGTAAATCTCAAACATGGGCCAAACATTCATCCTTTTTATAAAATCTTGTTTCTAGAAGACACACTGCTTGTAGAAGACAGGCTTTGACATTATTTTACATGTTCAGCAAGGTCAGAATGTCTTTCCTCAGTTATGGAATACCAAATCTGACCTCATATTTCGTTACAATGCCAGAGCTGAATCCTAGTCCTTCTAGAGTGTTAAATGTAAGAAGCTGAGAAGAATGGAACACTTCAGGGTTAAAAAAAATTCTATATTTAAAGACCACCAAAGTATTCAAGAACACTATTTAAATGAAAACAAAGATGTATACATATTTAATGGTATCTCTGACGGGGGCATGCAATAATGTAAGTCGCCAGAAAAATCCAGTATGTCTTGTGCATCTGACTTCATTCATGCTTTGAACCCTAGAGACAAGCTCCTTGCCCATCCCAACACCCTTAAATTTAATACTACAAGAAGTATTTATTCATCCAAACCAGTTTATTTTGGGTAATGTGTCTTTGCTTCTTGGATAGCCATAAAATTTACTGCCAGTTTTTATGTGGCAATATTAGCATGGTCTTAAGCTTGTGTAAAGTTACATGCAAAGAGGGCACTGCCTAATGGTTAAGGCAATAATCTCGACACTTGCGTTGATTCCTGTTCTGCAGTATTTATCTTCTCCATCTGACTTTCCTCTAGAAGATGGGAAAAACTATATCCTCACCATGGGTGTAATACAAAGGGGTTTGAATTCTTAGTTCACAAGGTCCAAATGAGTAACAAGGTTAGCTATGGCTGTATGTAAATATTTGTAAGAACAAAAATAATTAATTCTAATTTAACAGTTAAAATTTTAAGCTGTTTATCAGTCTCATTCAGAGCTGGAGTTTCACGAAAAATTTCCATCTAAATATTGTATTCCATTTCCTGGTCAGCCATATAATTCACATTAATCATTCTCCCAATAAATGGTTTCAGTACTTGCCCCTTTACTGTGGAAAAAGTGCAAGAGCAGTGCTGTTTATAGAGTATTCAAACACTGCATTCGGAACAGCATTATAAATACCTGGCTGGAACACACAAAAAAAGTAGTTCTTTTCAGCTGTGCAAATGCAAACCCTTGAATTTGTGACAGCTGTATTAGCCTCTTAGGGGAAGATTCACACATGCATTTAAGCACCTTTATGGAGCAGAAGCATTACTCAGTGATTCACAAGACACTCATCCTGTAAGTGCTCAGGCACTCACAGGACTACAGACATCACTGCAGACATCATTAAATACAGAGTGCTTTTCTTAAGTGTGCAGAAAATAACAAGTTTGGTGTTTAAACCTTTCTCTCTGCAAAGCTTTTATGAATTCTCAAGCATGGCAGCACAGAGCACTGCAACCCTTCTAACAGTCATTCTTCACATCCTCTCTCTACCAAGTCATCAAATTCATTTTAGAAATTCTCATAAAATTCTAACATGGAAGCTGCAAGAAAAATCATGTCAAATCAATTTTGAGTTTATCTTCATCACTGCATGATTGATATGTTCTCAATTTCAAAATATAACACCATTATCAATTACATTAAACATACATTGCTGAGAGGCTCCATTTGGTATGACTGATACAACATCATGCATGATTTAATTGTGACACTAACCCTCTTGGAAGTAGACTGAGGTCCATTGCCACAAAAAAGCAGTTATCTGTCATATTTTGCATTGGTGAAAGTGCACATAATCACACAAATTAAACTACAGCTCAAGCAGCCTATTCCCTTTTAAAATAGAAATTCTTAATTCCGTGTAGCACTTGACAAGTGTGCATCATTAGAACCACCTCTTTAGTTTGAAATATTGGCAGAAAATTTAAATATAAAATAGGAGAAGCTTAAGGTAATTCTGTGTGATCACAGAGTTAATTTAGGAATATTCAGAGCAGCTTGAAACTTCTAGTAAGTGCTCCACCTGCACATTTTTCACTGTACTTATAGATGATACTAAAGGCAAGATTAATTGTCTTCATGCTTTTAATTCTCACTTTCATGTCCCATACCTCCATAGCACATACTCTTCTTTCAGAGTAAGCATATTTTACCATTTGTGGAAGTCAACCAGGTCAAGATCCTGACCTTTCCATTTTTAAATGCTATTTTTCCATGATACTCTATACAAAGTGTACTTGGCATTGAGGATTGCATTCCAGGAGTCTTCTTTTTCTTTTCTAAACACAAAGTCTGCTTGATTTTTCTATTGCTTGACATGATTAATAGGATGGGTCTTGTGACCTCTAAATTTCCTTTTAAAATGCATTTGGCCTGCTACTTCACAGGTGAAAATTCCCAATGGAATAGAAGTGGGGCGAGAACTGAATGCAACCATCATTAAATGGGTAGTCCTCCTGGGTAAAAGCTGGATGTGTTGTCATATTTCCCCTTTTTAAAAGCAGATGTTGCACAAATGTTTTTTTGTTCATGAAAATGCAGAGCACATAGATGACAAGATCTATGGTATAAAACAATAAACAGCAACACCAGCCAACCTGACTTGACTTCTGCCAAACCTCTTGAGCATTGCGTATACACAAACAGTCAACTCTTTTGAAAAGGAAGACATAACCATAACCAAGAACAAAGCAGGCAAGAGAAGTAAGGCAGAAAGTCCAGTATATATTTCAGTCATTTTTATAAAGGTAGACACAGGTTTCAGTAGAGTACAGGTCCAGTTTAAAGCAGTAGGAAATAAAGGCTGAACCTACTACTTCCCCTTTCTTGTGGTCATTTGTTGGGGGGCAGAAACATGCCTATAACAATGTACTGCTGCCAGGGTGGGAAACGGCTGCTGGAGACTGGAAATTCTGCACAGACGAATGGGAGTGAAAAGGATAAATGTACTGGATGTGATTCAGTACTTTCCTCTGTGAGAAAAGAACTTTTTTCCTTGCTTGCTCCATTTGAGAAAAAAAAAAAAGGATGAGATGCTGGAGTTCGTAGTCAGAGCACCCAGCTTGTTGAAAAGATTGATCAGGGAATGCATCCACCAGCTTGCACATCCCTAAATACAGCCAGGAACTTCAGTGAGTGGCCTTTGCCCTTATCTTTGCCTTCCTCCCACCACCCTGCCTGCGCAGGGGGAGGAGTTGTCCTCAAATGTCACGGGAAAAGCAGAGGCCTCTCCTCTGCTCTCTCTTAGACTCTTGTTCTACTGCTGCGCTGGAAAAGCAAGTAAGAGCCACAGCAGCAGCTCTGTGCAATCTTGTTCCTACCACAAACACTCACATGCTTGCTCTTAAAGCCTGTTCCTTGAAGTGGAAACGTGGTCACATCGTGTGGCTTTGGGGTAAGGTTTGTTCTCTATTTCTACTCTTGCCTCTCACACAAAGTGGCTGAAATCACTTTTGGTTTCACTATGTGCACAAATGCTCACGGTGAGACCTCACCTCACTTTGCCACTCACTCACTTTGCCACCAAAGTGCAGAAAGATTTCAGACGTCTCCCACAGCCCCTCTGAAATCTCATCTGACGCTGCAAGAGTGCTATTGCCAGAGCTGATTTAGTTGTGGAAAGCACTCAGATTGATGTAATCTGGCTCTCTATAAAATGTCCAGAGACCTGAATTTTCCAAGTTAGAAGACTCTTGGGCCCACTCCCACTTCTGAGTCAGAAGGGTTGAACAAAGTGCTACACCATAAACATGTGTCAGAAAAAAAATGTAAACAGGCATTCTGAAATTTACTTTCTAGAGGTTTAGTTTTGTTAAAATTTGCTGCTTTCTTCTTCACTTACAGAGGAACTTGGGGGATAAGAAAAAGGAGACGGTCAAATTATCTTTCCTCTGTTCTATTCATTCACAAGGTAAAATACTAAAAACTCTCAACAGGTCCCACACATACATTGGCAGGAGAAAAAGGGGAAAATGTCATCACTGAAGGATAAACTCTTTGCCTAGCAGCTGATTGTAATCAATTTATGTAAGTGAAAATCTGGAGTTTAATCTAATTCCTGTGACTATAAGAGCTGCCTCTGGGTCCAATTTGCTCGCACCATATAAAGTTTGTATGCCCTTGAGCAATCACTTTATATTTACAAACAACAATATTAGAATGGCAATAGGCTTACTTTTAATTTAAATTTAGACACATTATAAATTAAAAATTGTTGTATTTTAAAAAAAAATCCTTTTCACCTATCCAGCAACAAGGCCAATTTGATGTCAAGCTCAGATGATAACTCATGTAAATGAAAGGAGAGGGTTGTGTGAGCATATTCTACACTGGAGAATCAAATGTCTTCTTTCTGATGGATTGTATAACACTTTCTGTTATAATTCTGCATAATAATCTTTCTGATTTGAGTGAATAACATCTATAAATAGAAGTTTTGATACAGTAACGGAGTACAAAAATACTAATAATATAAGTAGGTGATTTGTTATAAAGTGAGAACACAGATGGGCACCATAGCTACATATCCGATGGAGAGAGCTACCCATGGAGACCAACTGAAAATCTGAACAGGAGCTTTTGCCAGCATTAGTCAATGTAAAGTAATTCTGCCCCTCTGACTGTAACAATGACAGGTGCCAAGATATCTCTCCTTTTTCTGTACTCATAAATAAACACATTCAACAAGATGGAATAATAAGTTACTCTGCTTAGAGTAACTCTATATACCTAATGTAACTAGAGAAGAGTGTTAAAAACTGGCTTGCAACTGTACTCTGAAGATGTTATCAGATTGTTGATTTTACTAGATAGTAATGATACATCATGTTATTGAGACTGACCAAATCTCATTAAATTTCATGAGACTAAATCCACTAATTTTACTGGTTTCTGAAATTCTCCCCTGCATAAGCAGGAGGATTCCAACTAACTTTCTGCTGAAATACATCTTTAACATGAGGGACAAACTCCTTCCTGAAGTGTACACACATATTCTCACTTAACTTCCATAGATTAATTAATGTGGCAGAGGGCAAAGATGCATACCTTACATTTAAGAGAAGATTTTTACAGTAATTACCACATCTTCTATCTGTATGATACTTATACCTTTTACTTTACCATCTGTGCAGTGGAACACAAAGATGCTCATTTCCCCAGGTGTAGAAAATTAAGTTCAAAAGAAGACCTCCCCTGTTACCTCCTACAGTGGAAACAGCCATGTAGAATGTCCTTGGTCCAGTTTTTGCCTTCAACATGCCATGATAGTAAACCACCTGGTTTTATAAACTTACTGCTACCATTATGTGACAGGTCACCATAGCATCCAGGCCCAAATGTGATTCCACTACAGACCCAGTGTCTCTCATTAATTTATGAGGCAGCAAACTACTGGAAATGACTCATGGGAGGATCAGAGACAAGCAAACAGAAATTCTTCTACTCACATATGAGAGTTGGTGGGATGGGAAAATTGGAAATGCTTTGGCATTACGAGCAGCAGGTAGAGTTCAGAGAAGGTGCCATTTTTCATTAACAATGGTTCTTAAAAGAAGACCACATTCAGAAAGCTGAAAAAGATGCAATTTGCAATGTGTAACACCTAAAAGAGAACTGAAAACATCAGAAAATACAAGTATGCAGCCTGCATTTCTGCACTGGCTGGGACTTGATACTGCACATTCACAAAGGCATTTACTGTGCCTGTATTTCTCCTAGAGCAGTGGGCTCAGTAGCCAGATAATCAAGATCTAAAAGTTAGTCTCTAGCATGAGCATCTGCCTACATGATAGACTGTCCAGGTGACCTTGGCTGAGCCTCTGGCTCATCATGATTACACTACTGCTCTGTTTTCTGAGCTGCTTCGTCTTCCTTAAGGCCTTCTTCAAATTTGGATTAAGACATTTCTTCCCTGCTCAGCCAGAAGATCTGTAATACTTATTAGCTCCTCTGAGGGATAATAACAAAAACATCAGGGACTAATATCAGGATTGCTGTTGTGACTATTTAATATTTAATTTATGACTAATGGCACATTAATAATTACAATTCCCTGAATTCCTAGTTTAACATGCAGGGAATCCCTGACTGTGTCCTTAAATGTTGTTCTACGTGGACCCCAACAGTTTAAAACTTCCAAGCCCACTTTCTCATCACATTACACTTACACAGAAGTGGAATGATGCATGCAAATCAGACATAACACATGCCATAAACAAAAATGGGGATATTACAATCATTCCCTCCCCATAGACTCACAGTGTAAAGTCCCTCTTTAGAGCTCTATCCCTACCCAGATTTCACTTGGGGGGTGACACTTGAGTTTCTGCCAGCTGATTAGTCACAGGTGGGAGATAAGCTCTGTCCCTGTAAATGGTTTCCCACCTATGGTGAAAGATACAATTCGATGATTAAACAAGAAAGAATAGTATTAATCCATTAATCCTAAAAGCCCAATTCACTTGTGTTTATTTATTCCATTTTACATTCAATCTTTTTACCTCAACTTGCCTCAGGTAAGGAAGCCTTTATGTAGAAAAGACATGTAAGGTCATAGGGGTCATAAGAGTTTATATCTTTTTTTGGAGGCAGGGCCAAGGATATCTCCAAGGCTTGGCATTATGTCTCTTCCCTCCACAAACCCTCTGTCTTCTTTTCTTCCTGGACTAAACTCAGGAGTTTTTCTCATCACTAAGAGAGTGATTTTAAACAGAAAATCACTGTACCTTTACAGTAACATGACCATCTTGGTGCTCCAATTGTGGTGTTAGACACTCCTGTATCTTTCTGCTGCTTGGATGGTTACTCTCTTGTTTCATTTTTCAGCACCCAATTTTCTGAAATGCAATGTTTTGGACCTGGACTGAATGTCAAGTAGTGAATTTCAGACCATTTATTAAATGTCTGAATATTCTGGTTTTCTACATCAAAGCACTGCAACCCTTCCCTGCACAGCATCATTTACAAATGTTAATAGACCATCTTTGTTCTACTCTTATGTCAGTAGTGAAGAGATTAATTACAGTTAAACTGAAGACAGCTTTCTCTTGAAATTTCCTTCTATTTTAGCAAACCAATTGACACCTGACCTTTGGATGGTTTTCAGCTGGTCGTGTACTCAGCTAATGATGATTTCATCTAGATTCTGCTGCCTTAGTCTGTTTATGAGAATGTCATGTGAGAATGTGTTCTCAGTGTGCCACGTATCTGATATAGCACAACCCTGCTCTGGAAGGTCAGCTGGTCTGTCAAATAAGAAAATTTCACTGCCTGAATGCAAATGCTTTGACATGTCTATTGCTAAGGCAATTTGGGCTACACAGTGCACAGAGAAAAAACAAGATGCAACCCTCTCCACAGATTTATATGCCTCTCCTCTTCTGCTTAATTGTCAGTACCTCCAGTTTTTCATGCCCTCTTTGTCTCAATCCTTATTTGATTGCTGCACACACCTAAAAGGTGACAGTTTTCCAGTGTTTTATTGCAGCAGGGAAATAGAGAGATGTGAGGCCATTTACTTCTAGCTTTCTCGTATTCTTTGACCAGCCTGTGACCATGGCCAAGTATAGCTCCAGTACCCTGCTGCTTTTAAGTGACAGACACAAGGTCACACAGTAATAAGAGACTGAAGAATCCTCAGGAAAACTGGAAAGGTGCTGTAGAGTGTCTGTGATATCCTTCTCCACTGCAGACACTCTTGTCTGTAGGCTGAATACCTCAGCCCCATAGATGTTGATTAGGGCTTTATCCTGGGAGAGAGGGATTCAGATTAACTCACCTAAATAGAAAGCTGATCTGGGATTTCCAGCATTTCAGATGCGTGCCCTAGCCATGGAGCTGCTGGATAAGGCTTGCATGCTATTTCTTTTCACTGCTGAGGGATGTTCTCCACAAGAACCCTGCCCCAATTTGTCAGGCAGACCTGGAAAGTATCAGACTGTACTCTGTAGATGACTAAGTCAGAAAGATGCAGACTGTGTATCCTAAAAGGGAATAAGAATTACTTTTGTGCACTGGTACTTAACACTCATTAAAGTGAGACACTGTGGGGAAGCCAAAGTGAAGCCAAAATGTGATGACTTGGGGCACTGGTACAAGTTTAGACAGAAGCAGGAGACTAGCAGAGTCAAAGTCTTCTGAATTTTAATTTTTTAATGAAGTAGCAGTCAGGTATTACAACTTTGAATGGTGTTAAATCCCATAGTTGGTCAGTGACATTTTTTATGCTATGCTGCATTTTGTTGTTTGCTGAGTGAAAGTCCAGGGTAACAATCCAGAGTGGAAGCAGAGGCCTGGTGGGGAGAAGAGTGCTCGGCACAGATTCAAAGCAGTAAAATGGTCAGAAACATCTAATCAATGACGAACCTATCCCAAGTAACTAAATAAGGAGATCCAGCAACAGACAAAACAATTTCTGTAGAACTCTTTTAAGGAATAAAATCAAGGAACAAACAATACAAATGTGTTATTGTTAAGGTCAAAGTCTTTCTACTTTACAAGGCACATTAAGCATGTCACCTACTGAGAGCACTGCATGCACTGTTTTCCAGTTTGCAACTAGCACTATGTTTGTCCATGAGTGGGAATAGCACAGCCCAGTCACTCAAGAGCTAAAGCATTGATCATAACAATGCTTCAAGTCCACAGTTATTTAGATTTCTAGAGATTTTATATTACTGTGTCTGGAAAACATTGGGACTTAATATGCTAATTGAATATTTACAAGATATATAAAAGAAAAGATTCTGTTGAGAGATGAGTGCAACAAAAGGCCTGGAGTAATAACAGAGAATTCAGAATTACAATGAAACAATATCAAATACAGAATTTAAATGCAGATGTGAGATCCTGCCCTGCACCATCAAGGGAATGGGGTCTGTTTCCCAAAGATTTTCTACCATATGACTCTATTTACCTGCACTATTACTCTGTCAGAACACTGCACCCTACACCTACACTGCAGTGTGCAGAGGCAGAGATTAGTGTTTATAACGTGTGTTGGGCCACTAAAACAATTATCTAGAATGCTCCAGTGCTGCAGCATTTAGCTATTCCTGTACGTGACTTCTGGGAGATCAGGAATTTTAAGTCAGACTGTAAAGATATAACCTCCTCCCACACACATTGTCTTTGTGTGTATATAGGACAGCAACATTCAAGAGCTGTCCTGCAGGCAACATGAACATTGGAGATTAAAGTAGTACACAAATAAAATAAATTCAGTATATAAATAAATAAAAGTTTAAGAGCTCTTCCCAGTGAAAGCTTTTCAAAGAGAAGTATCATACATTTTAAAATTTTACAACTCTTCTGTTTAAAATCAGAAGGAAAAAGTCAGACCAATTAGAATTTGGAATGTTCTGCAATTCTTTATTTCTCATTAAACTCAGCATCTCATTGGGTAAATTGGTCCTGTTGATACCATCTTCCTGGTCTGACTGTGACATTGTTGGGGTGTGAGCTTCTTTTCTGCCCCTTACCCTCACTTCCTGTAGCTGGGATGAAACACAGGAGATGTGGAATTTTCTTGTTCAGACTCAGTTGTTTGTTAATTCTTATCTATGTTACAGTCTTAGAAACTGTGAGCTCTGTTAACAAGGTGGAACAAGGCTATAATGGCGTTTCTCTAGCACTGCAAAGATTTTTCAAGGACAATTTGTCCAATAATGATTTGCCACCTAAGCTATTTTTATTTCTAACCCAATATTCAAACCTCTAAGTCCATCAGTGTGGATTTTCTTATCCAATTATAAGACACCATCTAAACCCATGAAGAAGAAGGAAGAAGAAAGAGAAAAAGAGGTATCTAGCCACCACCCTAAAACCTCCATATTGACATATGTATAATTATGGGTATTACTATATCCCAAAACCTTAAATCTCTAATTTTTCACCCTGTGACACCACACCTTCTATTCAAACTACACACGCATCATTTTAATGTTATCACTCAATTTTGGAAGCCTATCCCAAGGCCTCAGATCAAATGTTGTGTTTTCTTGTGGATCAGTGCCTGTCAGCACAGAGAACTTAAAATTCTCAGCTTCCAGGGTTCCAACCCTGTTTTGTTTTATATGAAATACAAGATATTAGTACAGTAGCCAACTTCCTTCCAGTCTTTGCTTACTTACATTTGGCTACGTTTAGTCTATATTTAACTCTCCGTATTCCCCACAATTTTATTATCATATTTAAACTTTTTGCCCAACCGATGGATGCAACAAATTGCCTTCTCAGCTTTTCATCTGATGTTTTCAAACTTTCCCTGAAGTTCTGAAGCTACACAGACATAAACACAAATGTCACATGCACGCTCATGCAATGGAACACCAGTATTTAAGTCAGAGAATAAAATTAACAAGGTGAAAAACAAATGCATCTCATTCATCAGTGGGGCATCTCCTCTTAACATAGATTTATATGAAAAAAGAAGCAGGAAATTACTTGCCAAAATGGTCAGTATCAGAATACAGTACTTTCAGGTATTAAGGCAGGAAACTTGATTAGAGATTTCAGCCTTGGCATGGATTTTTATTGCAAAAACAATAGTGAATTACTTTGGATTAGATCAGAAATCCAGTTAAAAAGTAGCTATACTATTTGACATACAATACTTCTGCATTCTTGGATAATGCCAAAATGCAAGGATATGTTCACTTCTTTTTGGTGCATATTGTCTTTGTGTATTTCCAGAGAGCTGAATTGGTATTGTACAAAGGTATTGCCTCAGCCAGACATAGAGGAGTTCCTGCTGCTGACAGTGTAGCCAAAGGCATGGGAAACATGGGTGTGAAATCTCTCAAAAAAGAAGAAAAACTTTTCCAATCCACTATTTTCTACACAATCAGTCCAAATTCAGAATTCCAAAAGGCAAAATGGTATAAAGAGAAAATTTTAGGACAAGGAATTCCTGAACACCTTTTGCTTAAGAAATGTGTATTGAAACAAACAGCCACAACTGAGCCTCCTCCTATGCACTTCATGTGCTCTGAGCAACTTATTATTAGATCCATTACCAAACTCTGTTGCTCAGAGGCTGTAGCAGCAGTTTACTGGGGTTTGCAGGATCACAGCTTTGCACCTAAATCACCCAAGCTCCACCTGGCTTCATGCAAATCCAGTTTTAAATTGCTGCAGTGTTCAGACACAGCTGATGGTTAGGAGGCTCCCCAGGGAAGCCTACCAGCTCAGAGTAGCCCCCAAACTGACAGAGATTTTAAACTACTTGGCATGCTGTTTTCAAGAGATAAAATGGGAAAGAAATAATAGTCTGCAGTATCACAGCTGCTTTTTCAGAAAGGCAAACATTAGAACACCCAACTAGAGTCAGTGGCCTAGAAAAATGCATACATCATCTTCTGTGCCAGCTTTTCTGCATGTTCATAAGGAAAGTATAAGCCATTACCAACAGTTGACCCACAAGCTCTGCATTTTCAGGACATCTTTCCCTGCCATGAACCATTTGAAGGCATTCTTTTGTATCACAGACTTTGTAAGTAGACTTAAAGTTCTACTTTCTTCCAAAATTAAATTCTATCCCTCTCCCAGCTCTTCAGTAGAAGTCGAAGTACTGTATAACTGTGCTAGCAAAACATGCAAATCACACTGACTGGGAAAGCTTAGCTGGGGGCAGGGTGGCACAGGGAGGGAAAGAGAAGTATTACTGCTTCAGAAATGGGAAGGGAGAGACCTTGCAACTGTGGGCTGGCACTGCTCTCTGCCTGGCTGTGACCTGTGGGTTCCCATGAGAATTGGTGTTTTATAAGCGAAAAAAGGAAGAACAAAAGCATAAACCACGATTTTTAAGCTTTCTCTTCAGCTTCAAAACCCCTATGTCTCACAGAGTACATTTCTTACTTCAGATCCAATCCAGCCATTTTTCCCCTTCAGAGTCTTAAAATGCTTTCCATATGTTTAACATTCTTCTAATGTATTTTCCATCTATATAATGCATTGTCTATTCTATTCAGCCATTTTGTCTAATCAGCAGGACACTCTCTCTGATCCAATAACTAATTTACCAGCATAAGGCTCAAACTCCTCTGTTATCTAGGAGTACTCCTATTACTAAGAGTAATTTGTTAATATACTAAAGGTAGCACTTCAGATGCTGGTGTCCTTGCTTTTGCAATATTAATTACTAAGAATCATATTCCACAATGCTCTAGGTTGCAGCTGCCCCAAAACATATGCTTATAATTTCCTCCTGGGTTGAAACTTCTCCAGAATAAATTATTTTCTTGTGATCCCAATCTGTGTAAGTGTTCTGGTGCCCAGGACAGTCTGAAGTATATTGGATTGCATTTGTTTCAATTTAGCAGTCCTTGTTGATTAATAGCTCTTAACTCATCTCCTCACACAATTTCCTTCAAGTATTCAGATAATCCATCTTCTTCTGCCAGTGTTAAATTAAAGCATCATCTTTCCTTTAGAGAATATCATGGAGAGGTTCCCACTCCCCAGAACTAATACAGTATTTCATTACTCTCTCTCCGAGTTGTCCTTACCCAAGCCATCCACAGCCTACTGAACTTCTACTCCCAGACTGTTCTCCTTTCAGGAGGTTCTCATCCCCCATACTGTTCTGTGCCGAACAGACACTTGGAGGCCTGCACAGAGAAATAGCTCGTTTACTCTGGTTTGGTTATTGGGACCAAAACTAGCAGAGAACAGCTCAGGCTCAGACAGAAGCAGGTGGCAGGGCATTGAAGTACTGTGGGAAGAACAGGACAACTCAAGCACATCCTGCCACCCCTTGGTGCCTTCCAGACCCACAGCAATTCTGCAGCTGTAGTTACACGAGCTCTCCCCTTGGAGCACATGGTCCATGAACACCTTCCTTTATGTTTCTCTACAATTTAACTGCTTTCAACACTCAACACAGTGCCAGGCAGGCTTCTTAATACAACCCCTCAGACAGGTACAGGCTGCAGGCTTTGGCTCCTTGAAGGGAGCCTTCAGAAATGGAATAAGGTTGTGCATCTGGAGTAGGGTCAGTGTGTGGGCTGAGCCAAACCCCCATTAACAGCAAACCTATCACATCAGGCTCTCCCTGGGAAACCAGTGCTGGGCTGGCAGCAAGGTCTGATCCATGCCAGCTGACTGGTAAGTCACAGGGTGCCAGCATTAGCTCTTGAGTTGGTGAGGTGGGGCTGTATGAAATGCTGAGAATCCCTCACCTCTGACACACCTGACAGGGAAAGTTAGCACAGGTAAGGATCACTGGAAGTGGTCACTGTAGCCCCTGTCCCATCTGCTGAGCTGTCCTTTCAGACTGAACCTCAAAATGCTTCTCCCTTGTTTCTTTTCTGATGTCTAAGAACTACAAAAGTATGTTCTCATTCTCTGACTAATTCTGAGTGTGTAGGAACATAAATGAGCTCCAGATTGGGCTCTACTATTCCAAAGCTCTTCACACAATGGCAGGCATTACTCAATAGAACTGTGGTGGATTAAACATGTGAAAATTAGACATGGGGGAAAGAACTATGTTAAAATTAGTGATCTGTGTGGCCCTAAAATGAGAAATATATTTAGTTCAAATGTGAAGGACAAAGTAAGCTAGTAGAGAGAGTACTTATGAGCTCCCTCTTGAGGTCTGAGGCTTGAATCTGAAGGTAGCCCAGTAGGCTGGTGAAGTTAGAATATGAGAGCAACACTTATCAGGTTTTTTTATGCTAGTTTTTTTTTTTTCCCCTCAGATCCTCTTCAAATGCACTGGAATAGAAAGCATGACATCCTCTTGAATAATTTTCATAGTCTGTAATTGGGAACTGTTTTAAATGCTAAAGCAGTACACTAGGACAGCTTCTGGGAGCCTCCCCTGGTTCTTTGATTAACACTGATTTAGTTTTGAACAGTAACTGGTGTTGTAGGCTGTGCCTCAGAACAAGTGGTCACTCTCCACCAGCAAGGAGGTGACCATCATGGAATGCCAGTCTGACCTGGGTGATGCAGACTGGCATTCCATGAGATTTGCAGAAACATCATCCGTGAGTCACTGCTCCTTGCCAGACCCTGCCTCTCCCACTGAGCCAGGTGTGGTTCCAAGGTCTGTCTGGGCATGGCCATAATCCACAGCCTGTTAACAACCACTGCTCCAGACCTGCCCTCGCCTGCTGCTTCTCTCTCTGCTAGGGAGAGCCTTGGTTCAGGATGGACTCCAGTCAGGTGCCATGTGCAGACTGTTTGCAAAGAAAGACACAGCACTGCTGCTCTGGTCATTCCAAAGCCCACCATAAAGTACAGCTACTGGGGTGTCCTTAGTTATCTTTTCCATTTATTTAGTCATCCTTCTTTCTACACGTTTTTTTAACAATCATAAGCTCCAGCTGCCATCATCATCTATCAGCACAGATAGTAAAATTTGAAAGTTGAATTTGGATATTTCCTCATCTACCTGTCATCTTTGTAGAGGTATCTGGTAGATCTCGGCCAGACTTTCGGCTTGTTAGTCTTATCCCAACACCAGTGTATTCTTAAGCAACCAACTTTTCAGCTGTACAACCAGAACAATTATCTTCTTTTCTCTCATGCCAGCTCAGCCCTGGGCTTCCCATTTGTGCTAAAATTAACAAGATTTAGCAGTTACTATGTGCCTTTGAGAATTCCAGATTATCTCTGCACAGCTTATGAAGACAAAACACTAACAGAGCACATAGTAATTGTCATGCTAGAACAAGGAAAAATTCCAACACCTTGATATTGAAGCATCTTAGAGAAAAACTCTGCTACCACTGTACATATTATCATTCTCAGTAGCCTAGTAGAGCAAGTTGCTCCTGCACAGCAAGTGAGCGCTTACTAGCTGTTATCAAAGCCAATTCCATTAATCGTTCTGCATAAATTCAGAAAAATCACTGAAGCTCTAGAGAAAATGTAACAGTGAGAAAGAAACGATTCCTCATGTTAGTGACTCTACAATCTGTTCATCCTGCTGTGCTCATCAAACTTGACAGCCATTTTCAGAACCAGCAATTCATTTTAAGTTTGCATTACAGGAAACTTTCCAATATAGAAACGCCAAAATAGAAGAGCATTCCCCTCCAAACAATGATGCCACGAGTGCTCAAAATGGACTGTTTAAATTATTTTAAACCTTATGCTTGGGTGGGGCTGAGGAGGGATTGCCCAATCTGTAGTTCCTCGGAGCATCAGTAGGTTGCAGCAGAGTGTTAAGTACAACCTGGGACGAGGGTGTTAAAAGGACAGGAGCACCACAGGACACTGCTGTCACAAAATGTGCCTGAAGCCAACATAGCGATATGGTGGGAGATAGATGGGAAAATTTAGCTGAACAGACTTGAACTATGAGAAGGTGGGCTTTAAACTACCATAAGCCAGAACCTGGGCTTTCTTAGGATGCCAATGTTAGGCTTGGAGCCTCATCATCAGCCAGTGACATGATGGATTGACATCACTGATTTGGGAAAGAGGTGTTTCATTTCTGTGGTACCCACTCTGCAGTTTGGTTTGGATTCCGGAAGGGGAATGCTGCCTTTAGATGCTTTCCTCCATAGAATATCACAGTGAAACCCAGAAATTTATGGGAGAAAGAAAATGAGAAAAATAAAAGCAACAGATTAATATGAGACAGTAGTCGTAAAAAAAGTAAATTTTGGCAAAGAAAAAACAACACAATCTAGTACTCCAATAATAAAGCCACCACACAGAATTGTTTGTCTCTTGATGATACATTTGGATATAAGAAAAAAGAGTACTTCAATCAAGGCTCCCAGCAGTTATTAGTGGGGTCTCTGTTCCCTTCAATTGTTTTTTTTCTCTAATTTGATCGTAAATAATAACTCCACAGCTGTGTCTTCTGTGACCAATTCCATCTCTCTAGGTTCCTATATTTAGCCTACATACAAGCATGCGCAAAAAGTAACAAAGACATAAAGAATGCTGCTTAGCCTTTAGCAAAATCATACAAAAGAGCTAATGAAGCTCACTCTAATAAGCTTTACTGAATGACCAGCTGTAAACCTTCATTTGTATTCCACAACAGGAATACTCGGAGAACATTACCCTTCCTCTAAAGGTATCGAGTTACTCCCCCTCCAAAGTATCACACTTCAATGAGTAACAGAGAT
Organism: Vireo altiloquus; assembly: GCA_013396875.1. NCBI lineage: Eukaryota > Metazoa > Chordata > Aves > Passeriformes > Vireonidae > Vireo > Vireo altiloquus. Next base: position 129,769 of record VZRF01013837.1, on the reverse strand, counting down.
TTCTTGCAAACTGAAAGCAAAGCCTTTGCCAGAAATGGCCCTGTGCAACTGGCCAAAGGATACTTCTCTATCCAAAGAAGTTTCAAGTGACAATACTTCCACTGCTCATTCTGGTTTTGGCTAACCAGCAGGCTACCTGAACCATGCTGGTAATATAACCATGCTGATAACAACATCTTCCTTTTCACAATTTCGTCTTTGTCTGCATCACATCCTACACTAAACCCACCATTTCTGTGGTGTTGTGCTACCAATGAAGCCAGTAGCCAGTTATTCCAGTTGCAGGGGAGATATTCAGGACTTAATGACTTGTGCTTCTGTACTACCAAGCTATGGAGACTCTGGCTAACATCATTTATAGGAATCCTGGTGCATCCCCTGTCCTAACAAACAAATGGTGTCCAGAAAAGCCATGTACTGTGTTATTCAAGAGTTTACACAGCAGTGTTAGAGCACTGACACTTGCCTAAAAGCAGGGAAAATACAGAGAGATTCAAGTTCCTGTAGGGAGCCGATGGATTATACCTGTCCACAGCCAGTACTGTCCACTCCTGACAGAGCCTGGGACCAGAACACACCAAAGGGGTGAAGGCAGAGCTGGGGGCTGCCCTTCTTCCAACCACCCGAGGGAGTAGCTGTCAGATCCAGACCTCAATTCCCATCATCCGGCTGACAATATTAGCGCACGTCTGTGCTGCCGCATGGAGGGCACACACACCCAGTTAGCCACACGGGATACCTGCAGCTGGCTGCCTGTTTGGGGTGCCATCACAGCCACCTGGACACACTGATGAGATCAAATGAGCTCTGTGGAGGGCTACCAAAATGGCCAGGGGGCTGGGGCATTCCCCTCCTGCGTGTTCTGGGACTCAATGGGGGCTGTTCCGTGGAGCACCAGGAGGCCATAACTGTGGGGTATTTGCACAGACCAACCTCAGTTGCACAAGTTGCGAGGAAGTTAAGAATCTGGAGTTAATACTCTTCTGTTTTTGAGTTGTGCATTTGGCAGAGGACAACACTGGCCAGGAGACACTCTGTGCTTATTAAATTCTGAGGCACACAAGGTACAATGCAAGGGGAACACAAGGTACAAACCCTTTAAATAAGGCAGCTACATTCAGACAGTAGGAGATGTATTTCTGTCCTCCACCTGGACTTATTTCAATTGTGCATAACAAAAGTTGGAAAACAGCCTGGATAGTCAGAGTAGAGAATATAAAATCCCCCCAAAATAATATACCTCTCTGGAAGCTTCATTAGTTTCTATTAGCAAAAGGTATATACTCATGTCCAAAGAGGTCTAGAACAGTGGTTGCTTGGAAAGTACCAGTAAGGAAAAACTTCCACCCACAAAAGTAACCTAGCAAGCAAATATATCTTGAGGGAAATATATACCCACTCTCTTTTAAACCCAGAAAATACTTTCATTAGGTCTTCGATGCTAACTTCTACGAGAATTAATGTGTTATTTCTGTTTCTGATTGAACCTTTTTTCCCCTGGAAAATGCAGGCTCTCCAAAGCTAGAATTTTCACCTTGAAATAATATCCTAGTGTAGAGTAACACAGGAAAGAAAGGTTTACATCCCTATTTTTGTCAGTGCCCTGAAGCTGAATTTGCACAATTTCTCTTTCCATACAGAGGGTCTTGTATCCATGGTGTGGCATTTGGCAGCATAACACAATTAAGTTCAAAGTCAGATTAAATGGTTCATTTCCATGTAGGAACAGGAGCAAAAACTACTCTCCTATGTGGAAGGTTTTTAGTGGTGAAAGCTGGCAGGGACAGAAAACACATTTGACAGGGAACTATCAGACCTTTGTGAGTCATGCTCAAACACATCTGGTTACCAGAATTTTATGTTCATTGTATTTTTGTAAAAGGAAGCTATAATATTAACAGTAGACTTTATAGAGTCTGCCTCTCTCCTGCTGGAACTCTTTCATTTTGGGTAGATAATTAAATATTCACTGAGCCAGAGAGGACTACAAAGAAAGAGAGAGTTGTGAGCAGGAAAACCAAGGCAGAAAATCTTATTTAAAAAAATGAAGTTAAAGGAATCAGTTTCACTTCCATGAAAAATTTTTACAATATTATTTTATATTTTTTTTAAGCAAAGGGTTAGCCTGGCTCTGAGGTCCTCATCTGAAAGATTTAGAGTCTTGAAACTCAAAGCCACAAACAAGCTAAAGAAACAAGAGGAGCAGTACAAATTAAGTCTTGGTACAATACTCAGTTCTGGTTACCATAGCAGTAACTGCATTATTTTTCTGGATTTAAGGTAGAGAAGGATCAGCTAGCTTCCCTTTTCTTTTCTATCACTCTTTAACAAAGCTATACTTATTAACATGATTTCATTGTGAATGCTCCCTACACAACATTTCAAACTAAGAATAAAACTGTCCCCAATCTGCAGGGTGATTTGAATACAATGTAAAGCTAAGAAAATTCACTCCCTTTCATTATGAAGAGCAAAAAATAAAAATATTAATAAACTGACTACAAGAGATGAAAGACCTTTATTCCATCCCTTTCAAAAATAAGTGCTTTCTTCAAGATGTGCATATTTTCAAATTACATCGTTTCCCTTGATTAATATTCCAGTATGTTTCTCAAAGTCCTGGTATAGTGAGTATGACAAGATGTTCGCACACTTTTTATGGTAAGGAAGAATGCCAAGAATATAGCTGAAGAGGCCAGATTTGTAATATGGTAGGAACAGTCTGGGAATTCCTAATTTCTGTCTTATTTTTTGGCAGCCAATACCAGATTTACAGCAGAAAAAACCTTTCTTTCTTTCTTAATCCAGAATTAAAACAGCCTTCCCATAGCATCATGCTGAGAACAAATTTGTGGCCAGCAGAGGCAATGGTAATTCCTCAAAGGCTCCTCAGTACATACACAGATCCTTGAGAAACTTGCATTCATCAATGTTTATAAATATATCAAATTAATGTTGCAAGGGAGACAGCCTTGTCTGGGGGCCCGAGCTGGCCACAAGCCTCTCAGAGAGACATGAGGCTGTAGCTCCAGAGGAAATCCTGCATGTTGGCAGGCAGAAAAGGGAAGAGTTGGATTCACAACATAAGTCAGAAGGGAGGTTCCAGAAACATAAGCCAGATATTTGGCATTAAAATACCAGGTAGGAAGAAAGCAGTGACAACCAATGAACCACATTTTACTCTTAGCTCCTATAATCATTTGGAGTTTGAGCAGTTCTCTCCGTTTACCCTGGCAGCTTGCTCCCAGTGATAGCAATACCTGCCTTAGGATGCCCACTGCTGAAATGTGCCGAGTGCTCTGCAGTGCACAGTAATATCACTGCAGTTACTCTCAGAACTGGTAAAGTACAGCCTGAGAAGAGCTTTGCCTTACACACAGGACAAGTTTTTATGGCTGGAATTCAAGTTTCCTGAGCCAAACCTAGGGCTCTCTTCCCTTTGCCTGTGCTCCTGTGAGTGGAATTGCTTTGTGTGTAGAGAAAAAAGTAAAAATTGGCAATGAGTTAAGCTACACTCCCCCCATGTATATCCAGCTCTGTGTGCATTTACAGAATGCTGAACTAGAACTTATTGCAGCAGGCTCTCTCCAAGTTCAAAAAGATCAACAGATGCTCCTTTGTCGGGCAGCAAATCCTTTCTCTGTCCCAGGCAGGATCAGCGTAATCTAAATCACTGCACAATGAGCTCCACTGCAGTGAGGTGTTCTCCCTCAAGAACCAGACAGTTCAAAGATCCCAAAGACCTGTCCCCGGATGGCCAAGGGACACCTTGGATTCCCTGCTGTTGTTTTCCTCTTGCAAGCCTAAGGCCTCTATGCAAATACATATTTCAAATCAAGCTTCAAGAGAAGTAGAACAGGGATTTAAATATTACATTACACTCTTTGGACTCTGGAACACTGAAATAAATCACAAATGCCTTTAAGCAAAACAAAGCAAAAGAAGATGCTGCAGTATTTCAACTGCAGATAGCTTTTTACCCAGGTACTGGCACATTTTTTATTTCTCATCCTGCCTTCCCAACAGCAGGAAGTCTATGGTTATTATATCCCCCTGCTCTCTGGGAGAAAATTATTTTTTGCCTTGACAGCTGAAAGAAAAAAACCTCTGAAAGACATTTGATTCAGTGTTAAACATTTTAGATGTCAACATTGGTTTGGATTCCAATAAAAGGGAGTTAAAACAGTTAATTTGACTCAAAATGAGATGTTTTACTTATAAATTTAGAGCCTTATTTACCTACTGATATTACTTAAATCACACATTTAAATAACATCTCAAATGTTAAAATCAAATCTTTTATCAGCTCCAGAATGAAACATTAAGGCTAATATTTTAGTCTTCCCATTTCCTTTTCTTAAATAAAATATTTGCCAAATTTAACAAATGTAGTTTTGTTTTCCCAGAATTTTTCTGATTTCTAACTATTTATTTAAAAGTTAGACCTGGTATAACAAAATAAACAATTTTTCATTGTATCATGTAAATGTAAATAGCTGTAATCAGATCAAACAAAAGAAAAGAGGATAGAAAAAAAGAGTTTAATTTTACTGCTGATTTATATCAATCCTTGAGTTTTCTTCCTTCTTATAGATAAAACAGCAAAATATAAAAAGCAGCAGCATTGCACCTGAAGAGAGTAAAGATTCTGCAGAGTTTGCAGACATGTTCCATGTCTGTAAATCTCAGCAACCACTTTGAAAACATGACCTGAATTTTAAATTGATAAGGAAATAGGGGTGATGATCTCAAAATAGATGTGGTCTGTAAACCATAGTGGAGATTTTTCTAGAGTTGGCCTTGGTTTCAGTAACAACACAAATTTCACAAGATTTTTAAGCTGACATGAACAAGATGTTTTTCTCGGAACTCCAAGCATTTTGTTCATGACAATTCAGATACTCTATTATTTTATTAAATAGTTAAAATAACATAATATTGCCCAGAACAGAACTTAACATAAGAATATCTAGTGAGGGCCCATCTGTTCAAGAAAAGAATGCTAATGAAGACTGCAAAAGGCAATTGCACTTTTATTTTGTTTTTAGTTGCTCTTTTCATCTATTCATAAATTGCAAATGAGAGAACCAGAACTGTCAGTATATTACACTCGTGTCCAAGACCTCCAGAGTCAAGTAGCCCACTTCTCCCTATGGGTCTTTCCATCTTTTAGGAAAACCTTCTTAGTACAATTCCCACATTAGCACATTAATACTTTGCAATTTGGCTTCTGGCCCCCATCCCTGTCTTTCAGATATCTTTGTTTGCTTGGCCACCTCAAAGACATTTGTAACATTAATTAGGACTGGACTATGGCAATACAAAAATAGCATCTCCTCTAGGAACTCTTCTGTAGCCTACCAGCCATTTGTTTGGCAGATCCTGACTGCCCAGCAGGAGCACGTGGCCTTTGTTGGGGTTGGGGCTCTGAACTGAGACACTGTGAGGCAATAGTCCCTGTATGACAGTCCTGAAAAGCCCTACTGGAGACAATTTTGTCTCTCTAGAGTGTCTTTCACTAAACGATTTTCTTCTTTTCTCTTATGCTCATTTAATGGAAATAAGGTTTCTACTCCTCATTAAAAGTAACATTTGCATCCAATTCACCTCCAGGTTTTTTGTTTCGTTGCACCAAAACCAAGGGAAATACCAGAAGAATCCAGTGAGTATTTCAGTGGCATAAGGACACAGAATAAAGGAAAGATGACAAAGCAATAATTTTTTACAAACAGATGCTCACTGTCAAGTTTTTCACATTGGTAATAGCGTCAGACCTTTGTGTTTAACAAAATACAGACAGAGGAATGATGAAGGACTGTAAAACTCTTAATTTACAATTAAGAGGGAGGTTTCCCAACTCCTGTGGAATTGGTGGAGGGCACATCAACTCCTGCATAAAACCTGATCCTCTGAAGCTATGCTGTGAGCAGGTTTGGGAGCTGCAGCTGCCTGTTCTCCTTTATGCACTTTATTTCTATTGTCTACTTAAACTGCAAGCTGTGCCTGTCAGGAGCTCTCTCTTTCAGGAAGCTCTTAGGCCCAGCACCTTGGATTCCAGTCGTGGTGAAATTTGATAGAGCTTGCTCTAACTCAGCCTACAATAATAAAACACTACATTCACAAGGTTTAATGTCAGTGAAATGGAAAAAAATTCCGTGCCTGTCTTGATTTCAGCCCATAGCTTTGCCTCAAGCTAAAATACACGCTAAGTGAGCTTGAACTAATAATGTCATCTCTGTGATTGCTAATGATTTAATTAAATGACTATAGTTGCATTCGAATAAATATCTGAATCTCATTTTCTGAAGTGCAAAAAATTATTTTAATTAAACCTGATTACAGAAGTCATTGAAGGAACTATTCTCTTAGAACTTCTGCAGTGAAATGGAATCCATTAATCACTTTGATCTTCTCATTTGAAATACTACAAAAATAAGTGCCTGTAAAAGGAATTGTTGTCATGTTCCATAGAAATACATTGGTACAAAATCCTATCTTAATGGGAAATTGCAGATGAGAAATGAAAGGCTACTGAAGCTCAAAATTCAATAGTGCTGTTTCTTCAAAAATATATCTCTCACTGTGCATGTGAAATTGCTCAGATTTCTTTTAGACAGTAGTAGATTTTCAGTTTCAGAAGAAAATTAAGAATATTGTTTTGTTTTCTATGGTGGGACTACAGTTGCTGTGGGAACCATCACACTAAATTTCCATACAGCTGTGTTTATGTCCTCAGCCAAACAGTGGAATTAAAATAGTTTTCAGTATTCTTTTTGCTGTTGTTTTTTAATGAGTAAAAAAAAATTCCATTGCAGTAGAACCTCAGATTCAAATAAATACACTACTCAAGTTTAACAATTTGATTTTTTTTCACATTTACCAGGTCTTCACCAAAAATAACTGCAAATAAGTTGATTTCTTTGACACATTGACCTAAATAAGCTTATTTCAGAAAACTGAGTTTTCTACCTGGACTGACATGCCTCAGTGTATTAAAGTTACTAGAAAAACATAGGGCATGTGTTCTGGAACAGTCCAATTTTGCTGGATTCCTTTTACTGCCATTAGGAGAGTCTGTGGAAAAAAAGGCTTGCTAGATTTTAATACTAAACCCTTCCAAAGCAGACCGGTATAAAGCTTTAGCTTCTGTATAGTCTGCTTTCTCCAGGATAATTCCTAAAGAGAAAGGCCTAGAGAGCTGCATAGAATTGCTCTAATCGATTAGATCTTGAGTACTTGTTTTGTGCCTTTCTAGTAGTGATGCCTTAGGTTTCAAATCCTGTACTGCTAGTGTGAATTAGTGCTGTTCTCTCATGCTAAGATAGACATTACAAAGCCTCTCCAGCTTGCTCTCCAAGGACACCCAGACCAAGAATTGTAAACCGTCATCTTGGGGAGAGGGGGACAAGCTTGGGGAAATGACATAATTAGCTGGGTTCTGATTGGTGAATGCTGGTATAAAAGTGTCAAAATGACCAGTCTTCCATTTTGGGATGCACCGAGGCAGGACCCTCTAGAGCCCAAAGTGTACATCTGAAGGCCTTTCAAATAAATACCTCCTTTATTCCTGTCTAGTCTCTGTTTCTAGGTAGCCATGTAAGGCAACAGTTGAAAAAAAAGTATTATTCAGTTGAAAAAAAAGTTTTATTCAATTATATGTAAGGGTAATTTCTGAGCATCCTGCTCAAAGATATTCAAGTCTGGACTGCTGCAACAGTGATCTGACTGTGTCTTAAGCATAGCTTGCTTTCTGATCGTATCACCCTACAGTTTCTGTTATCCTGTCATATCCTGCTTGCCTGAATTTTGAGTGCTCTTCCTGTGCTGTACATGTTATGGCTTCAAATCTAAAAGATTCACATTTCTCCAGTGTAAAGCAAATATGCTTCTGTTTCTTGAATTTTGCTAAAGATTTCTATAAAACTATATTTCCACAGCTACAGACCACGGCTAGGTGCTAGATAGCCACAGTGAACCTTAAATGTGTACTTCTAAAGGTACAGTCACCTGTAAGTTTTTTACATTTTTAAAAAGCAGCTGATGACCTTGGACAAGCTTAATTTTCTGCAGATACAGCCAGTAGAATCTGGAATAGTCTTTCAGAAAAAGAACCTAGGGCTTTCTGACATCTTACAGAATTGAATCTGAATTTTCAAACTTGTGGGGAAAATATCAGTTGATATAAACCCCTTCTGTTCACCCCAGTCTAGACAATTCAATTTAGGCTGCCTAGGAATCCAGACTAGGGCTTCCTTCTCTGATTAATAGCTATCAGATGAGGTCCCACAGAAGGACTAATATGTTCCTATTATCATTCCCTTGTTTTTTGTATCTGCCATTTACAATCTATATTGACATATTCCCTCCAACAATAAGATTCTACTTTAATTTCCTGTACATTGCCTGGTACACCTGGACTGTACATCGCAGCTATAAAAGCTAAAAAATGTATAATTAGACTGGTAAAGGAGACTTGTGATTACATCTTGAATACTTGTTTTGTGCCCTTTCTACTCCAACTGGATGTGATGGTGCATTCCCCCCATCCTCCTCCCTCAGGCTGCTCTGTGATCTCAGGAATCCTCGTTAGGCCTTGGTCTTGATTAATGGCCCCTGGGCAGTTAAACTCCCCTTGAGCTTATCAGAAACACTGTCTGCTTCTGTTGCCTAAGCAAAGAAGGGGACAAGAGATAATCAGTCATCCCTGGACAGCCTTGGAACATTACTTGCCTGAATCATAGCCCAAGGAGAACAATACTATTGTTACTGGACTTTTGAAAAATTCCAATAATTACTGTATTGGATTACAGCCTGGATGGACATTGACTGATGACTAATGCCAATCATCCTGCAACTCTGTATGAAGTGGTGCTAAGTGAGGCCCTTGGAGCTCCCTGGGGTGCAAGGGGGTTGTGGAAGCATCTCCCCGAGTGGGACAGCTCATCTTGCCAGCTGTCACCTTTGCAATACTTGAGGGCCACCCTGAGATCTGCTGATGGGCCTGGGCTGTGACCTCCATGATCGAGGCTCAACCCTTGTCTGCTGAGAAATGCAAAGGCATCCAAAGTGCTCCACTGGATGTGAGGGGAATGTCAGCAGGTACTTCTGTACATACACACATACACCTCCCTGTGCTGGTGTGTGTGCAGGTGTGAATTGCCTGAAATTCTTCACAGCAAGCACAGTATGAACATTGCCATCTCAGCTCTACAGGTACTGCTGTGCTTAGAGCAAATCCTATTGGAGCAGTCATTGATTAAGGGCAGTTAAAAGCTTTTGATGTGAACGACCACGTTGGAGGCTAGTTTTGGGCTCAGACTCGCTTAGGCTCCATCAGGAACACAGAAAGCAAGGCGGACTATTCTGAGTCTCCTGACCCAATGGGAGGGTCTCCCACACCTCATTGTATTCTCAACCTTTTGTGTCCCTACCCCTCTGCACCCTTACCCTGTTGTGCTCCCTGTCTCTGTAAATCATTCTAAACACGTTCTAATCTGAATTTCCTTTGCATGCTTCATCTATGCAGTAAGTAATAGAGTGAACTGTGCTGTCAAACTTCATTAAGTTGCATTTTCACAAATTTCTATTAAACCTGCTTTTGCTAATAGCTTTGATGATGATGCTTTAAGCAACTTAAACTACTCATTTGTGACACTAGACACCACTGATAACACTCCTGGCAAACATATAAACCTCTCCAAAAATCTAGTTAATATTTATACTAGACAATATATTGTAATCAAAAAATTAAAATCCAAAAGAGGAAGAGACTCACTGACAAACACAATCAAACCTCTCTAGACACAAATCTCCTTCTATGTCTCCTGTACTGACATCACCAAGCGAAGCTGACAGACCTAATAGCACACTAAAATTCCATGATTTTTAATCTTATTTTAGGAACTTTATGTACTCTGCTGTCTGCAGTGCACTGAAATAAGAAATGATAAGAAACAACGCAAACCAAGACACCTTCATACAGACAGCATCTTACTGACAAGCTATTTTAACCTTTTCCTTCATTTCACTACTACTCTGTTGCCAGCTGTCTGAAGATACAGCAGAAGATGCATCTAAACATTCCAGGGCCTTCTGCTGACATTTTCATTATCCTGAAACTCCTCTTGACAAACGTTGATGAGCCACTTCACCCCCATCCAACCCAAACTCTAACTTCTGACACCACTGGGATTCTGAAATTTTTTCCTTTGTCCATGTTCTACCTTTACACTGAATCCTGTTAATTAAATCATCTCAATACCAAAAAATACTTTTAAAATTGCAGGTTTGGCCCTTCCCACCACAGACTGAAAAGCCATATGATGTTTATTAGCATGCAGCATGTGTTACTTTGAGTTGGCTGGGAGGTTGATGGAGTTAACTCAAATACCATGCTGGTATTCACTCTGGCAGATCTCCAGGTCCTCTTTGCCACCTGCAAACCACATCCTCCCTCAAATAGGATGCTCTTTTCACCATTCCCTGCTGCAACACCAGCTTCTGAACATGTTTCTATTTTCTCTCATTTTACAGGTATGGGACAAGATCACACACAAAAGAAAGGCCTTTGTAGAGCTTTCCAGATAAATGACTTTGAGCTGTTGAATTGTTTACACCTCATTTGACTCAGTGCAGCCTCTGTCTTTTTTGAACAAGTGATTTTTGAACTTACTTTTAGCTATACTTCAGTACAAGTATGGCTATAGGTCTTCATTCAGCCTCCACAGAAGAGTCAGTGCTTCATCTTGAATTGTGGGTTGAGGAAGTTCTTTGAGAAAGTGATGAATTTGCTGAACGATACAGATTCAGGTCAGCCAAAGTGATTGGGAAATTGAATTTGTTGAACTGTTTTGAAATTAATGGGGAGAAAGAGTACTAAAAACATTTAGGAAACAAAATGAATTACGGCATGGCAGCATTGTCTGAAACGCTTTCACAGAGATAATAAGGTATATTCCAAAACAATTCTAAGACTCATATTTTAAGGGTTTTCTGTTGTTTATCATGATTTCAGTTCTTAAAGACATTTGTTACAAATTACAAAAATGGCAGTTCAGCTAGAGATGTTGCTGCATTACTGTTTTGCAAGATTTTGTGTGAATGATAAATGCTTCCTCTTAGAGGAGGATGGAATAACCTCTATAATTCAATTAGCCTTAACAAAATAGGTGCCTAGAATTAGAAAGAGCTACTTGAATCTCAGGTTTAAACAACTCTTTATAGGCTAGCACTGCACTATCAGGTTAGTTTAACAAGAAATTATAATTATTGGGAGACCAGTGTCTCTATTAAAAGATTGGAGAAGAATCACTACAGCCAGCTATGAATATAATGGGACATTTAATGAAATGTGTCTACCCAGTGTTTTTTTCACTTTTTAACAAATTCATTTTAGAATTAGAATGCAGGACAGCAGTGCACTCAGAGATATTTCAGGGGGAAAGATTTTATGCTAAGCTGATTTCTTTCTAAAATCTGACAGTACAATTAACAACCTCTAGGAGTAAATGTACAAAAATTAAAAATTATTATTACAACTAATGTACAGCACAACTTAAATTTTCAAAAATGGTGACTAAGTTGATTCATTTGTATTTGAACATTCAGGTAATCTGAAAAGATGGAAAGCTCCCAGAATCAGTAATTTACATATCTCCTTGAAATCTACTAATTTTAGACTCACAAATGTAGAATTGCTGTACCCTTCCAGAAGTTAGGTGTGCTGAAAAAGCCTCTACCATTTTTGAATTTTTAGCAGGAGAATTCTAACACTGAGATTCCTGTCTTCTGCAAACCAGAGTTCTGGCAAGACCGTGATAGCTAAATAGCCAGGATTCTTAATTAGTATTTACACAATGGTTCTTAAAATTTCTTCTCAGATCTGAGTCTTTAGTCAAAACTAAAGGAAATAAGCATAAATTTCTGAGTAAAATGAATGATTTACTATATCTTAAATTATGTGAGAGGAAAGTATTCATCCCTGGAATACAGTGATATATCTTTGGTAGAACTTACCACCTCCAAATGAGCAGGCAGAAACAGAAAGATTGAAGAGTATGAGAGACAGAGTGCTGGAACCATTTTCTATCTTAAGTCAAAAAACAATAAAATTTATATATCGTCCATATCTAAGGCTAGGCTTCACTCCCTCTAAATGGAGAGGAAAGGATTATAAATTTGGATGTAAATTGCTGTATCCTAGATTAAAGGCAAGTTATTTTTTAATAAAGCATGTTCTGTAGTAAAGGTCAGTTTCTCATTTTCACTGTGATCCCATTGCTAATATGCATATTTAGAAAGGATGAAGAATTGTATCAGTCTATCTCACATGGTAGAAAGAATTATTTTCTTATTTTAAATAAGTAAAATATTTATAGCTTGTTTGATTGTAGTTTTTTTTGGTGAAGTAGCTGTGGTCTGACTGCTATCATTTCTACACACAGATATTCTTGAAATCAGCTCTGGCTTCAGTAGGAGCTTCAGGACATAACATCTTAATGCTTGTGGTCACAGCCACCACAGGAGAGGACCCACAGGCTCCATGGGGAGACAGAGAAGGTGGCAGAGATGGAACAGCAACAACCACAGCCAAGGCTGTGAGCTGGGTCACTGAGCTCCCTGGGGCACCATCAGACACCCCAGGCTGCTGCTCTGACCCCAGCACACCTCCACACACTGCTGGCCTCAAGGGAGGTGTCAGCTCTGACTGCAGCCCAACTGGGACAACACAGTCTGGCTGCAGACCTTCAGTTTTCCACAAACGTGCACATATACAGAGAAGAAAAGGAAAGTTCCAGCTGCAGAAATGGTAAAAAAAGAAATGGCTTTTATGTATAAGTTTTAAATGACATCTGCAAATGTTTTTAATCAGGATGACTGAATGAACTTGCTCCATATTCTCTTGGAAGGATGCTTTTAAAGTAATCTAATAGTGCAAAATAACGTTCAGCTTTCCTGAACAAAACTAATCTCAAACCTGCCAAATATGTCACTCAATAAGCACTTTGTGGAGCCCATAAAAGTGGTTATTAGAAAAAAATCTCCTATTTTCAGCCAGTAGGATGAACTCCAGGCTGAATCCAAGAACATATATAAGAACCAAATCAATTTCTTCTTTTAGCTATCTTCATATACTTAGTGATGACAGAATAAATTGTCATTCAATCTAAATCCAGCAGTTATGTAACACGAGACAAAAAAAAAACCATGCAGCAAAACCCAAAATCTGCAGTAGATTTGTGCAGATCTCGAGTTAAGCCTCTGCACCTCATGCTTGAATGGATTAATAATTGCTCCCAAGTTCTGATCTGCTGGTAGAACTGTGGACTAAATGTTGAACGCTGGATAAAAAAAATCTGTTGAAATGCTCTAAGTGTTTGCCAAATTAATGGATATTTAAAGCTTAATGCTGCCCCTGATTCATGTAAGCCTAACCAATGTGAAATCCAAATTTAAGTGAAGTATATCCTGACTTGAGGCATAAATCTATGACAAATGCCACCTGATACTTAAAACAACACTAGACATAAAAGTGCTCAGTATAACCTTTCCAGATTTACACCACTGTTAATAACTGAGAACTGATCCTAACTAAGCTTTCTACATCCGTCGGCAGAATTTTCCCACCATCGAGTTCATTGCCTTAAGAAATATTACTCTGGGGTAGCCAAGCATTGAGGCACAAATCAGGCTGTGAACACTCACACTAAGCTAGAAGCATGGCAATGAAGTACCTGGGCACACCAGGCAGCAGTTGCTGTGGCAGAATTGAAAAGGAGATGGCAGAAGCAGAGGACTCCAAAGGATTATTATCCAAAGGGATACATCAGATGAAAATAAAACATACAAGCATGTCCTCAAGGATGGGCTGTCCAGCAATGTTTTTCTCTTTTGATCAAAATATGAAAAAGAGTGAACCACAAAGTTTAACAAATCCCTTTCTCCGTGACTGAGTGCTCCTTTCTACTTTGTCTTTCACTTCTCCCCAGCACTGTAAATGACCTACTAACTCAGGTTTAGATCCACTGAGAAGTCTGGATAAAATAACTCAGAGCACAGCAACGTTTTCCACTTCTCTTGTTACAAAATGGCAAATGATAAAACCTATCTTCGTATTTGAAACCATATTATACCAAAAATGCTACATAAATTAACAAAGAGGTACTTTCATTTGTAAATAAAATGAATTAAAAATTACTGAACAGCACAAAATACAACTGTAAATAAGATACTTTTCTTGCTGGAAGTGATTGACTTCTTTGATGGATTTATGGTAAAATTATGTCTGTGATTCATTGCAATATTTTGCATATTGCTTTGAAAAAAAAGAAAGCCTAAAGGAATTGCATGACATAGTGTTATCTGAGGATTTTCTTTTTATTTCTTGTATAGGGAAAGAGCTAGGGATGCCACCCAGTTATCTCTCAACAGGATTCCTTACAGATTTAACATCTGGTGTATAAAAGAATCACAATTTTGTGCATATTATATTAAGAGCTTTTGTTTAGGACCATCTCATATTTGCAGATATAGAGCTGTTCCACATGTACACCAAGAAACAAACCTTACTGTGTTTTGAAATTACTATTATTAAAGTATATGAAAAAAATATTGCCCTTTACCATCCCAAGGAATACAATCAGTGAACAAATTTGCATCTGCTGTTGCTCTGTGTTAGAAGAGCCAAACAAAAGAAAAAAGCATTAATATTCATTTGTTTTTATTTAGCTCAGAAAAGAGTCTGACATCGTTAAAGAAAGAAACACTGGGCTGATGAAATCTATAAATAGATTTGATGACTTCTGGAAGGAAATCAGCTGGAGCAGTAAGTGAGGAAAAAAGAATTTGGTGTTTGAATTTTTCACAGCTGAGAAAATTCTATCTGATATTGGGAAATAAGTCTGTGTTCTTGCTTTTTTCATTCAATTATTTTCTTTCTTTTTAAGAAAAATCTTGCATATGTTTATAATGACAAGAGATAAACTTTTTCTGCTTCTGTAAAAATGGTAGCAGTGTCCTGTATTTCTGTGCATTAAACCTTGCAGCACCAACATAAATTATTTGTTTACTTGATACTGACTGCCGTGGTGTAAATGTCTTTCTGGAAACTCACAGTAGGTTCTCATTGGTTTTTGTATGTCCAAGCATTGTCCTTTAGCTATCCTGTGACATTTGGGGATTTAAGTTTTTTTGTTTTCACTTTTCTGGCTCTCACTCCAGTCATTCACATCCAAGATCACTAGAACCATGCAGGCAGGAAAGGTTACAACATCCAGATTTTCTTCTTGGTCTAGACCTCATACAAGTTTTCTCAATACTTTATGATTATATGCATGACATCTGGCCTTTAATGCCTTTATATTTCTAGGATTTAGATGTCAGGCAGTTTGAATGATTATTTCCTGGTCTCTTGCAGCACCCAATTAAGTTTCATCCTTGACAACCTTTGAAAAGTTGCTCTGTTCTGCCTGAACAGAAAGCTCACAATCTCAGACTCCATTAGAATTCTCTTGTTGAGAGACTCAGTGGTGTCCTACACAGTCTTCACTTCAGCTTAATACAGCTGGAAAACTGCCAGTTCACTTGAAAACCACATTTCACTATTTCCGTTTCTTTATAGTCCCTGGCTGCAGGAGAATTAGCCTCCAGCACCAAAGCAAAACACTGCAGTGCTTTATTTCTAGGAAGAGAGTAATGATAATACTAAATTATTTAACATAATAATGAAAAATAACTCCAAGGTAAGAAAAATGCCATGTAAAGTTTGAAATTTATGACGGGTTTTGATCTGGTCAGACACCAATTCATTAGTATCTTAATTTTCCTTTTCTCACCTTTTCCTTTCCCCTCAGGTATCAGTGTATATCACCAATTCTTTTAACATTAGAAAAAAATATGTAAAATTAAGGAAATTAATGTTAAACTTGAAAAATCCACTATCATTTTTTCACTCATTTCAAAGGAACAAATTCAGTCAACTTCCACTCAAAAGAGCTTTGGTACCAAAACCTTTCCCAAATAAAACACATGGAATTTAAAGACAATCCAGAATTTCCTCTACTTATGCCAACCTTGCTGGAGAAGAGGCAGACATGAAGTGTTATGACTTCTGTATCAAAATTTGTGTCTCTGCCTCGTCAGTGCACAAATCCAGTAAGCTTGACACTGGAAAATTTTCCACAAGGGTCTGAGGTTTCACCTGTGCAACTGGAGGGTTTTGTGACCTTTGACAGATAATACTTGGTTTATGTTAATGAGAGCAGTTTCAGATAAAACACCTTACCAAAATTTTCAGCAGTCATTTACAGGACTATTAGTCTGGGGAAAATAATTTTATCAAGTTGACTTGATAAAATAATGACTTTTTTCATTGACCACAATGAAACCTGTAATAACAGACTTGTAACACTGCACCAAGGAGAAACTATTAGGTCAAAATGCTGGACCTCAATTAAATATACAGCCTGTATTTAACACAAGGTAGCCTCACTTGTTAGTAGCACAAACTATCTTCTCTAACATCATAAATTCTAATTAGCTGAATTTTGCCAGTTACTTCTAATTTATGACCTCATTTGTTCTTACACAGAAATTTGTAATATACCAATTTAGAGAGTCTCCTAGTCCCAACCCTACACATAATATTATACTTAATGTGCAGTAACCACAATTCCCATCTCAGCCTTGAAATATCATCATGGTAGGAAATGTCTTTTTCCTCTGATTTTAAAGCAAAATAACCTACTTTGTCTTCTCTAGCTGTAACCCTCCCCCTCACAAACTTCTATGTTTCATGTAACACCACAGTAACCACAACCTGCTAAAGCTCCTTTCCCCCAACCCCTTGCTGCTCACATCTAATGGAAAACCTAGCCAAGAAATCATTTTAAGGTATATGTTTACACTAAAGAAATAGGATGTACATTAGAAAATCCAGAGCCAAGTCCTGAGACCAGAGTCAGTACATTTATGCAGTTTAGTGCTAAATGGATTTATTTGCCTTTGTCCAGAATGTCTAGGAATGCCTCACCAGGTCTATGCAAACATGATAAATGGTTTGCAAACCCAACCTGACTTGTATCTGGTCCCCCTTGTATCTTTGCCTTGTGTTTCCTTCCATTTCTGTTTTTGAGATCAACACGAGAAAGTGGTATCTCTTACCCAACATAACCACACAAATCAGCTGTGACTCTGGAAAATGTAATGCATTCTGCAGCTCCATTTACTTGTTCTGTTGTTGTTGTCATGCATTATACCTTTTTACTCGTCTCTTTATCCTGACGTACCCTTTATTTTGATTTAAGCATGTGTTTATACTTGGAAGCTATTAAGATAAAATAACTAAGGATAGAGTTAATCATTATTACAACAAACACAGTCTATCTCCTCACCTTTAGGTATCTCCTGTTTTGCAATGTATTAATCAATCTGAGAAGACACTTTTGATAATTCTGAAATTGGAGAAACTTGGCAAAAATGTACAATAATCATGACACTTCAAACAGAAGACCTATTACTATACTTAATAAAATAGTTTCAAAGGCTCAAGGTGTGCAAAATGTTTTACACTCACTATTACTATTTTTTAATGTTTTGTATTTTTAAATTTTAGTCCACATGACTTCCTCATTTCTTATTTATTTTGTATTTTAAAATTGCAGTCCATGTGACCTCCTCATTTTTTTCTTCAATATGTCAAAATTTTAAATCACTTTCATCCTGAAAGAGTACTCAGAGTGCATGAAAATGCATAATGCCTGCAGCCATACTGTCTCCAGCTGTGATCTTGTCAGAGCTTATAAGAGAAGTGGGTCTGTACTTGAGTGGCAGGGCTCTAAGAGCAGTACAAGTAAAAGTTACCCTGTTAAAGCAAGGGGTGACTCTTCCCAGGGTGTGCACTAGGCTCTGTTGCATTGTAGGCTGGGTTTGGCCATGCAGGTCAGCAGACAGAGCATGCCTCAAAAGACCACCAGTCACACTCAGCTTAGCAAAGTCTGACCAAGGGGCAGCCCAAGCTCACACCTGAGTACTCTGGGTTACTGCAGGGAGGAGCTGTGCTGCCACGGGATGGGAAACCAACGTTGCTGGAGAGTTTGCAGCCACTAAAACATCACAATATGCTTATTATTTTTAACTTGCTGCAAAAGGTTGGTAGCCCAGAGACGCTGAATTCTAACCTGGGCCACTCTTCTTGCTAGAGCCTGTTACTTTCAGATGACCTTGTTACTATGCTTGAATACATTAATTGCCAAACTTAATTTACTTATTTGCTTTGCCTGTGATTTGTTACAGAGTGACTTCTGCACATATTGCAGAGTTTGTATAAATCAAGGTTAAAACTGCAGTGAATTTTGGAATACCTGTTGATAAACAATGCTGAGGAACACAAGATATTTATCATTGTTAATATTCTCTGGCTGGGCTAATCCATATTCATAAATAATTCCTTAAATATGTGAAGCATTAACATTTATAGTTTAGATTTGTAATTATCTCTCCAGTTACAGACAAAAACAACGTCTCCTTTGCTCTAATACAGCTCTAACCCAAGGACAAAAGAGAGAAGGAGACAGGCAGCTGTCCCTGTGCTGTGCTTGGCTTGTAAACAGCTCCAGTGCTGCTCATCACAGATGCCACAGGAGCACACTCTGCTGCTACAGACCCTGTCAGCCCCTGAGCTGGGGGTGCTGGCTGGGGCTTTCCACAACAACCACATTTTGTTGATACCATGCCTAGAATAAAGTATGTGCTAAGAAAGGATGATTTCACCAGGAGTAAGGTTTTGGTGATTTAGTTGGGGGTTTTGTGTTTTTCAACTTACTATTTATGATCCAGTGCTTTGTATTTGCAAAAAATATTCCACACTCTAGATATGTTTTCCAATCTTCTCTTTCTCTTACAAAAAACGATGTGAAATCTAGACAAGAAAGAAAGAAAAAAAGGGTAAATTATTAACAATTTTAATCGGTTTTTGCACACTGACAGATTTTAAATTGCTTCTCAGCAGTGGTGCAACTAGACTGAGGGGCTGATGCTGGCTTGTGGCTGCAAATATCTACAGAAACGCAGTTTTAGCAATAAAAGTCCTGATCCCAGCCACAGTGTTAAAGCTAAGTTAGTGTGCAATCTTCCTTGCTGTCCCTGCCAACTGAAGACTCTAGAGTAGCTAGAAACAGCTTCCTATGACTACCAGCCTCATAGCAGCTTTTTGTCACAAAAACCATGTAAAGTTAGCTTAACATCATACAGAAGCTGGCCCAGAATATTTTGGTCCCATAACTTATGACAGAAATGCATGTAATATGTCTTGAAAATGTAATAATCATGTTGCTTCATGCAGCAAACCTGCTAGTTATGGAAATACCTTGACACTTTAAATACTCAGTAGCATTACCTCATATTAGGGACAAAAACCCTCAAACCCCTTCTTTAAATTATATAGCAGTTCTGAAATGTAAAAAAAAACCAGAAACCAAACAAACCACCAACCCCTCACCCGGACCCCAGATAAATTGAATAAATGCAATCTGAAGCTACATTCTTATGCCAAGCTTCAGTCTGGAACATTTTACAGCCAAATGACAAACCCATGAAACAAGAACTGTGATGACTGTTAAGGTAAGAACAGGAATGGTTGTTCTGTAACACCTATTGAAGTATTTTTTGAGCCAGTAGTAATGTGTCAAAAACTGTCTATAATAAACATTTTAGAACTAATAGAAATTTGCATTTAACATTGTAGAGATTTGAAGTCAATGGATCAAATTCATTCCTAGTGAAACACATTTCTCCAAAACCACTCATGATAAAGCTATTTCACACAAAGTTCTGTTTATGAGGGTCTCATCAAGATATTTCCTTACTTTAGTCATGCTGTAAAACTTGCTGTGGCCATAATGACAAAGATTGACATGGAGAACATCACAGACTTTCTTTAAATTTTGATTTTTACACTGCTGAGTGTCTTTTATCCTTCTTCCTTCTAAAAAGGAAGGAGGAAAAATGGAAGCTGTTGCAGGTTCTAGAACATTCTAGTTCTGGAAGTCATAGTAAACAACTGAACTGTGCAGGCACTCCATTTGTCACAAGATTTTGGTATTTAGCTAATTTAAATACACCAGATATCACTGAATATAGACAGAAAAAAAAAAATAGAGGCTGGCCTAAATGGAAAAGAATAAAGGAATCAAAACAGATTGGCTAAGGAGGAAGGACACAGAAATGACCAAGAGTTGTATGGAAATAAACCTCAAATGAACGTACAGCATTGAGAGAATGAAACAGGCAGAAGGGAGTGATTTCCAGCCCCAGCTTCTGAGTGGATAGGACAAAAAACAACAGGCTATATCAGTGTAGTTTGGATTCATCTAAGTTTCTTTGATAATTGGTTTTCTAACCCAAAGAGATCTAGACTCACTGAAGTCCAGGAGAGGAGTGCGTGGGAGTCCACTAGCAGAGACGAAGAAAATGAAGACTGAAAAACTAATTGTAAGAGAGCAAGGGAAAGGGATAAATAGAAGATAATGTAGGCTGCATCAGCAACAGAAGATTGGAAGGTTAGACAGAAACTATTAGAGTAAGAGAAACAGAATGAAATTTGGTTCAGAAAACATCAGGTCTTAATGGCGTAATTAAAAAAAAAAACAACAAACCACAACTCGTGACATAAAATAAGAGTTGTTCAGTGTAAAAGCAACTGAGAAATACATGGACATACAATCTGAATGTAAGATGACAACAAGCTGCCACAGTGGCACCTGTGAAAGTAACAGAGACATCATCCACTTAATCAAAAACAGGTAATGCTTGAGGGAAGAATACAAAATATTAAACAGCTTTGACTACAGTAATGGCTATAATTTTGCTCAAATGAAGGGGACTGGTGAAGCCTGATTTACTTCTGCTAACAAATGAAAGCAGAGAATGGATAGAAGCCCCTTAGTGTCTATAAATAGATCACAGGGATAAATGCCAGGAAGGGGAAAGATCTTTTGTGTGAAAATAGAAGATGCTGGCACAAGAATAAAGCTGCATGAGCTTTCCCTGAATAAACTGAAAATTGGATGTCAACAGAAGGTTTTTTACCAAAGGAATGACTTTTTGTGAGTAACAACCTCCCTACAGGCACAGCAAACCCACTGCCTTGCTGAGCTCCTGGGAAGCAGTGACAGGAGCTTGCAATGACTGGGAGTGCAACTTCCTCACCTCCAGGATCCTCTCCAGTTTTCTTTTTACCTCAGCACAGACCTGGTGAAGCCCTTGGAGTTGACATAATAAGGCAAGACATAATAAGAACCTGCAGACAGCAGCTGAATGTGTGGTCTCAGATATTTACTCCTCCCACTGCACAAGTATTAGCATTAATCTGCTTGGCACATGAGAAGAGTTTTGTAACACTAATAGGAAACATATTTGCAAGATCTCTGACTCCCTCAGACTTCTGAAATACAGCATCACACCACACAGCATTGCTACCCAAATTCTTTCTAATACTCCTATCTCAATTCTAATAAGAGGAACTAAAGCTGGGGCACATCAGGGAAGCTTACTGACATTGACACAAGGCAACTTTCTTTTCTCAATTTTCTTTTCTCAAGAAAGTTGAGAAATACTTTACAGATCTAAAAATAGCACCAAGTAGACATAAGCCAGCGAACTTTTTCCACAGACCTCTTTGCTTTCACTGCCTTTTCTATTTTCAGGGGTCTGGTTTGGTTTTTTCTTTTTGGGAAAAAACAACCAGAAACTCATATGTAAGTGAATGGGAATTTGATAAATGGGAGGAGGAGTATTCCAAGTGCCACTAAAAGACAGACAGCAGTCAGACACTCCCATACACCTTGCATTTCTGCTTTTGGCTAAGTTGCTATCCAGAGACTCAACAATTTCATCTTTTCATTAGGAAAGAAGGTAAGCGGATCTTAATTGTTCAGACACAGATGAATGCTACAGTGCAGCTGGCTCAATCTGGGGAGCAGCTCCTTCCATATTGCCTTCCAACCAAAGGAGAGACTTATTTAACCCTCCAGTACCCTGAGAGGGGCTTACATCCCCATGGCAACACCCCACCCACCCGAGCTGACTCAACTCCCTCTTGAGTTTGACCCATATCCCAGAAAACACCATCAACACTGGAAATCATACCCTGTGCTCATCTTCAGGGAACATCAGGGACCCTAGTGGCTGCAGTTTAAGGAACTGTGATTTAAAAACAAAGCACAAAGCCCAGCAGTTTCTGTCAATAATTTGCATAATAATTAAAATTATATGATGCTCTTTACAGAAAAAGCTTCAATATAAACAATACTTAGAGGAACAAAGCATTAATTTGATATGTGATAAGAGGAATTAGGTGTATCACATTTTCAGTTGACATATGAAAATGAATGACTTTTTTTTTTATGCAAATATGCAGAATTCCACTTCAGTTAGACTACCCTTGTGAGGTTTTTGCAGCAAATAATCTCTAGTAAATAAGACATAACGAGAACATTCAAAGGTATTTTTATTAGAAAAGAAACCTGGGACTGTGTTACAAAGCTGACATGCTACAAAAACCACTTTATTTTTTCCCAGATAAGATGCAGCTGCCCTTGGGAGAGGCACATGCTTGCCTGGCACCTCCCTCCTGCACTGGGCTCCCACCACTGCCAGGAGAGCCCCTGTTCCTCTCAGAGCCATCCCCCCGAGCACCACTGGATTTACAAGTCCCTCCAATTGGCCACCTGGCTCCCCCAAAGTCACTGCACAGCACCCTCTGTGGCTCTCCCTGCCTGCTAATCCTTTCTCAGGGCTGTCCTTTAAGAATTCCCTCATGGCAAACAGACTGCAGGCAGCATATCCTGGGCTTAATCCACTGAACTAGTGGGAAAAACAGCCACCGATGCTTACCCACCCTGAATTTTGCCTGTTGTTCTTTAGGGCACAATGACAGGCAGCAACGCAGTGGGAAAAATAATTTTCTCGTGCACTTCTCCTTCCCTTTTCTAGATGACCTTTATTTGTGGAGCAGGGCAAACTGCAGAGCAGACTGTCAGAAGAAAACCACACCAGGGCATTCTTTCAAGGGGGCTTTCTTTTTGGTTTGTTGTTCTCTTAATCAAAGAAACCTAATTCGCGTAGAGAGTGTCTGTTTGCTCTTTGTGTCTGGAAATACATAAGAATTACAATGTTAACATTTCCAAATGGCAAAAAATGAATTTCAAATAGCTGGCAAAGACAATGCTTGATAAACACATGCTGGCAGAAATTCACTTCTCTTTCACACCCACCATGCCTGAACCCCATATTAACCATATGCTTTTGCAGATTAAGTTTGGTTTTGTGCATAGTTTATAATCTGCTTTGTTACAATGCAGCTATAACAACCTAAAGTTCCTGAAAATTTAAGCTAAAGGGAAAAATAAAGCTAACTGAGAGATTTGCAAAATCGTGCAAGAGACAGAGCATTTGTCCTGTGTAACAAAACCCTGCCAAAACTTCAAGTAAGTATTTAGTAGTGACAGTATTTTGCTATGAATCATACTGTCTGTTGCTGGCTTCAATTCCATTGATAATTTTGTACTTATTGTACAAATTCTATGGTTAAGATCATAGAAAGTTAAATTACAAAGAAATAAAAGTATGATAACATTTCCCATTCAATTTCAGCTTCAGCATGTGTCGAGAATTCTGAATATGTACCTTATTTAGAGAGTTGCCTCATGGAGTTGCTGGTTCTTTTTGACTTGGGTGACACTGGCCTGCCCTCACCAGGCAGCTGGACCAGATGATGGCCATATGTCTTTCCTATTTGTATCAAGTTGTCAACAGCAACACTAACTTGCTGAATTTAGTTAGAGCCCTTTGCATTACATTGCATGGGTTATAATAGTAACTCAAATCACTGGGCCTCTAAATCACTCAATTTATTAAAGAAGACCATTTGCACACAGATTTTGTGTCCAAACATAATGCACAAATTTGCATGCAGCAAATAAATCTGCTACCACAACCAGGATTGGAATTGGTAGTTTTGATCCTAAGCCCGTGCCCACTAGGATTCCTCCAGGTTTTGGAGGGCTTTGGCTGGGTGCTGGCAGAGTCTTCCCTGAGCCTACTCTCAGCACAGGGCCCTCTTCTACTGCAGGATGGACATTCACAGCAGAAAAGAGCCCTGTTCTCCAGAGACCTTCCCATCTCAACCCTGAAATAGGCAGCCCACATGGAACAGCCAAATCGCATCTGTAAAGTTCACCCCACTGACAACCTCCACCACTCCCTTTTAAACTAATTTGCTTGATCCAATTCCCCATGACTCAGTCCCTTCTCACGCAATGAGAACATCTTTCTGGCCTGTTGCTTTTGAAGGCAGAGGAAAAGAATAAACTTCTTATCCCTCCTCCCCTCCCCCAAAACATCCTTGTGAGTTTTCTGATAGAATATTCTTCTTTCGGAAAAATGGAAGTTTGTCAAAACTGAAAAGATTTGAGGAGCAATGTAATTTTGTTGATTCTTCAAACCTCAATTTCTTGCCAGTTAAGCTTCTCACTGGATGAGAAGTGCCAGGGCCTTAGAAGCTGTGGCTGAATCAGTCTCATCAAAATCTATTGAACTCTGAGCTCCTTCTTAGCCCACCAGACAAACAGCCAAAGCTCTGAGGTATAAAGTGAAGCTGCACAATTGGTTTTAGACACTTCTCTTCTACTCTACTCCCCCTAGGTGACAATGTCTGTTTCTAGGAAAATGAGTAAGTTTCATTTTGATGCAGAAATATTTTTGGTTTTCTCTTTGTAAATGGAAATCTCAACACTTCAAGATCTTTCCTCACATAAGCAAGCATGCAAAGTCATGAAAAGGTGATCTTCTGGCAATCCACTCTGCAAAGAGAAGGCAATAGGAGACCATTTGTTTGAGAAGTCTCTGAGTAAAGTCTGTGTTCTTCAAACACTCTTCCCTTCTGCCAGGACAAAATCCCAAAGCATCTATGAGATCTGGTGTGTCTATTTTCTGCTGGCACATTAGTCTCTCAATAGAATATTTTTCCATTCAAGCTTTTTTCTCAGATGTGCAGTATTCCCTGTTCTACATACAAAATCTTTTCTACATAAAATAGCAAATAATTCACCTAGGATGGCATTCTCAATATCTCAGCATTCTTGACATCATTGGGACAAATTTGTAAGGCCATTACAACTTTGTAAAGCCATGAAGTCACTTCCAAATGTAACAGTACCACACACATAGCAGCCTTAGTCAGTGTTTGTGAAGGCCATCAGAAACATATCATCACACAGTAACATTCATAGGTAAAACCTGGCTAAATCCATTCTCTTCCCTGTGTACCAGAAGCTGGACAAGCTAATTTGGAGAGCTAGCTTACCTGCACATTCAAAAACAGATCTGGGCTGAGGGAAGACTCCCTGCCAAGCTCTGATTTGCCTTCCTGCCAGCACAGATATTATTTCTCACATTATTTCAGTTACAATTACATCTAAGAGCTCCAGCCCTTGATGGGGACACCACTGTCACCCAGTACACAAACACACAGCAAAGACCAGTGCCCTTGTTGCAATGGAGCATGGCTACAGAGCTTGAAGCAAATAAATGGAAAAACACAGGTTTTCCCTCTTATATTGATGGCAGCTCCCTGCTGACAAACACAGAATCCTGGGAAATTGAGGTCAGATCCTCCAGCTGTTTTTACTAAGTAAAGGAGCAAATCAACTCTGTAGTAAGGTTAAAGACAGAATGCAGGCAAGGAAAAAGAAGTAAGATGGCTTTCCTGCTTATGAACGGAAAGGGATTTCTGAGCACTTCCTCAAGTACCAGGCTGGTGCTGAACAATTGCAGGAAACAAATAATGTGACCTGACGGCTTGTTCACGAATCACTGTGCACTGCAGTCACTCAGCTCTGCCAAATGCAATGCCATGCACATCCTAGTGGGAGCTTCATATCCACCTCTAGAGTCTGAAGCTTACTATTGGAAATATTACAAAGCAAGACACCAAGATGGCCTTTTTGATGTGATTAGAAAGGAGATGCAGATAGAGCTGAGAGTGAAAGAATGACCAACTCCCACACTATTTATTTAATGCTGTTGCTTAAAAATATTCCTTGGTCATGCTGTCAAAGCTGATCCAGGAGAGGACTGTCTTGAGCACTCCTGAAATTGGCTCAGTGACGAGATCGACTGACAGCAAGGAAGAAGCTTTCAAATGACTGGAAGTATCTAGTAATAGAATAAATGAACTGTTTTCAGGACTGTTTTAAACAGTAATGCGTGTATCTAGACTGGTAGAAATACTCCTGCTATACAGAGTCCTTCACTGAGAGAACTGTTTTTGTTTAAATAGGATAAAGTGTATTTGAGGTTCCATTGCTGCTTGTTACCCAAGGCCTTTGCTGCAGCCACAGAAACAGTCAATATTTCTACTTGATTACAGCATATGAGACTTGCCTGAAAGAAACAGTTCTGTGGCAACAAGCGCTATGAAAATGGAGTGTTGAATTCCCATCAAACATCTGAGTTTAGTAAGAAAACCTGAACCATAAGCCATATACAATATAGGGAAATATTGGGCACACTGTGTCTACAAATTAGTTTAATCCAGCAAGTACAGAATCTGTTTTAAACCATTAAGGGAAATCAGCATCTTCCTAAGTTAGAGGAAGAAGTGCCATCAGGATGGAGGAGAGCACTGAAACAGGAATGACTAGGAACTGGAAGGAAGATTGGTGCTCTGCTGCCCAAGCCTGCAATTCAGTGGACAATACCAGGCAATATCACAGCCCGTGGCATTTTGTCTTTATTTTGTCAGTTTGGATATATCTCAGATCAGCAATGGCCAGGAACAGTTGCTTCTTTAGTGTCAGTCTGGACTTTTCTCTATTCTCAACACCAAAATACTGATCCTGTGAACTCACTTAACTGCTGAAAAATTTTCTAAGTAAAGAGTCTTACCAAAAATAGCCCACAAACCAAAAGTGCTTCTATTTTCTTCCCTAGCTAATACAGTTTGAATGGAAGTTCTGTAACTTTATATTCTGACATTAATTTAAAGCATTCAACCTTACAGAGATGCACTTCAAGCTAATAAAAAAATTACTACATAGCTCCAAAATAATACTTTTTATGAAACAAATCTTACTCTTTCCATGAGATAAATGCCTATGATCAAATAAAAAACAAGTGCAAATTTACAACTTTCAGAATATCCCAGAAATGTTCTGTCAGCTGCAAAAACACACACAGAGATTTCAGTCTATCTCAGGAAGGGCAGCTTGTCTGTAACGTGACATCGTTACCAGATGCACTTAGTGTCTTGGATGCCAGTCAGGTCTGAATAAGTATGAACTGAAAATGTTACAGTCTTTGGTATTCCTTCATCTCCTCACAGGTCAGAACTGAGACCTGCACTGTCACTTCGCAGGCAGTTATCTGCTTTGCGACTGAAAAGAGGATTTTATTCTCTAAGATTATCAGTTGGGCACCGTTGCAGGCAACAAAGGAAAAACAAAACCCAAACATCCAGCCTAACCTTCCTATCAAGGACATTGATAAAGTGGAACAACAGCCTGGCAGCTCTGCAATGGTTAGTTTTGAAGCAGGCATGGCTAACTTAGTCTTGTGGGAATTTGGTGCAAATTCTGAACATCTTTTTGCAGGTCAGCACTACCTGCAGCAGTGGGGCTGGGGAGGGGCAGCTGAAGCTGCTCTGCTCCAGCCCTGCCCTTAGACTGTGCAGTGCCGCCTTTGACCACACAGCACCTGAATTCCCAGCCCAGACACAGGCAAGCAGACTTGATGTGGATTTTGTTTGGCAATGGAGAGGGTTGATGAGCAGCTGCAGTGACATTGGTTTCTTGAGCTTTCTGAACCACACAAAGTCCATTGAGCTCTGACCAGCACTGCAATGGCCAACGTTGCCATCCTGCACCTGAGCTATCTTCCTCACCAACTGCACCCTTAAGAAGTATTAATTTGTTTGTTTTAGTATTGAAGACTGCAAGCAATACTAGAGGATCCCCTCTCTGTTCTGAAAGAGCAACAAAATCTCATTAGTAAAATTTAAGGTCTGATAATCATTTTCTCAAATAGATACAGAAGCTATTACAGCAATTTTGACACTTTCAAGTTTTATTCTAAAACTTTTCTTCTAAGGGTGGTAATTTTTCTTAATGTTACAGCATATTTTCTTTCAAAATATTCTGCCTTTGTTGCTGAGAGAAGAATACTAGCTGATAGTAAGTGAAATTTTTGCCTCCAGACAAATTGGCATTCGCCATTCAAGCAGAAAAATAAATTAAGTGCAACATTTAGGCACTCTGCATTAGGTTGTTAAAAAAAACCAAACAATCAACTAAGGGAAAACAAATGTTATATCAACTATTGACTGTTAAAACCAAATAAATAAGAATTTCTCCCATACTTATACAGACATGTAATTCACCACATGCTTAAAAGTATGAAGCTTTTAATAGTTTTGTTGGAACCAGCAATCAACTTTACATTTTTTGGATAGAAATATGTGGCCTCAGTAATTCCTGAAAACTATGCCTGTTTTAATATTTCAATGTGGTACTTAAAACAACTGTTAGTAATATTATTACTATTGAGAATTATTAAACATAATTATGATGTTTTGCCACATTCCAGAGAAGAATATTACTCATTTATCCTGTCTTTGAAGAAGGTCTTCCTGAAGAATTCAAGAGTGCTTACACATTTTAAGATGCAGAAAGCATCTCAGATCATTTCACGCACCAGGTGAGGCCATCTCTGAAGGAGAGTGTCAATTTTACTTTCCTCCAATATTGTAGGACAGAAAAGGGAATGGAAAAATTTAAACATAATGAAGTTCACTCCTGGGATAGCTGTCATTTGGCAACTTATCAGCATTTACTACGAAGCACACCCTCCTTGTCACTCATACTCCAAGAACAACAGGTATTTCCTTTGTTGGACATTTTGCAGCAAAAAAAGAAGTTTAGGTAAAATTCTACCATGAAAACAGTGTGAAATTTTTCAATAATAGACATAGTTTTGTCCTTATCAGTACTGATTTTCAATCACTATCACCTTGGCAGAGCCATTAGAATTCTTTAAGATTCCCTCAATCCCTGTATTTCATTAACTTAACTTTGCATCATTAGGAAATTTTTTCACCCTTCAGCACATCCACTTTCCCCCATTATCAATAAAAAACTTGTCATTCCACACACAAAATTGTAGCTCCCCCCACAGCTAATTTCTGCCCTGCAAACTGACCAACTACTCCTGGTCATATTCAATAACTTCTCTCATTACTTGATTCCTGCCCAGAGCTCTAGTGTGCAGATGAACAGTCACCGAGCTGAGGGTCCAACACAGCTGGGGCTGGTACCACTCTGAAATGGACTAAATGTATTAACTTGAAATCCTCCTCCACATTCTTCCTAAATTCTGTCCTTCAGAGTTGTTCCCCTACTATGGATGACCTTGTCTTCTTTACGCTTCTCAACATCCCCGAAACCTTGTATCTGTATCTTGTGCTCCGTATCTCTTTAGGGTAATATCAGTGCCACCCCTCGAATATTAATTCACCACAACAATCTGGGTAAAGCAATAGCACGCATTCCAAGGTAGTTTGGCAAGCCCTGAAAGGGCAAAAGCCCCATGTCTTACACTGGTAATACACAGTTCCACTGACAAACATGAGTTAGTGTCTACAACTGTTCATGATTTCAGCAGAGCACAAACTCTCCCTGTTACAGAGCCTAGGATAAATCAGAAAAGAGTAGGGGCTTTAAATATGTTTCTTCTTGGCAACAACTTCAACAAGTCAATCTCTGTAAGCCAAGGTTAATACTCCTTTCTGCTTAGGATTTAAAATGGGATCCATCCTTCTTTCTCGTCAGGAAATAATTTTAAGAACAGAGAGTACTTAAATACAAGTATCTCAATGAATTCTTTCTACCTGTCATCTGCTCATGCACCAAGAGGAAGCTTAACAACAAAGATAGTGATGAGATTAGCTACAGGAGAAGGCAAGAAAGAAATGAAGGGGGCAGTAGATGAGCCTTTGTGTTTCTGAGAAAGAAAGGGACCAGAATTACTGACTCAGGAGAGAAAAGAAAATTTCGTCTTTCAAGACCACTTCTCTTTTCTGATTCATTGCGGTGTCCTGAATTAATTAAAAAAAACCAAAAAAAAACAAAAAAAAAAAACCTGGGTCAGAACTGGTCTTAAAAATATTATAATAGTACCCCAAACTCTGCAAGAATACGGATTTGACGTGTTCTCTCAACCTGCTTCCCAAGATCTCTTGCAGTGGGGCTATACTTGCAAAGCCCAGTCACATTTTACCAGGTCAGAAGTACTCAGTAAGCATTCAAGATTCTTTAAACGGAGCCAACAGGTGGGAAAGCTGCACCTACCAGAATGCAACATTAGCATGCCAGGAATTTGGATGGATGCCACTTTTTGGCATGAAATAACAGGGAGAGACTTGAGGAATTACTGAACCATGCTGATGCAAAGACATTGCTGTGTTAAAAGGCTGTCCTGCCACTTTCACCAATTTTTTTTTTTTAACCTTATTCTTATTAACACCATTCTTCTAGCACTACATTTTGCTGGAAGCCTACCCTGGACAACTTCACCACTTGGCTGATACATGGAATACTGCAGACTTCCTCTCTGTGCATAGGTGTGTCAATTCATACTCTGCAGAGAGATTGAGGAGTCAAATGAGCCAAGTTCAGTTGCTCTTTCCTCTTTTGGTCACAGGTAATTTGACACAGTCTATACACAACCTCCCAGTATTGGGGAGAGAAGGTAGAATAAGCATTAAGCTCACACTGCATCTGTACTGGAAATTTGCTATGCTTTTTTAAATGAGAAGGGTCCTACGATTTCCCTGCTTCAAGGTGATTATCCTGAAGTAATGTATGGTGAATGACAAATATTTGGTTGATGAATAATTTGAGTCTTTTTCTTTGCATGTAAATCTGACCTTTATAGTGAACATTACTGCTTTAAAGAGGTTCTGCATAATCAAAACACTGTACAGCCAGCATCTGTTATTCAGAAGACCCGAGGGGTAGGAAAAAAAAAATCACAGCAAATCATTTGACCTAAATATGTTTTGCTCTGTGATATGAAGTGTACTTTTACTGTCTGGCTTGCCAAATTCTTCATGCCTTAGTGTGACACTGTTTGTTAACAGAAGTATGCAATTTGTGTAACCTTTATGTTTAATGTTGTAGCTAATTGTAATTCTTTAATAGTGTATACGTCATTTGTCACACAGTGAACTGTAGATGCTGAAGACAGATGGACCACCAGATGGACCCTGGGAAGGATTGGTTAAAATGTCAGTGATAAGCTAACAAAATGAAACACAGTAGACTGAAGAGCCTTTTCAGTCGAAAAGGCTGTCTGCAGAAATAGGTTTTGTATTATTCACATTCATTAAAGTGCACTTCAGCCACGCTGTTTTGACATTTTTTGCTTTGTGACTTTTCAAAGCAGCCAGAGCTCTTTTTTCCTTTCCCAAATACTTGTTTGATGATACAGACTGGCAAAAGTGATACTAGCTTTTAGAGGTGATCCCTTTTGCCATCAAGGAACTTAATCACAGTTATATTCAAACCCAAAAGTGTACAAATTCAGAGCTTGAGCAGCCAGTCGACGCCTGCAGGAGTTGTATTGATGGAAAGGGAATGATTGCTCACTCCCGGTCAGTTACCGTGACTTGGATCCCCTGATACTGGACACTTATATGCTTTGCAATACTAATTACAATAAACTTCTTTGGGTCTTACAATCAAAATTTCATTAAATAAATGGAAAAATCTTCAGTGGGATCAGGATATTGGACAATGCACAAACCTAGTAAATCAGCAGTAGGAAGCAAGCTAAGATTGGTTGGGAACGACTCTAGGCAGAAGCATGCTGCAAAACAGAAACACACAAAATACAGATTTATATATTTCCTCATTTCATATGGTTCCTCATCCATTGTTTGAGGAAAGAAGCTTTTTCTGTGGAACATAGGGAAAAACAAAAAAACCTCTTTCAACCTCAGCTGTGATTCTTTACCAATGGGATATGTCTGATCCATCTATGCCCTCAGAAGAGATATTTTTATAGTCACAAGCACAAATCAGTTGTCACCAGAGAAACATGAAAATCTCATTTTTACTGAGTTACTAGATATCTAACAGCTATTGTGAATATTGCCACATGATTGAACCAGGAAATGAAAACAAATTATGGGAAATGTGGGAATTGTAGTAATTCTTCATTTTGCTGTACTTCAAAGCCATCCCCTGGGTTAAACAAACATCCATTGAAGAAGAGTTTTTGACTTTTAATTTATCTTACTTTCCATTTGGAAATTTTTGAAGTCAGAATTGTTTTTATTGAAAGTGTTTTAAAACTGAAAAAACCCAACAAGACTCTGCCATGTTTGTAATTTCATCTAATAAAGTTAAGGCCAATAAAATGAGAAGCCATTTCAAAGCAGGTCAGTGAGGCAGGCTAAACTTATGGATCACTTATCCAAGGATGCACTGTTACTTCCCATCTCTTGAAATCTTTATTTCTAGAAGACATGCTGCACCTATGAAAATAATAATAAGCTAGATAAAGAGGCAAGATATGTTGAGAAGTCATTCAAAGAAGATAGTCAGAAAGCCAGATGTAATACTCTTTTTTGTTAAAAAGCACCATTAATCAATCTGATATTTTCTACAGCAAACAATACAGCACAGAATGAGGTCACATGCACACACACGTTCATCATCGAAATGATGGAGTGGTGCAAAAATGCTAATAGCAGACTGTGCATAATCTAGCAACATAAAATATGGATCCCTCTATGTCCAAATATATTGAAGCCCAAAAGGATGAAGGGCATTTCCTTTCACTCCAGCCCAATTATGACTCTCAAAATACTAGCATTTTCGTATTCCATGTGTTGCATTTACACATTGCTCCTTGGGCTTTTTAAGTTGCCCTCATATGTTCATGACATTACACATATCTAGCTTAGATAATGTTACAGTTATATGGCAGGAAGTTTTCTTACCATCCAGTAACTAAAACAACTGAGTTTAAACCCACTGACTCAGTAACGCAGCTGCATTTTGCTCAGAAATACATAAACAGATCCAGAGGCAAAGGTCCAGACTCCAAATCAGACTCTCAAAAAAAACACAGCAAAGGTATTTGTCATTGATTTGAAGGCAGCCATGAGAGGTAACAGCACCAGCCTAAGATCACTTGGTGACCATCAGCATGCCACAATGGTATGGTCCCAACCTGTCAGTATCCAATTGAAAATCCACTTTGGGCATTTCTCTGCTTCCATCTGCTCATTCCCCACTCACAAACCTCCAGCAAACAAGCTACATAAACACTTTTGGAAATGCTCCAGGTTTTGCTTTAATTCTGTGACCCACCTGAAAATCTCTAATAGGACAGATGAAATGTCAGTAAACTGGAACATGGGACAAGAACTTCGTTTATAGCCTCACACCTTTATCACTTTAGAGGATATCTCAGAATATAGAAGTTTAGTTATGGTGACACAAGAACAGGACATCGATTTTCCATGTGGAAAAAAGGAATATTAAGAAGTCTGAGGAGATGCTCTGTAATGATATCTCAGTTTTATCTGTTCATTCTTACCAAAGTGGCTTCAACAAAATCCTTATCACCTCAAAAGAATTTCTGCAAGATTTGCTAGTTGTTAGTATTCAAAATTATCAAAGTAGACTCCCCCATTTCATTTGCCATAGCTGTGATTAATTCAAATCTATGGGGTTATGCAACACGGTAGACTATATTTTTCACTGAATGTAGCTTGAAGTCATTGGCTTTTCCACAACAAAATTTTCTGGTATCTCACATAATTAAATGGAAAATGTGAGAAACTTCAAATGAGTAAATCAATTATATTAGGGGAACTAATAGGATTTGAACATGTCTCACGAATTACAGCTTGGAGATCTTGATTGTTGTCTTAAGTGTCAGATTTTTTGGGGCAGAAAAGGAATTAACACTTTGAAAGTCCTCTAATAACAGTTTTTTTCTGAAGAAATACCCTGGGAACGTTTAGTATGGTGTGAAGATTACAGTATTATCTCTTAAAATACACAATGGAAGCACTTGAAAAAAATCACAAAAATATTTATAACAAAAACATAGTTAATACAAATTTATAGGAATAAACAGTAGCAGTATAGATTGATTCTGCAGATTTATAGCAATAATAACCTCACTTGTTTGTCATGTGACTTCATGGTGACAAACACCCCAATTTCTGTCTGTGAGATGCATCCATGGGCATGTGAAAAGCAACTGAATAAATGTGTGTATGCACATTCATGCACTAATAACAAAATTATCCACCATGGACCCAATTTACTGTGCTGGCAATGGCAGCAGGCAGCAGCTATGCATAGTCACTGACAGCATGGCATAGCTTGAGGTATATAATACCTTACATCACAGAAGTTATTTCCCAGTCTTAGGAAGCCAGGAAAAGTTTTAGAGATGCATAAGCCCTGTATACCCTAGTGGAATATGCAGCAGCTCTTCAAAGGAGATTCTACATGTGCTGCAGGTTTTGAAAATATAAACCATTCTGGTAAGTTTGTCATATTTCATTACTAAATATAATTATAGATTCAGCTTTCAGACAAGAAAAAGTTACTATATTTGAAGATCCTGAGATCAAAAAATTTAAAATAAGCAACACTTCAATAGTTCTCATTGTTTTCAGTGACAGCCTAACAGGAACAACTACACTAATTTTTTCTCAAATCCTTAATGGTCCATCATAACAAATCTATATACATAAGAGACACATAAAATTAATTCTGTCCTGGAGAAAGTTAATACCCATTTCTGTCAGCAAAGATACCACACTCTGCAAGCCACAACTACCTTGGGTCTTGGCTTGCATTGATAAGAACATTGTTTTGGTGCTTTAAAGCACAGGCACAATATAAAGACTGCTTTTGTTCAAAAAAGAGGAGAGTTAAAAAGTCAGGCTTGTTGCAGGAAGAGCCCTTCAGATCAGTAAAGAGTGCAGTAAAGACATCCCTCTTAAAGGAAATCACTGCACTAGTTTTCCTTTCTAATCCCTAGAAATGCTGCAATTTCTGCCACTTCTAGGAGATGGCAAAAACCAGCTGAAAATAAAACTTTGTAGCCTCAGATTAAAACTTCAAGGTTGTACAAATTGAGGGCTTTCACTTGCATATCCAGTTTTGCACCTGGGTTCAGTTTAAACATCAATTAATCCCCCGAACCTTAGGTTTGGGTTTAGGATTTTAGAAGCCAGAACTACTTCTGGTCCTTAAAAGGCTGAGTAAGCACCAAAATTAATTACCAAAAAATCTCCCTCACTGCAGTGTGATTCTTTCCCTAATCTATGAGCCACTACTGGAGTCTAAATTCACCCACACTCAATTGCAGGCCAGGTCCATCGTTGTGCTCTACAAAAACAGCAAGAAACAACAAAGTATGACTCTACTGTGTTCTGCTGCAGGCCAGGGACAGGTGTAACTCTAAACTAGGCCATGAAATCAGGGTCAGGAAAGATGGGGATCCTCTACTTTACAGCTACACACAATAACCTGGTCACAAGGTTAGCAATTACAGCGAGTAGTGGGCTCTGCTTTGGCCTCTAGCTCATGATGTAAATTTCTCAGCTAAGTATTTTCCATTAGTAAAGAAGGAAAAATTGTAAGTTTCCCAGTGTTTGTGAAGTAGTAAAGATAATGGAGAAGCTGAAATCCCTGAAACCATCCTCAAAATTGGGAAAAGCCAGCGTGATATGGGAGAAAAATTAAATGGCTGATGAAGCCAGATACTTTGAGCAGTTGCCAGAATTAGTCCCACAAATATATTGGGAAATGAACATACCCACTACTGTCATCTGTAAAATTCCATTGATGTTTGATAACATCTCTAAAATTTCATAGAACTTTAGGCCATGTGCCTAAAAATAGCATCTACGGCATTGCTATCTTTTGCATTAACTGTTAAGATTAGATATATTACAATTCCACAGAGAGCTCTACATTTGCAATTAGACTAATTCTTGGAATGGAAATTCAGTAAAGCTTTCACATGAAGAAGATGATGAATTTAGTGTATTGTAGCACAGCTGCTGCCTGGGCTGGGAAATAAAAGAACTGGATAGTAAGGTGAGACACTGGCTTTCCCTTTCAAAATATAAACTATTCTTAATTTTTATTATTTATTACACATAAATAGCAGTGCATGCAGGATGCAGCCATGAGGTACTGCACAAAAATGTAGAGGAAAAAGTGGCTCTGTCCTAAAGAGCCTCCTGTGTACATCCAGGTGGTTTCCAAATGGAAGTTTTTGAACACATATCACACTGCACCCTGGCCATTGTACCAAGCCCAATCCAGTGAACTGTGTTGAAAGTTAAAAAGAAAAGTGCCCTCTTAATGCAAGCTTGTGTCTTCTAGACAGGGACTTGACAAATCTTGTTTACCCTGAACAGCCAAAGCAGGAAGAGCATGGAAAAAATTGGAAGTGCCAAGCAGAGTTACTCAAATCCATTCAGCAAGGGAATAGCAGTCACAAACAGAGCCAGCCTTTGTCCTCCCACCGTGCCAAGCTGCCAGTGCTGTATCGTGAGATTAAAGCAACAGTAAGGAGAAGCACTTCACTGTAGTTTAACAGTCCTGGCTCCTGGACATGTGTCCAGGCTGTCTCACACAGCAGAGAGGGCATTCTTGTCCTCTGAGAACCCTATTTGGAAACTAACAGGGCACCACCACCAGCTCTGCCCATGCACAAAGGATTTCTGCAGCAGAAAATACAGGTGGTACAGCAGAACCACCACTTGCTCTGCTCTCATCACAAAGCTGAGACACAGCCCAGGTGCCCTCAGGGACTGCATGAGGTGCAAGCACTGAAATATTCTTTTCCCTTTCTATAGGCTCTGCACCCGCTTATGGGACTGCTCTATCGCCACATNCAGAAGTGGAACGCAGCATAACCAAAAGGATGTGGTCAGCAGAACTGGACTACAATGGATTATCAAATTTTAAACAGACCAGGGATACAGGGACTTGAAACCCAAGAGATACCAAAAAAGGAATATTTGAATGATGCATAGAAATCTATGTATATGTATGAGACTCGAGCATTTAACAGAAGAGGTTTGTTAGCTAAGGTATGCCTCTGGCACCATGCCAAGCACCCGATCCTATTAACTCTCTGCTTTATTTCTCTCTCCTATTGTCCCTTTTATTAAACCCCTTATTAAACCTTTTAAAATTTTAACAGGAGTGAATCTTGTTTTTCACATACATCATACAGACAAATATTGGATCATTCTTAACACAGATTGAATAATTTTCTCTCATTTCCAGGTCCCCAGGATACTTTAAACAAGGGCTTATGGATTAGAAGACTGAAGGGTCTTCAAATTCAGCATCCTACCTCCAAGAGCTGTCAGGTATAGACTTCAAAAACAGCATAAGAGCCCAGTACAAAGTGTGGCCTCTTCCTCTTTAGTGAGGTTTCCAGCCACTCACTGGAAAGGAGATTTCTGCTCTGCACCATGATGACTGAAGGCTACCAACTGCTAATTTATTTTTTTCTTTTAAACTCATATCTTGTCTCTACTATGGCAACAAGCTCCAAGATTTAATTACCTTGTGTGCATAAGAAGCACTTTCTTTAGGCAGTAAAATCTGATACCAAGTCGTATCATTGTTCATTACTTTGTCTTCAATTTTGTGAGAAATAGTAAATAGTCGCAATCTCCTATTCACCTCTTATTCTCCTATTCACTTTCTCTGAATGCAATGCCAGATCATTCATTCAGATATCCATTACTTTGAAGTTCAACTGTAGTTATAAATCAGAGAGAAGGCAGGGATTTTTTAAAGTTTTCTTATGCCAGAAACATTCACAAGGATTTTTAATATCCTTTGTGAGATTGTCTCTGCATATATTTGTAATTCATGTGTTTTGACTTTTAATAAAAATGGCTAAACCATCCCATCTGCATAACACAGATACAACCTGGTTTCAGCTCTCATTCATTATTAACAGATAGAACTCAGTTATTTATGAGAAGTTTCTTACTCACTTCTGAACGTGATTCTTCAGCTTTTTTATGAAAAAATCCCACCAAACCAAAACTCTCTATTTCAGAAAAAACAATTTTAGATTAGTGTTCAAGAACTTATATCCTCTTTAAAAAAAACCTACTTTTGATAACTGCAAATATATGAAGAAGTTTGTGGGTTTGTGGCCTCAGTTTTGTTTTTCTTTTGCATTAATCTATACTCCAAGATTAGAAAAAGATTCTGTAAAATTAGACTTCTGTTAGCACCATACCCCACTCAGTTAAAACAATTGTAATTTCAACAATATCTAAGTGTTGGCAAATCATCTGTCTTGCACACTGTGTAATTCATTAGAGGACAGAACAAGCTGCTATCTGCCAGAGAAGAATTTTTTTCCCACTATTTTTTTTAAGTGAGTACCAGATTGCAGCTCTTGTAAATCACTAGAAATCTCTTGATATCACTAAAGCTGTGCCCTTTCATAACATGGGACATTTTGATTTTACAAGGTCTTTTAAGAAGCTCAATAGGTGACACTGTAATAAAGACAGTTGATTTTAGGTCTTCTCCAGCATGTGCACTGAGGAACTATAAAAAATACATGGTTTGGTAATTCTCCCCATGCCACAAAGGAGAGCCTGCAGTAGTTAGGCTTCCATAACTAGTTTCTGTTTTCAGCTTCTCACTCCATGTCCATCCCACATCTGACTTCCTGGACCTTGTTCCTGAGAGCTGCCTGACTTGGTCACCCCCAGAATATTAGAATGTAAAACTGCCTCAGTTCCTCCAGGTCAAAGTTCTGGCTTCAGAAGTAGCCAAAAGTGAACACAATACAAATAGCAAATATATATATATAATTTTTACCAGAAATATTCTCCCAGCTTTCAAATCATTTGGAGATGCAGCAGACACTCAGCTCAAACATAGCCTTTAACTGTTTGGTCAATGCAGCTATTCAGCCTGCACACATTTGTACCAGTTTAACAAAGGGGTTTTATTGATACAGATAAGAGAAGAGAATGGCATTCACACCCTATTGTGAATGTCACTTTAACTGGTCATGAGAGAACCTATAAAAACACCCAGGGCTTTTTATTTGGACGAGTTGCACAAAATGAAAAGAAAGCATTGATTTATTACAGCACCCTGACAGTTTCAGCATCAGAGCCATCAAGCATAAGAAAAAAAATCTGCTGGTCCTGTGAAAACCTAAGCAAGCCAGCTATCACCTTCATTAAGACCCAAACCCTGAACAAGCCTTACAAATTCAGCTTGATGAGCAGAACTAATGGTCAGTGGTCTGACAAAGCATTTTCTCCCATGAGAAAAAGCTGATGAGTTGAAATGAAAGCATTTCATGGAGGTATTGATTTTAATAAAATTTTAGAGGAAATAGGTCCTTAGCCCTGAGAGGATATTAAATCCAGGACCGCCAATACATCTAGCCACTAGAGCATCATGCAGTGTCTAATTAACCCACATTGCTCTGGCTGAGTCTGACTGGAAAACTAGACCTGTTTTGCATACCTCAGTAATTATCCACACATCCTATTAACTACTCTTGCATGCCTTATTCTTTTCTGGCAGGACTCCACTACTTTACACAGATCAATACTAACCCAGAGAAAGAACAGCTCCAGATGCAGCTCAAGATGGGGCACTGAGATTTATCTCCCTACTCAATGAAGGCTCATTTTTATCCACCAGGAAACTCAACATGACATTCGCTGGACAGCTGAAACAGCCTCAGGATCTCAGCCCTTCATCTTGGAATTCTGCAACCTAGGGTGAAAGTATCAGTGCAACCAGGCCAAACAAGGTTTTGGAGTGAAGTGTCTGAGATCCCAAAGGACTGACCTGTCCCTCAGGGCTGTTTCCACAGAAACTGAGGCAGGATGAGGATAAAAAGGGAACTGGTATCACAAAACATTTAGTGAGACAGGAAGTTTGTGAAGAAGGGAAGAAAGAACATTCTCCTAGGGGGAACACTGCATTCCTCTGAGGCACTGGAATTTGAAATCAAATGTTCACAGATTGATTTGATTTCAACTTTCTGTCCAGGCACTTATTTCATAGAATCCATACAAACTGGTCCCTGCAGGGCTCACGCAGGTCATGTCCTGACTGCTTTATTCTGTGGCTTATTCTGAACATTTTCAGGTTCTGGTTCAGTGAGATTCCAGGGCAGTTCCTTGAGAATCCCCAAGCTCTTTGAACACACACTTCAACAACAGAGGAGGCACTCAGTATCTCTCAGAAACAGGCTCTTAAACATTAAGGGCTGCAATCATTTCAAAGCATCAGGGATTTATGCACTTAGTTCACCTGCATATTGATGCAGAACATAGACATTAAGTATAAAGCAGCTAAAGGCAATTATTCTGATCATTAAAAAATTCTAATCAGGATAACTTTGAATTTTGTAGAGACACAATCACAGAACTAGTCACCTTCCCATTTTCAAGGAGACTTGTATACTTTGAAGCACTAAATACTAACCATTAGCGACTTTGTGCAATGCTTAAAGCACACAGGTTTGTTAGGAAAAAAACTGGTGCAATGAAACATACTAACAGAAAATGATGCAAAATGTTAAAATAATATTGCAAAGATATTTCTTTCTCTTTAGGGCTAAGAAAGCAAATTCTTAGAAGAAACAGCCACTTTTTTCGGCATAAATAATATTAGAGAGGAAGAAAAATTTTGGCTTTAAATCTGATTTACCCAGTTACATCCTTCCTTTGGTACTGTGGCCCACCTTTGGGTTGCTTTAGCTGCTGCACACTGGAGAACAAAGCTACAGTGCAGAAGGTGATCTCAGAAATCATCTAGTGAATGACAAACCAAAGGCTAAAAACCTGTCCTACCCATCAGTGAACATTAGACAGGACAAGGCTGCCCACTCCCAGTGATGTTACAATGACCTCCCTGGGGTTAAGTAATCTGTACCAGATGAGGATCTGAGTAGTTATTGAGTTAAGACAGGGCTCATAGTACACAATTCCTATCACCTTCCTGTGGCAGGCTTGAGTGAGAGTGACATGCTCCAAACCTTATTTTCCCCCTCTCACAAGCCCCATAAGCTTGGAGGGCAGGGGAAGGAAAGGGGCAGACAAAGCAGTGCTCTTGTCCACTGAAACTCAGCTGAAAGCCTGGCTATCTCATGTGATGGTTATCTAATTGATTCAAATGTCACCTTTTTATAACGAGCCTTGTAGCTTTCCCAGACAGTCTGTTGCAGTCTCCTCGCTCATTTATATTTTTCAGAGGCTTTTCTTTTAGTGTATGAAAGGAATAAAATATTATATAAATTATCACACTAAATTATTCTCTTTAAATGTCTGCCTTCCTTTTCATGTTTGTCTCTGACCTACTGTCGATCCCATTTACATGAAAAAATTACTGGAGCATTTCTCCTATATCAGCATTCATTAGCAGCTCCAAGTGCCTGGCACACAACAGGGGTTTTGCCTACTATGCAGTTTGAGGATCTTCTAGTCAGAAACAGGAGCAGATAATGAGGAAAACACAAATTATACAGTTTCTGTCACCACTGCTCTCTTTACTTCAGCAAGCAGTAATGGGAAAATCTTTTCATATGCCAGCTTTTCTCCTGCAGTTTGTGTAGTCAAAGCAGTTTTAGGCCTGTTTTCTTTCTTTTCTGCTGTTGTTTATTGCCCTTCCCCCATCCTGTACGGGGCATATCAAGGCGTTCTGAGCAGCAAAGTTTAAACACACATGACTGTATACTTCTGCTTCAGGAAAGCCAGCTCTGCGTGTCAGGTGTGACAGGACTCATTGTGAAATGACTGTTCCAAGGACCAGCTTGAAAGTGACATCCACTGAAAAGGAAAGGCAATTGTACTCAGGATTCCTGGAAATCTCTACAGAAGTCAGGCTGTCTGGCTGGAAGAATTATTAAATAAATTTCTCTACAAACAGTACATATCCTTCCAGCCACTGCCCTGTGACACTGTTGCAGGAACACAGACAGAAATCTTCCCTAACTGAAACATTTTCATTTGAAAAATTTCCAAATGAAAATTTTCTGAATTGCAATATTCTGTTTTCTTATTGCAGATCCTGAGCTTGCCTCCCTTTTATGTCAGCTTTCACTTGAAGGCTCACTCCACTGTGATTTTATCCTCAGTATCTAGCAAAAACCTTTAGGATAATTTTCTTCTTAGCTTTCATTATGATTTGACCACATTTTACATATCATACAGCTATATATGTAAAACCCTCATCCAAAAATAGAAGAGGTATTTCTGATGAAAAAAACTAGCATAGGAAATAAAAAAAACCCCAAAATAAATTTAAAAAAAGCCCTCCTGTGGGGAAATAGAGAAGGCTGAATAAAATACATAGATGTACTTTTGGGAGGGCTTGGAAGCACATACAGACAGAGTTTGTTCAGCTGTCTCTGCTAGAGAGGAGACAAGTTAAAAACTGATATCTAGGGAAGGAATCATTTCACTTGTATTTTAAATTTTCTTTTTACTCTCCCCAGCATTTTGGGGAAAAACTAGATCCTTTCAGGAAAAAAGGCAAAGGGATTCTGTACAGCTGAGTTCTGGTTTCCACCCTTCTGATGTACTTGTGTTGATACCTTTCACTGTGAAGAGACGAATCCTGACACACAAAGCTGTATCAGGGCTACCCCTGTGGCTTTTCACAGCGAGGTCAGAGCGGCGATTTAAC
Source organism: Vireo altiloquus (assembly GCA_013396875.1). NCBI lineage: Eukaryota > Metazoa > Chordata > Aves > Passeriformes > Vireonidae > Vireo > Vireo altiloquus. The sequence continues at coordinate 86,975 of VZRF01013837.1, read as the reverse complement.
TTACTGTTTAACAGTCAGTTCTTAATTGGAAAACTATCCACTGTGACACTCTGGAGAAAGAGAGTTAATCACCATGCTGGCGCAGGACGGCAGAAAGCAGGTCCTGCTGAGAGGACGAGCTGCAAGCCCCAAACACAGGGCAAGCAAAGACACGGAAAGCACACCCAGACACGGCAAGGGGATGGCATGGAAGGCACTCCCAGACACGGCAAGGGGACGGCGTGGAAGGCACACCCAAACACAGCAAGGGGATGGCATGGAAGGCACACCCAGACATGGCAAGGGGATCGCGTGGAAGGCACACCCAGACACGGCAAGGGGATCGCGTGGAAGGCACACCCAGACACGGCAAGGGGATCGCGTGGAAGGCACACCCAGACACGGCAAGGGGATTGCTGCACCACTGCAGCCATGCAGCGTGGGACTGCCAGGTGTGTTGCACCTGCAGAAACCAGTGGGAGCTGTGCATTTGTAAGGATTCCACATCAACAGGACTCTAAAAGTTACAGCTTTCCTACAGCAAAGCCTTGCACCTTTTAAGGCTGTCACATCAAAATTCCAGCTGGTGTTTGACTCCCATTTGCCCAGCCTGAGCACAATCCATACTGGTGGGTTATCACTTCCTGACATCTCCAAGTCCTATTTTACAAGACTTCACATTCCTTGTGGACCTGGCCCTCCCCTCCTTTCCTCTATTCCTCTCTTCTATTTTAGTTTTTTTCCTAGAACCTAAAAGGAAAAATTAGCCTTATTTACTGTGCTTTCTACACTGGTAAAGAAAGCTGACAGGTGCATCAGCAACAAGCACCCAAGGGCTTCTATGATTAAACACTCAACTTCACATCAGAGGAGATGAAAGGATTTAAAGACTTAAATTATTAATTTTAATTTTTTTTTTTTACTCCTAATGAACTAACTTTAAATATTTAATGATTCTTAGAAAGCTTTTGAGTATGTAATTTTTTAAAATGGTACTTCAAGGAAAAAAAACTCCAAAGTAATCCACTTCTATTCCTTTTACTAGCTGATTTCTTTGCTTTATCTGAGAAAATATATTATAACTGAAATATGAATATCTGAAAAAAATTGTATCACCACTTACCTACTTAAGGAAAAGTTTGGTTAAAGATTATTTAGATTCTAACAATAATTTTAGGTAATAATAAAATTAAAATCATCATTGCTATGTTTCCTTAAAAAAGACCCTAATAATAAAAAGAATGTAACTGTATATTGTTTATTTGTAATGAAGACAAATAAGAAATTTTAAAAATCCATAAAGTTACCTAAAAAATATTTCTGCCCTTGTATATTCTTGACTTCTCTAGTTACACCACATTATATAAAAGACTACATGAATAATGTAGCTGTCTAGGATTGGTCATCATGCTTAGACATTTTCTTTGATCCATTCTCAATTCTAAGGCACAAAGTGGTGGACTTGAAAGTGATTTCTCCTTCCCCTGTGTTAAAGAATTGCACCTGAAACCAGTAAAGATAGGATCTCATCTGAATCCTCCTAAAAACCAGTGAAAAGATACTGCACTGGAAGGCTCTGCCTTAATCATTGAAATTGGTGCATCACATCTCTGTTAGGATGAGAACAGTTTCTAAGATGGGTAAAAATCCTGACACTGGTACATGTTCTGAGACCTTGGTGACAGTACCAAACATGAATTATCCCTTGCTGACCAGTATTCCTACATAAGCCAAGTTATCAACCTGGATCCTCTTAATGCTACTGAAAACAGCAGCAGGGAAGCCTTTACACAAGACACATTCGTTTTTATGCAAGAAAGTCTCATTTAAAAATAAAAGTATACAATAAACTTGTATACTGAAAATGATGCCCAAATTTCTCTCAGACTTAAAGTCCTACCAGACAGGATACCCTACTACCCACATGTCCTTCTGCTGCAAAATATCTCACTGAAACCAGTGGTCCCTTTCTCCCAGTTTGAAAAGGAATTCGAGCAGTAAAAACCATTATTTGATAATATTGTATATTAAGATGGAACAAAAAGTAATAAATGCTGTCAAAATTGTCAACAAGCACTCCTCAGAATGGATGTGGGCATACATTAGGTTAGGAGAAGCCTGCTTTCCTTTAGTCATTCCTTTTACAAATCAAACAAGGCAGGACCCCCTGAACAGAACCTGCCTGGCACTTCTGGAACTTGCACCTGACATGAAAACCCTGGGCCTGGGATAGCAAGAGCCAGGTGTCAGCTAATGGACAAAGCAGAAGGTAGAAAGAAGAATCAACATTTGGCCCTTAGCAAATCTCCAGTGATGACAGGGTCTGACCCCCTCCCCTCCACATGGTGAGCACGGCCAGCAGCACCAGCACATGATCGATGATCCCCTCCCTGCACTGCAGCTGCCTCACTCCAGGCTGGACAGGCGAGAGCCTTTCACATGGTGCAAGGGGGCCTGTGCCAAATGTGTTGTGCCACTAGAAAAACACAGCAGATGGGCCAGAGCATCTGCTTTGCAGCACGGCTTCATTTCAGCATACTCGAGCTCTTTAGGCTTCCTCCTTGGGGTTGAAGGAAGATTTGAGTTGTGCTGGTTATTGTACACCTTGAGAACCAAGCCCCAGAATGTGCACAAACTTTTCCCTTTACCTTCAGTCTTGACTCAAGTCCAGCTCAGACAGAAGAATTAGACAAAAAACAAAAGAATACAATAGGAAGAGCACCCAGGCTTTGAAAGAAGCAGCACCACTCACAAGGCACATAATTACATTACTCACATAATTACTTTTCTTTCATAGTTTTTCTTCTTTTCAATAAAATAAAGGGTATGCATTCAGCCAGAGTAATTAGATTTCATTTAATAAAATATTAGTGTTTCATTTTGAAGGGGAAAGAATAGAAACATGGGAAGAAAGAAACACCAGCTGTTTTTGCAAGGGTAAAATCAAACAGACAATAGCAGCTCAACATTTTTTAAAACCTCACCCACAAAGGACTCCAGACCCTCAGGACTCATTCCCACCATCTCCCACCTACATGCAGGAGTTGTCACTGACTGCACTTAAGCTTTCATTTGTTGACAGATCTGGAATGAAGTTTCACATCCCAAAAGCAAGCTACAAACACAAAACCAAAGAAACTGTTGTCATAGGTCATCAGCCAATCTAATTATTTGGCTCCAATGATGCAACATTCCATCAGGAAAACAGCATTTAATTAGGCTGGCATAAACAGTAACCAGAAATAAAATGGAATTCAAACAAATGCCATGAGTGGGCATAATCTTTACATAACAAACAGCAATTTCAATAGTACAGGTAACTTGTCAAAATGCTATTACCTACATGAAAAATAAAACAAGAAAAAGTTATCCTCCAGAAAGGCACTATTTCCAGGGCCCATGCCTGGAAAAGTCTCCAAGAACTGTGGATCAGTGACCAAGTCACTGCAGGCACTCTTGGATTTAAAGCTGTTAGGAAGGGTCCAAACAGACTCAAGAAAGAAGGCAGCAGGAATCAAGTCCTGGAAAAATTTAATGTTCACATCTAAAAACCTGGGAGGAAAAGGGTGGCAAATGTCCAGCCAAATTAATTGGGCTGGTGGCCAACTTTGGCTCACAGGCTGTAGGTTAGGCATTCTCACTCTAAACTACAGTGTGAAATACGTGAAATTTCTACAATATGTGAAAAACTATAGTGGGAAATACAATGTGAATCTTTCTTTGACTTTCCTATTTTCAGACTCAAACACTGCATTTTAACCATAACTTCAATATCTTGTGAGCTACAAAGCAGCCTCTCTTCTGCATTCCTTGGTACGCCATCCTCAAATCTCTTGCTGTAGTGATTAGGTTGAAGAGTTTGCCCTGGTTCCTATCTTCTAAGGCTCTTTCATTCCTTATCCTGCTGCCCCTCCTCTCTCTCATTTCTCAAGGTCAGAGTTTACTCTGTAAGCAGTGCACAAACAAGTGACAACCTGAGAACAAATAAAAAATCAGGACTGAGTTCACAACTGCAAAGTAACTTGCTCTAAGTCAGACCCTGAGATTACAGACAGAAATAGGTCACAATGGATGGAGGAGCTCCAAAAAGAGAGAGAAGACCTGTGAATGCAGCAGGGCAGCTTGGTCTTGATTCTCTTAGCAGGTAACATCCTCAGACAAGTTACTAACACTTGTGCAAAAAAGAATTGGATCTTTTAGGCACTGCCAAGTTCCAACGAGCAAAGATAGATGAGGTGCTCAGGTACAACAGCATTTTCTATGCACCGTGTCCAAGCAACCCAGTGAGAAACAACAACTGTGCTGCTTTTAGTACACAGAGACTGCAAAGGCAGCTTTTCTTTCCTCCTTTTCTTCCCTATCAGAGGCACTGGACTCCCACTTGAAGCCTGAGCACACCTCTGAGGAAATGATGTATCCAATCGGATAAGAGAACACAAGATTCGATATCTGATAAGAGTGCAGGTGTGAGGAACCCAAAGGAATACCCAAACTCACCTGATAAACAGATGACCAGCTGCAAAAGTAAACATCTACAAAAAGCAAAGGAAAGCAGCCCTAACTCACTGCTTACATATAGAGCAAAATGATGTAATTTATTCCCCATTTGCCAGCCTTACTAAGAAGGTGTTTTCTGGAAGATAAACACACTGAGGAGAAGAATCCAACTGACAACTTAGAGATAACCCAGTCTGAATCCTCCAAGACTGACTCCTTCCTTCCCACTATTGTGACTGGCATTTGTAGGCACAGGACCAGCACTCCTGGGCTCAAGCTCCATTTTCAGACTCATTTGTTCTTCCCTTGAGTTCATAAATTTCTATATGGATTATGGATATTTCATACTCATGCAAAGCAAGAATGAGGGTTGTTCACATTCAGGATACAAAACAACTTCTCTCAGGTACTGACTTTGTAAAATGCCTTTAAGTTCCTTCTGTTAAGTCAAAATTGTGCAGCTAAGCACTTGTCTACGTTACCCACACCTTAAAATATATAGTACTTTACTATTGCAGGAGTATTTGTCATTTCCCTTAAATCATCCTTGGCTTTTAGTGTCAACTCTCACTTTGAACAGCTGGAAATGACTCAGTTGTCATAGAAGATTGATATAGTCATCGTTTCATTTACAAACTATTTATTTCTATAGGGTACATAAAAATTATTTTGAGCATATATGTTTAGTATTCAAGTGGTACAGTTATGAAAATAAAGGCAAATGTCATAACTTCTCTGACTAATGAAAAAGAGAATCTCATTTTATAAGAACTATTGATAGTCTAGGCACAGTTTTTCTCATATTTTTAAAGGAATCAATCTGATCATTGAAGGCAGTGGAGGCAAAGTCAGGTTGGACTTGCTACCCATTATGTGTGATGTTCCATGCAAAGCAATCAACCATTCAAGATTAATAATGAAACTTCCTATCTTCCAAAAAAGCCAAACACATCTTCAAGTCCTGCTGTAGGTCTCTACGCACCACATCACCTGGGAAATAGTTGTGTTCTACCTTCGAAATAACAGATCAGACTTTGCACCATTTTAAATGATGTAAGCACTTCACTCTAACTTCTGAGTCAAGTTTTAATAGCTTATAATGCACCTATTTCCCCCTGCAATCCTTTATTTTCCAAAGCTTCAGCTCCTCAGAGCTTATAAGCAGTTGCTGAATCTAAATATCACTTGAAGACAATGCCAAATGCTCTCATGAAAGAACTTTCACATGTATGCCAGTTTTGCTAATCCAGGAAATTTAGTTCCTGGTTTCAGATCTTTCAGGTTCACTGTTACACCACAGAATCTGGTGTCCCAACAGTTACACTGAAGTGCACCTTCTTCAAATTCCCAAAACCATATTATTTTTCTTATGAGCTCTGCAGTTTAATGAAGTAAATCAGCAAGTAATTACTCATTATCTACCCTGCCAAAAGCTCATGGTGAAGGCCTGGAAAACTTCCCAGGCATGAAAACAAAAGCATTTCCCTTATAATAGGGTGGAACATTTGTCACCAAGGCTCCTCATTTCCTCTAACCAGGTTTCAAGTCTAAAGGTGTCAGTTTGACACCATATGCAGAGCTGCTAGGTACATAGATTGGAAGTTAGCACTTTTATTCCCTACAGACACAAGACGTACACATAAAGGTTAGAACAGATGGTGGGGAAGTCAGGAAACATATGTTTTTATCTGGACACCTCCACTCTAAGAAATGAAATAAACCACCTCTATGCTCTCTTAAAGCTGCTCTTTGTTATCCATGAGTTCCAGTTTGACAGAGGAGAGCTCATTGTGTTCCCATCCCTGCTTTTCACCAAGTGCGCTGATTCCACCTCTTGGAACAAGCAGAGAGCCCTATCCCTCCCCTCTGCTGATTTCCATCACCCTTGGGAGAATGTAACAAGCAATCAGGGAGGGAGCTCTGCAGTTATATGCAGTGCTGCATGAAACTCTCTGGCTGCCTTGAAAAATCATAAACAGGAAAAAAGTAGAGCAGATGAATCAGATTTTGCCAGTTATGGCCTTGAGTTTTAACTGCTCAAACATCAATTTACAGAGGCCCAAAGACACATAAACCTTCTACTGGGACAGTAGTAAGCAAGACAATGGAGGGATATTCCCAGTTTTGTCAATCATAAATGTTTTGCCTTGAACAAGATGAAAATTTAAAACCCCATGTGTTTAAATTTAAAAAAATTATTCCAGAGTGATCAATTTTGGTCTACTCTTCCTGTAAAATGTCAAGATTTTGTTGAACCATCAGTCACTTTATGGCTTTGACTCAGATCACAGAACTTCACAGAAGTCACAGCAGAATTGCTCCATTTCTCTGTGCATGGGCGCCTCAGCCCTGATTCTGTTTTTTAAAATATACCAAAGCCTGTGATGTGTTACCCTTCCTCTCACCCATGGAAGGGGAAAAAATATGGTAGCGTGATAAAGATCATCATAATACATTGCTGGTTATCTACTCTGTCATCCTTTCCACCTCAGAAGGCAGAAAGACAAAGCGTTATAACCTAGATACACAAGGATCAAACTGCAAAATGGCTTCTTTTAGGTGAAAAAAATGAGGAAGGATAAAAGTTTCCCGAAAGAACTACAGCATTTCTGCTGACACACTAAGAGAAAAATATTTGTCTCTGCATAAATGTTCATAGAAAGCTGATTCCATTTCCACAGTCCTCTTCCCAACACACAGTAAAATATCTTGATATTTTAAACAACTAATTCTCTTTCATGCTCTCCTGAGCTTGCAAATACATTTAATCAAGCAGAGGCTTTCCTTTGTTGCTCTTTAGTTATTTTATAAACACTTAATCTTTCTGTCCAATTTCATCCTAACACATTATTAATCATTATCCCCAAAATTCTTCTTTACAAGGTGGATCACAAATGCTTGACAAGCACACACTGTTGTGCTTCAGAAACACCATAATGACAATACTCTGTTTAACAATTAAATCCCAACCTTCTTAATGGCCATAATGGGATTTCAAAGGCAAAACTTGCTGGAAACACATCTTGACTCATCTCAATTCCCCAGGCAGACAATTGAGAGGGATGCAGGCAGTTTTCTGCTGCCCAAACAGTCTGCAAAGGGTTATAGGCAACTAACTCCTGCTTCCTGGAGATGAGTGAGCCATCAAGCCAGTGATATTTCCCAAACTGTAGGTTTGGCAGTGAGCTCCATAATTCCAGGGATGTTCAAATGTACATAATTATGCAAAACTTATCTCTAAGGGTAGTTTTGCATTGTAACTGGTCATGCAAAATTTGGAGCCTTCCAGGGGACCAGTTTCAGCTGGACAGGAGCCTCCATTCACCAGGAACATATCTGAAAAATGCTCTAAAGCCTAAATACAGCAGGGTACAGTGAAATTCAAGGAAAAGTCCAACCCAAATCCTTGCCACATGAATATTTGCCATGCTGGGGATTGCTGTGATTATACTGAAACTGGGAAGGCTTTCTTGTCTTTTCTTGCCATGGCTTCTAAAAAACTCATTCTTATTGGAGACAAGCATGTCTCCAACAGTAATTATGACACATGTATGTGCACTACAATCATGGGACAAAGATTTAAATAATTTGAAAGTCCCAAGATCTTTTCATTAAAACATATCTTGTCCTGAAAGTTAAATTTCTCTAAAAATCATTTAATGATTCAGCAATCATTGCTCCTTTGGTTTTTTTTTTGCTATCTGAAAGGAAGAAAATGCAACTTTAAAAATGACTCACAGTTATGGATTACTCAACACTAGCTGGAGGACAAAGAGTATTGATCACATTTTGTTGTTACTACAGCGTGAGTAGATGTGACATTTCATTCACAGTTTTCTCCAAACAGACTTTGTGATCATGAGGACTTCTGAGTGCAAGCTGCTTAAGAATCTTAAAAAATACAAGAAAAAGGGGGAATACAAAGTCCTTAACCAGAAATAAGTTTCTTGGTGAAGGGCATTCTGCCTTCCTTCAAGAACATTTTTTGACTAGCTGAACCCCAAATGATTTCTTCACAATATTTTGTGACGATTTATTCCCCAGAAAAATTAATGCCTTTCAATTTTTCCTTGCTGCCTTTTGACAAACAGGAGATAAATTAAAAGTATTCCCTCTGATGCATTAAGGTAGAGTATGATTCTTTATGCTCCAGTTGCTGAAAAGACCAGAGCAGTGAAAATAAATGAACTAAAAAATTCTATGAAGTATACAGTTCCTTTAGCTCTGTAACCTGGGCAGCTTTTCCAAAATCACTAGCTTCAAAAGATTCTAAATATCCTAAGAAGAATAGAAGATGATACTCAGAGAAGCCAGTGTTCTAATAGGCTGCTGCAGAGCTATTGTGGCCAAGTCTTTTTTCAAGCTTAACTGTTTGCTTCACAGGTAAATTGTTAATGCCTGCTTTAAAAAAAACCTATTGCACAAAGCCAAAAGAGACATCAAACCCAAAAGCCAAAAAAATATATAGAAGATATGACTTTTAAAAAAATAGTTGGTATTCACTATGGAAGAGATGCAATCTTTGACAAACACTGGTCACACAAACAGGTATATTATAGCAAAAAGTGGGTAGTGAGCACTTCCTCCTCCCCCATTTATTTCTGCCTTTCATATCAGTGCCTGCCTAAATGGTCCATTCCCACACTTACTGCTTTGTCTTGAATCCACTGCTTAGAGAATATCTACAGGGAAAAATACAAATATGTAAATAACTCATTCCTTTTTCAGGAATGAGACACTTCTAAAAAATTTCTAAAGTTGTACTTAAAGAGCACACAAGAGCTGAGAATCATTCAGCAGTAAAGGGAGTAGAGGAGAAAAGGGAAGGTAGAATTTACCTGGGACACAAACAGAAATGTTAAGCAGGCAGAAAAATATCATGTTTGAGTTCCCTGGGACAAAAACCTACTATTCCACTTGAAAACCTGCCTGTCAGTATAGAAGTGGGACAAGGATTTGGAGTATTTACTGAGACTGAACAAGGGCTGAGTGCAGACACAGGCTCTAAGTTAATCAAGAGCATGCAGGAGTATTCACGCAAGCAAAGGCAGACATGATTTTGGGCTACACAAGCAAAACCCAGCAAAACCACCAGGCAAGCACACAAACCCTGCTCCACATGACCCAGATCTGACAAGACTGACAATGTCACATCATCACAGCCATTGCTTCCTTAACACAACAGTCAGACAGAGAAAGGTTTCCTAAAATTAACAGAAACGAGTGAAGGGTTAATTTCCCTTTGAGCGGAACATGACACACAACAGCAACTAAAACTTGCCAAATAAAACAAATTTATTAAGCAGCTAGAAAATGATCTCTACAGGCATAATGCAGCTCAGCTCTGCTGAACTGAGAGGCTCAGTCTCTCAAAGAACTCGGCAAGCTTATGCTATACTAAGGGAAAGCTGACAGGCACTGAAAGACATGGATATTTCCCTGTGTAGAAAAATCATACCTCAGTTCCAATGAAGAAAATAAACTGCAATAAATAAATATATGCAGCTTGAGCAAATGAAGGGTAAAGAGAAACAAGACTGCCAAAATGAATTAATTAAAATAGACACAACCACAGAGAAAACTTTAATTGAACATAAATAAAACTAATGGAATGAGAACAAACATTTGAAATAGCAGGTAAAATTTAGAACCACTAAAAATATGATTTTTGGGAAGCAGCTAAAATACAGTCATTTCAGTCTTATTGAACTAGGCTGAGAAGAACTTTTAGTAGCACAAATCTAGCAAAGTAATGCTCTTTACTGGGCATTCAGGAGAGCTTTCCTACCCATACCAAGTCTGTTGTTCTTGGCCTTCATGAAACAGAACTACAAAAGCCCCAGACCTCAAAACCCAAAAGACGTGTATGAAGCACAAAGAATCACCTTTAAAATGGACTTCAGTTCCTGTTACAGAGGAAAAAAAAACAAACTAACATTCTCTTATGCACCTAATCATGAAAAGAGCATTTTTAATGTATTGTCAGGTCATAACAGCAAATGGCTGCACCAATAACCCCCACATGACAGAAAATAATAAAGTGTCTCAATTTCTTTTAAGAGACATAAGATATAAATTACAATTATGTATATTGAGAAAAATATGATATTATGTAAATCCTCAGGAACTCAAATCAGCCCTATGCTTACCCACACAAGTAACTCATGATCTGCAATACACAAAGGAAGTTGGTGGTATCACGATTTTTTAGAAATCAAAAGGCATTTAGTACTACTGGCTTCTCACAAGTAGATTGCACAAGATTTTACAATGCAATAGCATTTTCACCCTTTTGCAGAACAGGAAACAGAGCTAGAGGCACAGAATGACTTCCTGAAAGTCTTTGACCAGGCCTGTAGTAAAACAAAGATGCACTATGCACAAGCTGTGCTCCTGCTGCAAGCCACAACAAAAAGGCCAAAGACAGAAAAGGAATGGAAATTATCATTGCCAATTGTAGGAAAAACGCAGAGAGGGAAAGTATGATTGAGCTGTAACAGACTAGAGCAGGTCAGAACACACTGCTCTTTTCAAGCCATGCCGTTCAGAATGCTGTTGTCAAAGAGAAATTTTCACTTATGTCAGCCTTTTGGAGACTTGTTCTAGAACTTTAAGATCCTTTTCAGCCTGACTCATTTTGAATCACACAGAACTCAATTTTCTATTTTTTCACCTAAAAATCAAAAGAGGTCTTGGCTAAGCAGACTTTTTGAAATCACACCATTGAAAACAGTTCTTATTAGTTTCTGGTTTTATTTCATAGAAAAAGAAATGGATATTGAATAAAATCTGAAGTACTCTGATGAAAACACAATTTTTCTCTCAGGCCTCTATAAGAATAAAATCAGACCTTCTTCATGCATTTCTGGGTTCCTTATTTCCCTCAGAGGCTTGAAAATCCCACTGTTTGTAGTTATAACCCTGTCACATTTTAAGTCTTAAATTCATCTTAAAAATAAAAAATTACAAAGAATGTTCTCACATGACATTCAGCAATATGTCCCCACAAGTCATAAAAGCTGATCAGCCAATTTTCAAGCAGCATAGACAGACATGAGCCAAAATGTCTCATTAAAGTGTTCTACTGCAGTTTCACACCTCTTTGAGATAAATTACTCAACCCCAAGACCCTTTCACAAAAGTCTTTTTCCAAGAACCTGCCCAACAGCAAGAGCACTGAATAGGATGCAGAGGAAGGAATTTTGCAGGTTGCAATGCCCACGATAGTTTTATCTCTTAACAAAGGTAAAGTTACAATTTAAAAGAATGAATTACAAGTCTAACAAAATCATTTATCTGGTCTATATGGAGCATGAGGGCTTTTTCATCTTGCTTTCTCTAAGAGGCCTTACTATATAAATAACAACTGAAGACATGTCATGTAAGTGCTTTGCATTTATATACTTGTAAAAGAAAGTTACTGACTATATAAATATCCAGACTCTTCTGGTAATTTACTACGTGTCAAATGCTTTGACCAGCCTATTGCTCTGGTCATTAGAGGAATAGTAAGTTTATGCTCTTCATAACTCCAGTCAAAGCAACTCACACTTTATCAACAGAAAGGAAGTCAGCTTGTCCAAACTTGTCTTTAACCCTAAGAGTGAGTCTTGACCATTGCATCTTATTCTACCCAAACCTCTTTGGATCAGCAGAAATTCCTGTTGTCCATAATAATGGTGAGGGTGTGGAGTTGTTGAGGACTTTTTTTGTTATCACATTGCAAACACTGTTCTTGGGCTAGCTGCTATGCTACATTTGTTATTTATACTTAATCATTCCTGCTACAGTTTCTTATTAATACATACTCCACAGCCATAAACCCCTCTACATTTCGTACTTATACTACTCCACATTTTCAGTTTCCCTGAGGAAGGGCAACCCAGTAAAAACCTTGTTCCTTTTCATTCATGGCTACCAAACTTTTCAGCTGCATTTATTGAAGCTTCTGCATTTTTAAACACATTGAAACACTGACTCTGCAGTCCAGCCCACAGCTGCTTACAGGAAAACAGCGTTACCTCTGAAGCAGAAAACAAGGCTAATCTTCTCCATTTTAACCTCTGTGGAGAAGCCAGAGGCAAGTGGGGTTCTCAAAAAAAGGAGGTCAGAATCATCCATTATGCCACCAAGAAAAAGTATAAAAATACATAAAAGAGCAGTTATTGTAATACCAGGCAGAGGGAACCATGAAAACAATTGCACAGCCCTAACCCACATTCTTTTGTCAATGATTATCCTCAAATGGTCCCAAGAAATGAAGCAGAAAAAAAACCCCTTAGTGGAATAACACTCATTAAGCAACTCAATTTTCAGCAGTAAGTGAGGGGCTGTCACAAGCCAATTGTTCTTAGCGTTCACTCTTGGGACATTCGCCACCTGTTCATTCCCCCCTCCTCTGAGCCAGAGGAAAGCCTGGAGTCACTCTAACAGCAGCAGCCGACTGGTACAACAGCCTGCAGCCATGCGGCTCAAGCTGTGATCCCATAACACAGAGCAGGCCCTGGGAAAGAGGCCGCGAGGGCAGGAATCCCCAGCAGGAGCACAGGGCGCAGCGACTCCATGGCTGCCGAAGAGGCCCGCGACAGCCAGGCCTTGGGGCTGGGAAACCCACAGCACCCCAGCTGCCCCCACAGAGCCGGACACGGCCACCAGCACCTCTCTGGCACCACGGTTCCTTCAAACAGAACTGGACACAGCCACCAGCGCCTCGCCGGCACCATGGCTCCTTCGTGCAGCCTGACCAAGGCTGATGGGCCCGCACAAATGCGCGCCTCACAAACCGGCCCCAGTTTTTTAGGAAGAAAGAGGCACATGGACTCAGCTGCCTCTGAACCCAGGTAACTGCACCCTCTGAAGTAAGGTGCCTACTTCCAGGTGTCTCCTATCAATCACTTTCCTTGTTTCCCAGGGCCTGCTCTGCACTGCTAAGCAGCTGTACTTCCAGGTCTTGTATTTCAACCCTGTTCCTCACACATTTCACAGAGGCAGGGACATTGAACTGAAAGGAATGGTGTACATACCCTAAAGCTTCCACATTTCTTCCAGGCTGCTCAGCTTAATATGAGTCACAACAGCTCCACAAGGATTGTCTGCCCAATTCCTCCACGTGCTTTCTACTTCTCAGTGAGAGCTCATGCTGGATGTGGACCTGCCCAGGAAGAGACAACCCTCATAGGGCCACAAAGGGCAGTGGCCACCCCATCGCCTGTGCCCCACACTGCACCCAGGCAAAAACCTCTCCCAGCCCAGTCTCCAGGCAGGAATAGAGCTCAACACACATACATATGTACTCCTATAGAAACCAGTGGCTTTTTATTGGGCTGCTCCTCAGACAGGATCCACCTGGGAGGATCCCACACAGCAAACACCTGGGCCTGCATCCCCAGCGCATGCTTGGGACTGAGGGGACATGGCCAGGTGGGTGGTGTACTCCAGCCTGTGTTTGTGAGCGCAGGTGTGCTGTCTGTGTGCCTCACAATTTACTCTATAATACTTAATGGATCTTACATTTAAAAATGTGATATGTTTACAGAAGGGGAGTGGGAGAGGCTTGCAATTAAAAAAATCTCAGCTCTCAGAGCAATGGAATAGCAACAGTGCCAGGATATATATGTGAGTGCAAGTGAGAACAGTTGCTGCTTTCCAAGGATGTGCCTTTGCTGGCCTAGACTCTAACCCACTTTGGACTGTGATTTTTGGTAGCTTTTAGGACCAAGGAGTCAGTTTAGACATTATCATTTATTTTTTTATTGGAAGAGGCTCCACCCTCTTTCGCAAGAAAGCTTTTTATGCAAGTACAACCTTTCTAGTGTCAACCTTATCAACTTTTTGTTTGTGTGCAGCTCTCCCTGCTACCTTTTCCCCAGAGCATCCTCCTATTCCCTCTGCCATTCAGCATCTCCCATGAGGAGCAAGCAACAGACCTGGAGCAGGAGGAGGAGGCTGAGGAGGGCAGCACATGGGCTGCCCAGAGCCAGAGCTTTGCCTCTGAGGAGCCACTCAGAGTGGCTTACAGCAGGGGACCCTGGCATAAGGCATCAGGAGCTGTTGAAAATGAGTATCTTTGCTGATTTTAACTGTGGGATCTGAAATTTGTTAGTTTTCCTTGTAAGACCCCAGCGCACCTGGACATTTTGGTCAACCTCGCTGCACACTGCTCTTCCCCCATTGTCTTGAGAAACAGTGGGAAGTCTGTGATATTATTGCCCTTTCAATTTTTTCTTCAAGTGTCCATCTCTGTTTTTGGCTACAAGGACATGAAACTTAATATATTTTAAAAAATTAAAAACCCTCAAAAACTTGTGAGAGGGACTTCTAGTTATTTTTTTCTCCTGACCTGTGATTCTGATGGGCAGACTATTGACCAAAAAGGAATTTTCTTTCATCCTGTGAATGAAGCTAGATAATCAAGCTTTAAGGTGAGTTTGGACTAGAATTAGAGGTTTGGCATTCTTAGAAATAACATAATAGAAGATCACAGTGCCTAGATCTCCTGGTTCGGAATTAATTTCCTTATGTAGAGGTCTCTATAAGGGAACATGTATCTCCAGCCTCTTACAAACACAAGCTCTTGCACTGAAACAACAGCCCTGATGGTGACTGGCCTGGGAAGGATCCAAGATAGCTCTTCCTATGCTCTAATTCAGCTAAGCACTTAAACAAACTGCTTCTAATCCTGTATTTATCATATTGACCTGAGGCCTTCATGGAGATGCTTAGTGAAAAGATTGCTTCTTTTCCAGTAGTTGTGAACATCATGCTGTGTGTCCCTTGCCTCAGGTCTGTGAATTACTCATTGTAAACACCATTTTTACTGTCTGTTTTTTCTCCCTTTGGTACCCTACCCTTCTTCTTTCCAATATTTCTCAAAGACTGTGCTGCTATGTGTTACAATATTTTATATACATAAAAAAACCCCACAGTAGATGTTGCTGGCTGAAATACCAGGTAAACCTTGACGGAAAGGGAGCAGAAATCCAGACTGGAGTAAGACACCATGCTGTAGGTCATGCAGGTTTAATGAGGAAATTGTCCTTCCAATACAAAAAGTTAGAGCAGACGTGCCATCTGGAGAGTGCCATGCTGGTGAGCATGCATTTGTGCATTACATTTGAATGGGAGCAGGAGGGAAATGCCTAAATGGGCTATTTGGGGAGCAGCAGGGGGCCTGGCCGCCCCACCTCTCTAACTGTAGATCTCCCTCTGGAAGCTGACAAAGGAGCATCTTGGAGAACAGATTCTAACTGTGTGAATTCCTTTTGCTTACCTTTTCTCTGACTTCATTACTTGGAAATTTCTGTTGCTGCATTACATGCTGTGTCAGAGACTTAATGTCTGATGCTTCATGTCAAGGCCAAAGTCTCAGGGTGGGGAGGCTGCATCAAAAATGAGGGTGAAGGGAAGGTGAAAGGCTGCAGAGGGGTTTTTCTGTGGTTGGTTCAGCTGTGTCTCCTTTGTAATTACGACCACACCCTTATGGTTTCTTTATATCTTTGCAGGAGGTGGGTAGGCTTTGTATAGGAGTGAGACTGAAGCTTTGCAGTGAAAAAAAAAAGGACGTCTGACTGTGAGGAGGCTGTTTCTTAGCTGTGGCAACTTGATGTTTATGATGTGCTTCCTACAAGTGAGCCCCAAGAACCTTCTCAATTCTTCTTGCTCTTGAATCAATTGTAATTATGCCTCAAAATCTCCGAAAACATAAGGTATGGATAAATTGTTAATTATTGGAAAAACATCAGGAGAAAAAGAGACTGATTAGTAGGTTTGTTACATGGCTTTCCAGAATATTAAATGTCATTACAGAGGGTTTATAAATTAGTGCTCTTAATGTGTGGCCTGTGACATGGAATGAAAAATTGCCATACTAGTTTAAGGTGATGTGTGTTTTTTTGGTTTTTCTTTTTTTTTTTTTTTTTTTCTTTTTGGTTTTTTTGTAGCCTTGGAACCTATACAGGCAAAGGGACCAAAGGTTTGGTTTTTGGGCTGAAGGCTATTTCTGCAGTTTTTGTATGGTGCTATTGCTGTTGGCATAATTCCCTTGTTCAGCAGTTCAAGCTGAGATGTTGTGGATAAATGTAGATAAAGAGCTGGAGCTCAGAATTAAAAACATCTTTGTTTCTTCAGAGACCACCATTTAAAGGTTGATGAGGTTGGAGCCAAGGGCAAGACATAGGCAGGAGCTGTGAAGCCAATACAGCTGTCAGCTGATGCAGTAACAGGAAGAAAATTATTTTCACTAGGTGAATTGGCAGTTGTTGTCTCCAGTAAATTGCATGTCACTGAAATATTTTGGTAGTGCAGCCAAATCTAATTTCAGAATATGTTGTATATTTCTTCTGCAGTTTTTATTTTCTTTTCATGTTTGTATTGAGTTTCAAATGAGGAAAGTAGAATTCATTCTGATATTCACCAAGTCATCTAATTAATAAATGACAAACCATACTCTATTAACCTTAAAGTATACTTTATGTGCTTGACATGCTAATGCAATGTACTGTAATTGTTAATAGATAGATTCATCAGATTGCCCTGACCCTAACAAGATATCTAGCCACATCTTTCAGTAGAAAATTAAAAATAAATCATCAAGAGGAACCCCTTTTCAAAGTTCAAGTGTAGAATATGCTATAGAATTATATAGGTGCACACAAGGCATGGCTTAGAATTGATACTAGGAAAAATTTTTCATGGAAGGGGTTGTCAAGTATTGGAAACACCATCCTGGAGATGTTTAAAACACACATAGATGTGGTACCTGGGGACATGGTTTAGTGGTGGGCTTGGCAGTACCAGGTTAATGGTTGGATTTGATGACCTTAAGGGTCTTTCCCAACTTGACTGATCCTATGATAATGTATATTTTCAAAGCCTTGCAATGATTGTTTTTTTCTTCGTATAATACTTCCTCTCAAACAACGTGACTGTTTTATGTTGGACTCTCTTGTAGCTCTCTGATTGTTTGAAACACTTGATTCCTGTAGAGTGGTGATAAATGATGAAATTAAACTCAAGAACTCTTGGACGCTGGAGTTTCATCCTGGCTTTTTAAAGTCTTGATTGGTGGAATGAATATCTGCCCTGTGCTAATTTCAGTCCTTTTCTCTGCCTGTGGGTTGGTGTCCTCAGAGTTTGATCTCTTCTCATTTGAAGAGAATGTTATTTTCCCTGCATCCATCCATTGTGAGTGATCCTCCCTAAAGCTCAGTGACTGCAAGGTTGGAATTTTTTTGTGGACACTTAGCAGCTCACAGTAAGAAGTGTAGCATTCCAGATCTGCATTTTTAACCTTTTCCTTGTTGCACAGATGTCATGGACTGATATATTTAACTTCAAAACAGCCAAATCCTCATTTCCCCCTTTGTTTACTCAGATCCTTTGCTGGATCCTTTTCAAGCTTATGCAGCCTTCCCTGGAGTTTTGCTGCCCAGTTAACCTCTCAGTTCCCAGCTGTAATTCCAGGACTCTGCTTTGGGACTTTTAAGGAAAGCTACAAGATGTTGTATCTTTGAAGGCTATATGAACTGGCATTTACAGGGTGGTGTTATGAGCTCTACAAGCACTGTTTTTCCTCCAGAGATGTAAATGACTCCTATGCAATAGCTGACCTCTACCAGTGCAGGAAATAACATCATCTAGTGTCTTGTATTTCCAAGTGATAGTATTAAGATTTTGAGACAGTTTTTGCATGCCAGGTGTAATTTTCTTAAATCTGGCACTGGAAATACAATTTCTTACAATGGGAGAGATATAGCAAGAATATCAAGTCAATACATTTCCATGTATCTGTGTAGATTACTTAAGATTTCATCCTGTTCTAAAGGCTTGTTTAAGGACATAACAAAGTGTAATCTTTAAGGTGCTCACTGCTCTATATTATATAGCTGGTAAAGTTAAGAGAGAAGCATTCTTGTCCTCATCAGAGACGTCAGATGGGTGTGGGAAGACAGGAGCCATATTCTGAGCAGGTGTGTAGTGCTTCTGAAATCATGTATGCAGGCATTCTCCTTGCAACGTGGAGGGAATGCGCTCATCTCTAATGAGTATGGCTCTAAGGCTGCAATTAAAACTGTGACTTGTGCTCATTTCTACTAACTGCTTCAGCTGTGCTGTTGTTTTTCCTAATAGGCAATAATATTTAAACTGACATCAGGAGATCCAAAGCATGCTGCATTTGCAATTGTTTGCTTTAAAGTAAATTTTGCTTTGTTGTAAGTGTCCAGCGTGATAATTTGGGAGTCACTGCTGATAACTGAATGCTTAGAGCTGTTATGAAGTAGAAGCTAGTCAGCTTTCAGGAACTGACTCATTGGGAGATAGTAAAATGTTTTCCAATTCTGGCCAACTACAGCAGTTTCACTTAGTAATAATGGTCAAAAAAAAAAAAGTATTTTTAAATGATTTTTAAACCAAATGAAGTTGGAAAACAGCTGCTGAGAAGAATTTCTTATAAAGTCTTTCATATGTAAGATTCAGAGCAACCTCTAGGTCAATCACTTTGCATTAATTTGTGAAAATATAAATGCCTTAATTAAGCAAGTTTTAAATAGAAAGGGGAGCTAGAAATTGTTGTCTTTAATGTATTTATGCATCTATGCTTTTCAGCAGTTGAGGGAGAAGTGTGCTAATCTCAAGTCAAAATGAAATAACTATTATGTCCTCAAAATTTCTGTTGAACTTTTCACAAATTTATCTGCTTAGTAAGTACTGCCACATGGTGTTAGCGTAACTAACTAACCTGATGGAAGCAGTTTCCTTATCTGAGGCAGTTTAATCAATCCTTATGATGGTTATCAAATGTAATGTTTTCAAGGGGCCCTGTGTTAGATTATACATTGATGGGCAAGAAATTGCCTAATGCTAGTACATTGCATTTAGTGAGTGAAAGCAATGATCTTGGCTGGAACCAAGATGTAACTTTTAGATGTTTCAAGTGAGTGCTTTTGTCTGCTAAATGAAGAAATAGAATTTCAAACTATACAACTTGCTACTATTTACAAATTCTTGTTTACTTTAAAAGATAAATACTCAAAAGTACTGTTCTGCCCTGATTTCTTTGATTGTTAGAGTATTTGAAAAGCCCCTCTTCTCAATGATCCTACACCAGAAACCAAAAGTTCCTGGGATAACTGTGGAGGGTGTTTGAATCTAAACCATGAGTGTAAATCTAGTTATAAAAGTTCATAGAGCAGGAAGATAACCAAATACCCAGACTGCTGTTCTGGTGGTGTTTGTGAGAGTAGAAAAAGCCTTGGGTATTTTGGGTGAAGGATTTCTTGTAAAACAAACAATTAAGTACACAATTCAGAAGCAACCCTGACTGCAGGTACGGGGATATGTAGCCAGCATGGGCTTTGGACAGAAATGTTGTCTGTCAACTGTACTACATACCTTCAATTGGTCACTGCCAATTGAAGTGCCATATTATAGGCAACAAAAACAATATTTGTACCTCTGCTGTCTTTTCTCTGCTATGAGGAGCCAGATCATCCTGTTTCATGGTCCTATTTGACTCCATGTAAGCTAACAATATCACGGGAAATGTAATAGACTTGGTGTTTCCAAATCTGTAATGACACTACAAGGATGTAAAACTCAGCAACTGCAGTCTAGTGTGAAAGGAATCCTTGCCTGCTCTTTTTGGAGAGCTCTAAATCCCATTCCCTCATCTGAATAAGCTAGAGATACCTCCTGGTGACTTCTTTGTTAAAGGGTACTACGAAGATGTCAAATTTCAACACTTGTGTCACTATCAATTTTCTTGAGATCAAAATCCGAGTCCAGAGCAGTGATTTATTTTTCTGTATTTTTTGAGGGAGGGGAAGAGGAGGAGGCTGCACTGCTTTATGGCTTTGGCCAAAAGTGGCTGATGTTGTGCCCCTGTCTTTTCTTGGTTAAAATCATCCTAGGTTTGTAATAGGTAGAAGCCAGTGAAGTGCTGTATTTAACATAATTTCCAGTCACTTTTGAATTTGTCTTGAAAGACAATTCATGGGTTGAAAGGGGAATGTTTTCAGTGAGAGGTTTGAGGTCTCATCTCTTGCCTGCTGCTTTCACCCCCTTGCAGTTCACAGTCTTCAGGACTCCACTGCTGCAGTACCAAGCTGGTATCAAGGCAGCGTGAATGAAGCAAGTTTTTTCTCTTGTAAATCTTGTATAATGTTTCTGGGTCTTGCCCTGTGGAAAAATCAAAGTCCTTTCTATGTTTGAGGCTTCTGCATGGATGCCAGTTTATTAACTTAACTAGTCTTGTTATATACACAAATATAATTGATTGACTCCAAAGGGCTTTTATCTCAATTTGAACAGTGTATACCCAGGGTTACTTCCCTCTGAGCAGAAGTGACAGAAAATGAATGCAGCATTTCCTTTTTAGTGATTATCCCAGGATATGGTTTGCAGTCTTAGAACTGCCAGCTCTGGCCTTATCACTGTAATGTGTCCTCACCATCTGCTCAGGGTTCTGTTGGTGAAGAACTGAGGCTTAATTGGTGTTTAATATTATTCAAACAGTGATAAAAAAGGAAAAGTCACTATTAAGGCTAAAGTGAATTAGTAGTAAAGATATTGTGGCAACAGCTATTATTGCTGTTTACTTGTTGTCTGGACCACTTCTGATAGAAAGTAGGCTATTTGTATAAAAGACCTACTTACAAGAATGGTAATTTCCCACACAACACTTAAAGCGAAGCGGTGAGTAATGATGACACATCCCCCAGATTCACCCAAGCTCACCCAGGTGATGCTTCATGTAAGAAGGAAAAGGCAGATTAATCATGAAATATAAAATGAGGAAAAAGTGGGTAGGCAGCAGTATTGCTGAAAATACTTGCTAGAAGACCACAATATGAACATAAATCTTCAGTACCCTGCTGCTGCTTGAAAAAAGCAACCAAATTGCTGTTCGGTGAATGAATAGACTCATCCTATGTAAGACATTAATACAGTCCTGGCAGTTCTCTTCTAGGAGCTGTGTTTTGAGAAATATATAAACAAAACCTGTAGCTCTCTGCTTTATCCTTGTTCTCTTAGATAACACCATCTATGAGGAGAATTTGAGATTATTAATTTAGAACATGTGAAAGTTTGTTGTGTACGGAAAGGGGAACTGATATTCTCTGTCTTCCACTGAGAGCAGAGAAAGGGGTTGTTAGCTGCCCTTTCAGGCTGGAAAAGGTTTCACAAGAAGATGGTCTGTTTTCCATCACTGGAAGCCTTTATTGATAGGTTAATAGCACCTGTGTAGGTTGGATTATGTACCTCTCTCTTGACTTGGAGCAGGGCAGTGGATGACACAGCTTTTCTAGGTTTATTTTCAGTGAATCATTTAGCATATGGAGTCTTTTAAAGTGATGATCTCAATGTCTAGCTCAATTGTTCATGCGGGTTTTCGAATCATAGCTGTAACTTTATTAAAAATTTTAAGATCAGGAATGACTCAGGATTTTGTCTCAAAGTTTAGATCCTTGACACAAGCAGAAAAAAAAAATTCAGATTTTGCATTATTTCAACTTCGTTTTCTGGCTTCACTGGCTGAGCAGATGGGATCAGTCCCATCTCAGTGTGCTGCAAGGAGAGTAATGATGATTGCAACTCTTGTTGAGGTACTTGGAGTATTTCTAACTCAGAGCTTAAATTAGCTTCAAATTGTTTGTAAAATTAGTGCATGTTATCCTTATGTGCAGCTGAAGGCATGTTGTTGATCCTACATGCTTTTTGTTATCATTATGGCAGGTTTTCTTCAGCTTAGCAAATATGAGCATAAACCCTGTCCTGCTGTAATCTGGAAAGTAAGGACGCTGACTTCGGATGCTCCAGAATTTCAAAGTCCCTTCTTTCCCTACATAAATGCTGAAATCTTGAGAGCTATACTTAGCCCAAGGCATTTTTATTTTTTTCAACCAGAAGAAAGATCTATGAACTCTTAAAATAGCAACTTCTTTTGGTATTGATGACACAGTAGTTGCACTAATATTGTTGCTGTGAAGTCTAGGGGTTTTTTTTAGGAGAAAATTTACAAAGTAAAAATACACAAATTCCAGTAAATGTTTTAACAGAAATAAAGGGATTTTTTTGTTTTCAGCATAATAACTGAAATATAGAACATTTGTTCCCTTTTTAAACACAACTCTGCCATAACATCCAGAAATACTTCCTATTGATAATTTTTTTTTCAGGCTTTGCCAGCATGTAAATCATGCCACAACTGGAAAAAGTCAGTACCCAAAATAAAATGGAAATCAGAAATACCACAATAAATATATGATGTGTTGGGTATTTACAATGCTGAGCTATTGTTAAAGGTCTAAAAAGCAGATTGGCCAGCAAATGAGGAGGTGTGCCAGGCTGCTGAGAACCCTGACAAAAGTAGCTTACTGCTTGATTAAACTGGTGCAGCACAGAAATGGGTGGAGAGGAGAGAGCAGGTTTCTGTGGCTGCCTGCAGAGCCCAGATGCTCCATGCCTTTGTCACAAAGTGCTGTCAGCACATTTTTGTAAGGGCTGGAGATGGGGCAAGGCCGCAGCACAGGAGTGATGCAGCCTTTGCCGCTCCATGGAGTGAGAGGACCTGTGATGAACAAAGCCCCTTCAAAAGCATGGCTTGACTTGGATATATTTTTCCCTTGGAAATGTTGAACACTGCACGTTCACCAGAACACCTTCTGGGTCAATGATTCAGTTTTTAAGGATCAAGAATCCAGCTGAGCAAAATACTGGAGTTTTTCCCTTTCACCCCAATCTCTTCTATATCATCAGAGCCTTAAGTATTTGCAGAAATTCATGTTAAATCTGAACAAAAATAAATCCTTTTTGAGTGTTCATCTAGTTTTTCATGCAGTGAGTTTTGTCTTGCTATGTTGCAGATTTTTTCAATCCTTTCTAAACAATCAAGGTCAACTGTGACTTTGGGCTGCTGCAGCACCAAGCAATTTGCAGGCACTGTATGTAATACCACACCAGTATTTTTAATTTCTTCTCAGAACATGTTAAAATTTATACATGCTTTTATATCTTAGTGGCAACCTCATTGCAAAGTTCTATATGGAAGTAGTTACTGAAAGAGTATTTCTATTTTCTTTGCCCTCCCACATGGTACCTTTTTGAGAGAAAATTTGCAGTCCTAGTGCTTAAATTGCTATGGGAGACCAGGTGCCTTGCAAGATTTCTCTGTTATTACAATACTGGTGTTTAAAAGAGTTGATTAAATCTTTAAGTGTCTATGTTTTCACTTAATGTTTCTTAGGCATTTTCTAAGGTGGTGGCTAGTAAAATAGTAAGAAAGGGCTATCTGCTGAGCTAAAAAAATTTAAATGATAGTAACAACGACAATTTTAAAAAAGTTTGGGATTTTTTTCCAGTTTTTTTCCTATCTCTTTTGTTTTTCTAGAAAATGCAAGAAACTGTCCAGAACTTCTGTTGCACTTGACCAGAACTGAATTGGAAGCAACAACTTGGTTTTGAGAGCATTTCTATCTTATTACTTGTCCCTTGAGTTGTGTGGTTCTTCTGCCATCAGGGTTTCACAGAAGTGAACCTTCCAAAGCAAATAAATAAATAAAATCCCAGCTGACAAGCTAATATAAATGGTATGAAACAGAAGGGTAATTGGAGAGGGGCGGGGGGAAAACTGATTTGACATAAACAAATTAGAGCTGTTGACAGTGTGGGTGATTTTGAGAAATGCAGTTCCATTAAATTCACAGATATGAATCCTGAAAAATAACAAGCCATGGTAATTTATATAAACAAGGAAAGGAAATAATGAGTGGATGTGGAAATTTAACAGGAATTTGGTTGTTAGTATAGCACAAAACATTGTGGCAGTGTGGACAGAGAAAACTGAGAGCCCCTGCCATGATGAGGCAGCACTAATGTGCACTGTCCCACTGGAAATAGCCACAGTGCTGTGCCAGGGTGAGAAGATTGGAAGAATTAATGTAATTCTCTGCCTTTCACACTTTTCATAGCAAAACCAGAAAGCACATGGTTAGATTGTAAAGTCAGATAAAACCCGAGGTCTCTCAGTGTAGTGCTGTAAAGTTCTGGTGCAGGCATCTCCAAGGCTAATTCAAGCTATCAGACCTGCTGTGCATATGTGGTTGGTTTGTCCTCTGGAACTCCTTTCAATTCATCTGCTTTATACTGAAGTTTCTGTGCAGGTATGTGGTGCTTGTTCAGTGGAAATGGTCAATACCACATGTAATGTCCTGCTTCCTGCCTGCAGGCACCTCGTGGAGTTCATATCCTTCTGCTCTTTTTTGTCTAAAGAACCGTTTTTACCTTTTGTTGAGGGTTCTTAATGAACAAATCTATTAAATATTCAAAGCACTGTATTTATTTAGATAAAAGCTGTTAATTATAAATGACCAGCCATATGGCCATTAAGACTAACGCGTCGTAGGATATAGAGGGAATGAATATTTTAGATAATAAAGGACTTTTAAGAAATAAAAACTTTCATGATATTATGTTTCATGTAGGTTTAACAATGACGTAGTGATTGGTAGCCTGTAGTGGTTCACACTAAAGAACTTGGTTTTCTTTTATAATTTTAATGCCTTGCTATTGAAAATTGGCTGTTAAACAAAAAAAGAACCAAAAATGAAAAGCCTCAAAGAAAACCAGATGGCTGAATACTGGCATTTGAAATAAAAATAAAATATTCAGCTATACATATGTGTCTTAAATACACTTAGCTGTAGTCCTTTGTTTGTCAGCCAGACTCTCTTCTGTATTGCTTTTGCACTGGTAAATTTGAGCTTGCTTTGCATATTTTTCAGTAGATCAAAGCTGAGCAAAAATGTGGTTAAGGAAATTTTAGTGCTTATTGGTTCTAGCCCCAAATCAAAGATACGAGCTCAGTTTTTTTCCAGATATCCTAAGCTGAAGTCTGGCAGGTTTGTTTGGTTTTTTTGAAGCTCTGCCCATGGACAGGGATATTCTTAGCAACCTTTTGAACATGTCTCAGCTTTTCCTGATAACACTGCTGTTGCATGAAGTTTCACTGATACTGAAAATCTTTAAACTTTGTCTGTAGCAATGATGTCCTTGTTGCCCAGAACCCTGTTGTGAAAAATGAGCAACAGTTCAGGAAAGCTTGTGTGCAGATAAGCAGATACCACCAACAAGTGAAAAGTGTGGTGGAGACATATGAAAACTCTGTTCTTCTACAGAAGCCCAGCCAACTCCTGGAGCAATCTAAGAAGTTCCCTGCAGGTATTCAGCATTTTTAATCTGATACATAAAAGAGCAAACATTGTATTGTTACTGCATTGACACCCTCCTGCTTTGGTGGAAAAACTTCCTTTTAATATTTCCTGTACTTTCTAGTTTTAATAGTCAGGACACACATTTTAAGACAGTGATTGAAGACTAGGGTAGCACCAATTAGTGGCACTGATAATGCAACTTTGGAAAATGTGTCTGTTGGATATTCAGTGATGTGGATAGTGCCTAAATGGAACCTGCTGGTTTTTTTCTACCATCTTGGTTCAAAAAGCCCTTGATGGAAATGGGTATGGTTTGTGTTTCTCTCAGTTGTGTGAGAAAGCTGAAGAGGTTACAGTTCACTCCACTCAGACCTGCTTCCTTTTTTCCTATCTCTCTTTTCATCTTATCTTGGAGATGAAGTTGAGCTGGTTTTTGTGTCTTCCTAGCCTGGACTTGCTTTCAGGGTCTCTTTGCTACTATCAGAAGCTTCCTCCTTCCTGTATTGAGGAAGTCACTCCTTCCTGTATTGAGACTAATAATTGAATTTGTAGAACCAAAGTGCTGGCATTTGAGATTCAAAATGCAGTAAGAAAACTCCATGGTGTAAATTAAAATTGCCATGGATTACTGTTGTGTGTCTTCCTGTAAAGTCTCTTTCAGGCTTTTTTACAACCGTCATCTTTTGATGGCCCATTTGCCCAGGACTGCTATGAAACTCTGTGGCATGTGAGACAGTGTAAATACCATTTTGGCAAGTCCCTGTGTATCTAGGGAAGGATGTGGGTGGGTGCAGTTCTATCTACCTTACTCTCATTGCTGTAGGGAGCAAAGAAGGCACAAGCAAAATGAGGCGTGGTGGGGGCTGGACTGGTGGCGTTCCATCAGGTCTTCACTGTCAAAGTTGCTGCCTACAGCACTGTATTTTTAGAGCAGTTATATATTACAGTAATGCCACATGCTGCTCTGAAGGAAGATTTGGAGAGCGAAAAATGGATTAAGGTTTATTGTAAAATTTCTAAATCTGTGTGAAGACATGCAAGATCTGATTCCTACTCTTCAGTTTAGGGATGATTCACCACTCTGAGAAAATACTAGGAAAGAAATACGCCCATCTAACAGCTTTAGGTTTATCCTTCAAGTAGATAAAGGTTATTCAAAATACTTCAAATTTGAAATAACTTTTAAATGAGCAGAGAGTTTTCACTTGCTCTTAGTTCTTAACCTGTGCCAGTTGTCTCACACAGCAGCAATAGCCAGCAGAGATTTACAGCACTGTTCTATAGTCACAAATGCTCTTTACCCAATAAATGAATAAAAGGTTCAGTCTAAGTTTGAATCTGCACCTGACTGACAGAAACACTTAGTGCAAAGTCCGATACATGACCTACAGAAAACTTAAGTAATGTTTGAAATATTAATGAATAGCAGAATTATAGATGAACAGACACAAAATATTTTGACTGTTCAAATATTGGTAGTGTTTAATATTTGTAAATTAATTCAGCCACCAAACATTTTGATCTATTTTGGTTACTCAAAAACTGCAGCTGCAGAAGCCATGTACAATTCCTGAATATATAAAAATGAAATGGAAAATACTGGGTTCTGCTGCTGAGACAACAGCAGATGACTTAAACAAAAGCTGTCATTAGAGATGTTATTGCAGGTTAGGGGAAACTGTGCTGCATACACTTGAAGTTCAACAGATAATTAGACTAGGTGCCCTCTGAGCAACTCTACTTCAAATAATAAATTCCTTTATCCAAGGAATCTAAAACCCTTTGGATGAAGACAGTGATTTGGGATCATTTTGTCCCACAGCTAAGGTCTTGTCTCTGCAATGGCAAGTTGCAGGTCTGAAGGGCCTTTCTTGAATCCACTAAAAGCAGATGTCTGATGAGACCAACTCAGAATAGATCAACTCCCACAGGAAAGGTTGTAGTCCTAATGTTAGCAGTGATGGTTCTACACTTCAGTGTGAATGTTTGTACTCTGCACAAGGTGTGTCACAGTGTCCAGCAGCCTCATCCTTTTTGATGTTTGTGTTTCCTTGACTGTGTTCTTCCTGTGCAGCCTGTCACAAGAAACCTGACCAAAATCCGTGTCCAGCAGACACGCTCCCCTCCTCACTTTCCTACTGGTAGTCTTTCTTCTAAGACTCCACTCTGTTCCACAGCAAGGATGAGAAATCTCCAGGAGTTTGATCATTGCTAGGAATATCCCACTGTTTCTGAGGTTTTGATTTATTTTGTATATGAAGGAGAAACTCAGGAGGTTTCCTGGAATATCAGCAGTGGAGCGTCACATACAGAGCTGTATTCCAATATACACACTGCTGCTCCTCACAGAATATGCAGTTAAGGCAATGGGTGGATCTTCCTAAGAGCTAGGCAACGTGGTCAGGCTGATCAGAAACAAAATTCTCTTAAGACATGGCTCCCAGGGTTTTGCACACAATAAAAAACTCTGCTTTACGCTGCAGTGCAAAATGATGTGTCACATCCCTATCAGGATGCCTGCAGGATGATTTTCATAAGCCTGCATGCCTATGAGGAAGTTTAAGAGGTTATAGTGGATGTCCAAATTGTACATTATTGTTCAGAGATACAAGCTTAGTGGGAAATCTATAGCAGGGAAGGAATTTCTGTGCTCCTCAGTGAGTCAGTGCTATCATGATCCATATTAGTTGATTTGGGGCAGTCCTGTTAGACTGCAGACTGCTTCCTATGCTTATGGGGCATCGTATGGCAGTAACTTCACCTCAACCACCACTGTGTGAATCTCATACCATGCACTGCTTTTTAAGAGGCCAAGAGTAGTATTTTAGTAAGTCATACTGACCAGTGGTAGAAAAGAAGGGGCTTTCTTGACCTGGCTGTTAGAATTTCTGTATGAATTCATAATGGAACTTCCAGTTAATTCCCACTGAGATGCAGAGTTCTTTACTGTGTTCCTTCCTTCATTTGTTGAGACTGTTGTTGAGGACCCCTATGACATTCTCATTTATACTTGTATGACTTCCACTTTAGCAGATGGAAATGTATTCAGCGACTCTATCTTATTTAATGTGAAAACCAGTCTGTCGGTTCTGTGTATCCCTACAGAGGAGTCTGTTTTCAATCCTTTGTGTCACCCTCCCAGTTAATTTGTCTTAAATTGTACAGTGACAACATTTACTCTTTAAGCCAAAATCTCTTAGCCCATGTCTGTCTTTATTGCCTTTCTTTCTTCTTCCTTGAAGCTATTTGCAATTAAACCTCAGTGAAATATGAAGCACCAGAAATGTTAGACTATCTTAGCAATGAAGAGGCATGAAACAGATGAATAATAAGAAGTGCAAGATAAGAAGCAGTAATGCCACTTTCATTCTGGAGTGCCTATTCTGGCAGAGTTCACATCACCTTTTACAGTTTTGTAAGCTATTTGTGAGTCATTGGAATGATTAAGGGGAAAAAAACATCCTACCAGAGAAGAGTCTTCAGATTTGTTTAAATTATGGAAATGAGAAACTTCAAGGCTTTTTTTGCTAAAGATTAAGAATTAACTATCTGAGATTGCTAATGCACTTCAACTTAGAGAAGTGTGTTGACAAAGGAAAGAGGAAACTCATGCTTGTGCTTTTTTTCTTGAATGTGCCCCTTTTGAGAAGTTGTAACTAGACCTGACACAACATCACAAGCTGCCTTCTTTTTATTTCTTCCCAGATATTGGGACAGCTCTGTGCTCATGGAAAATGCACATTTGTGACAAATAGAAAAAGCAACTCTCAGTGAACAATGAGCATAATATTGCAGAGATCTGAAGACTTTCCTTGAAGCTTTCTTAGCTTGTGTGTTTTTCTACATGCAAAAACCATGTTGGAGCTATGGAACTCAGTGGACCTCTTTCTGTTCTTTTATAGGGATCTCTCTCCTTTTTGTCACTGAAATTTGCTGAAAATTGCCAATACTGTGAATATGTAGCATGGTTAATTTTATGCTATTTATTTAACATGGCTTTTAACAATCCAGAGAGCAGGAATAAAAATTCCATAGAATGTTTCTGTGTGTGCTGTGATACGGGAGAGGACAAGACCCACCAGCAGAAATGCAAGTGAATCTAAGGTTTTATTCGGAAGCATCCATATATATCTCTACTCCCAAGAGGCCCCCTTGGTTACAATGCACAGGCTTAATCACTGTTCCTCAATACATCAGTCCTCTTGACATCTCCTATTGCTCTCTTCAAAACCATGGCTAGTAGAGGACGAAGTGTGTTCTGTTCCAAGTTTCCTCATGGACTAGTGGAGATGGTGTGCTGCTCTGTGTTGATGTAGGAATGCGTTCATCCTGTTCAGTCTCAGGCACACACTGTCCAGGGATGCTGCTGTTGCTTTCTGTCTGACCCTTTTCTTCCACCAACACCTGTTACCCCAAGGGTGTGCTGAAGGGGCAAGTTTGTGTGAGTCAGGGTGGACAGGGATGTAGTGACACAAATAAGGAGGCATTAGGTCTGCTCAACACTAAGGTCAGCTTGGGTAGAACGAAGATACTCAGACAAAGGCAAATTTAGTGCCTGCTGCCACTTTGTTTGCATAGCTGATTGTGACTGCATGTTAGAGTTTGTGTAACTGGAATACAGGACACCTATGTAATGGAATGAATTTAGGAGTTATGCCATTGTTGCTCTTCTTGGGTAAGAGTAGAAGCAAATTCTCTTCCTCCCCCCTCTCTGCCCACTTCTTTTTTTCTTGTTTCTGACAGAATAAGCTGTTGTTCAAGCTTTGGCCACTAGAAGCTTTGAAATAGTAGTAATATGTAATTCTTCTGATAATGAAGGGAAAAGCATTATCATTACATTCCTGCAATTTGTGTAAGTTAGGAGGAAATTTCCCTGAAGAAAAGAGTTGTCTGAGGGTTGAATCAGAATTGATCTGGGTAGACCTGAAGGTAGAGGCATGCAATGCCATCTATTTCGAGGGTATTTTGAGGGTATCAATAAACATTATTGAATGTTTAATTTAGATAATAAAATGCTAAGTATCACTGTCTAATTTTTGAACTGTGATGGTTAATGGCACCTGAGAATAAAAAAAGCTCAGAAATGCCTTTAAGTTCTGCCCACTGCTCCATGCTCACTGGCTTTACTGAAAGTGAAAGGTGTCTCTCAGACAAGAGCAAGACATCTCATGCTCAAGAGAGATTCCTGACTTCCTATGCTTCGTTTAAGTTGGATCTAGTTGTGATTTTAATTAAATGCTTCTTTAATCAGAAAATTCTGATTCATGGAAGTCAAAGGATTTTGGGGAAATATGCTGATTTGTAATTTCTTTCATTGTGGTGACTGTCTGACTTTCAAAACAGATTCTATTTTAGATCTTAGAAACTTGAAATAAGTTCAGGCAAGCCACAAGTTTACTTCACGTGTTTTTGATCCTCTTTCCCAGGGATTGATCGAATAAGGATTAACTATTTAAGGTCAATATATATACTTTAAAATGTCAT
Source organism: Vireo altiloquus (assembly GCA_013396875.1). NCBI lineage: Eukaryota > Metazoa > Chordata > Aves > Passeriformes > Vireonidae > Vireo > Vireo altiloquus. The sequence goes on along the minus strand of VZRF01013837.1, from coordinate 55,806 downwards.
GTTACTCTCTTTAGGTGACAGGATCTCCTTTGCTATGGGGTTTGTTCTTCCTTAAGTCAACAAATACTCCCAGTTGTGCTTTCTCAGCCCTCTCCTCTCCCCTTCAAGGCAGAAGCTTCATTTCCTCTTTCCTTTTATAAGTTTCATATCAAGAAATATGGGAAAGCTGAGTCTAGGCTGCATTTCATTTTCTGCCTCTAGCACTCTTGTTCTGGAAATGTCGATGTCTTCTCTTTTATCTTTTTGTTTTTTCATTTAGAAAGAAAGAGTAAGGCCATTTCTCTCTGAAGAATTTGCTTACATGGAATTTCTCATTGGTTCTGGTTAGTGCCCCCTTGACATTCACTTACTCTTTGATTTGTTCTCACCAGTAAGGTGATGTTGCAGTTTCTTCGTACCAGGGTAGGTAACAGCACTTGCATCAAATTTTTATTCTTAATACCACCTGTAGTTTATTCATCCACTCTCACAGTAAATCAAATGATAGCAGGGGGAAAAGTCTCAATCACATTCAGAGTTTATTGCTAGTTCTGTGCGTGATGGAGCCAAGATATATATATATTTCTTTTTCCTTTTTTCTGCCTGTCCCTCTGTCTTTCCTGGCCTGTGTTTTAGTTGTTTGGTAGGTTCTTACCCCTAAATATTTACAGAAATGACAGAGTAACTGGCTCTTAAACATATAAACTTAAGGCAGTCAAGGTTACTCCTGTTTATTTCTTGCATTTGCCTTGCACCTATGCTGAACACACTATTCTTGATATTATGTGGAATGCTGAGTGTTTCTGAAAAAAAAGTATTTGTTTTTCTTATTGATATGACCAGGCAAAAAAATTGATATTTCAGGGCTGTTCTATAGACAGGTAATTTTTTCAAAGATGTAATTTTGTGCTTGGCCTTTAGCGGTGCCAGGCCCATTTTCCAGGAATCTGAGAGCATTGTTTTACAGTTTTGCATTGGAAGAACTGAACTGCAACTTCCATTGCACATTTGCTTAATGTTTTCTTCATGGGATTAGTTTAGCAGATACTTGGTCCAGTTTAGATGACAAACACTTTAATATTCAATATAAGTTGCAAGTAATGGGATTTTAAAATATAGATTGAGCAAAACTGATATTACATATGTATAAATGGTCTTATCTTAAGTAGCCTCATGAATCCAGGGTATTGTAAATTCAAATATTCTCTAAAACAAAGGACATCTTTGCCTGGCTTCCAGGGAACAGTATTTCTGGCACTTGTGTGTGGTGGCATTGGTTTGCATGCTTATACACGCAATGTTTCCAACCAGTATTTTATCAGCTGTAATATATAAAATATGAGTCATTTTCATTTAGTCTAATTAGTTTGCAAACAGTAATTCCAAACAAAACCAGTCACACTGTATTAAACACTTAACTGTGGTGAGCAAGAGCGCAGGTTTTGTTTCTGAAGGGTAGTCTGTGTACAAGAGGTATTTAATTAGTTTTCATCAGAGCTATAGATTCTCTATTTGGGGATTATAAACAAGCCAGGAAAATCTGGCAGAGCTGAATGGCTGTGTGCAAGCTCTAAACTAAAAATAGTGCCAAGATGCATATAGACACCAAACAATACCATCATAAATTTACTGAGGAATCTTGTGTGAAAACAAGGGTTAAACTCTAGCTCTGGATTTGTGCTGTATACCTCTCCCTTCTCCCATCTGCCCATCAGGCACAGAGTTCTTATTCTCCCCAGTATGCCAGCTCTTGAACTGAGTGTGGTTGATCATGAGCGTACTGTAAAATGCTTCAGTGTATTTTGAGAGTTGAAAGGACTAACAAATGCAATATATATGAATGTGATACATTTGTAATGAATTTGATACACACACACACACAAATACATTACAGAAGTGTGGAGAATGTGGTTTGACCATAAGGATGCCAGGGGATCTTAAGCTATTAAGGCTGGAGCTTTGTCCTTAATTCACCCTGTCATTTCTAGGTATTACAGTGTGTGGCACCAAATGTAACACACTGTCTCACATCTAGTGTAAAAAAAGGATGGTATAATGTGAAGTATATTGGGCAAAAGTAGTCTGCTGTGAACTGAGCTTCAGTCCACAATTTTAACGGTGTATATTTAGGACAGGTCTGTGCAATTACTTCGAGCTTTTTGTACATTAAGTATTTGTAACACTGGAAAAAAAAAATCCTGCAAAATTATTCAGTGTATTTGGAGTACAGCTTATTTAGCATGATACATTAGAAAACAGGTACTTAGGAGAATCTAATAGCTCAAGATAACAGAGAAATCTATATTTTGCCTCATTGGAGCTGTGTCTACGTATTGTGTAAATCCATAGAGGTATATTCAAGGTGATTAGCCAGGATTTAGTTCTGTGTGGGAGCAGGGGGAAAAGGTCTAATGGAAATGTCGACAGACCATTAACTAGAGTATCACTAATGGGTGATATAATAGAGAGAGATATTTTTAATTGTAAAGGGGTTAATTGGTATTCCTCATTTGCATTCCTTTCTTCCTGAGTGGTGGCAATTTGAGCTCATCCAGTGATAGGAATGGTTTTTATACTGAGAGAATATGAAGGATCATAATATTTTGTCCGAGAAAATATGCAGGAGGGAAAACCAGAAATATATTAACTGACATATGATGATTATCCAGTTATAGCTGAGGAGAAAACTGATTTTTCCTAAGAATTTATTAAGGGAGGGCCTGCAGGAAATTACTGTTTCCTTAGTAATTAAAAGAATTTGATTTTTTAAATTTTAATTGGTTTATATCTGAGTGTGAAAAAATAGCTCACATGGGTCAAAGTGTTTACTGTGACTTACATGTTGCAAACTTCAACCCTTTTGTCTGTGGAGACAGGACTTTCTGAACATGAGAGAGAAGCTACTGTGTACATAGCCCATGTCTAGGCACTCAGACACCTAAAATGAGGCTCATCTCCCCGAGCTGATGGGAACAAATTGAGTTTTTGCTCCCTTTGCCCTCACAGGATCTTGGTTGGTCTGTGACCAGAGGAACTGGTCAGCTGATGTCAACAGGCTACCCCGTCACCTTTCACCTTGTCACCAGCCTGTCCTGACAATAAGACCTTTCCCTGGTGCTGGTTAAGCTTGGATCCTTGTGCAGGGTTTAGGGCAGGAGCAGCTCTCAAGGGCTGAGGGAGCCCAGCCACAAACCAGCAGGGCGAGCTGCGGGCAGTGACTCCTGACTGCAGCCCAGGCAGCCTCCATCGCCTGCCTGCAGCTCTCTGTGCTCGGACTGGGCCCCAGGGGCTGATTGTCTGCACACCCTGGCTGCCCAAATGCCATCGGGAAGCTCTGAGGCTGCCCAGTTCCTTACACTGTTACTGTCTCTGAGTGAGACTCGCTGGTTTGGTGACGTGAGCAGGGTGAGGTACCCAGACTTCCTCAGCACTTACAGTCCCTCTATGAAGCCTTCCTGCCTGAGGACCTCCAAGAGGTCATTTTCTTTGTCTTAAGAGTTAACGAGATGATTAGGAAAAGCAAATAAAGAACAAAGCACATGTGCACGCCCTCTATCTCTTCTGCTGTGGCCATTAATTCTTTGGCTTGAAGTCATCTTCCCAACATTCTCAAATTTATTTTTCTTTTTTTTTGACTATTGCTCCTCAATTCTGTTTTCTCCCAGCCTTCACTGAACTGTACATGCTTTCTCTAGAGCTCTAACAGCTTTTTCATTTATATTTCTGTTGCCCTCCTGTCTTGTTATGAAGTATGTAGCAAAAAATCTTTCATACGGATTTTTATTAAGTACAGAAAGCAAACACATTTGAAAAATACATAATATAGTTGCGTGGCTGATAGGTCTTTAAGTATATTTCATTGAAAAAATAGAATCTTTTAGTTTCTTTGAAAAGTTAATACCTTAAAGAATTTAACCAACAGGAGCAATTTGCTCATAAATTCCATCTTACTGTACATAGCACAACTAATAGAGGAATAATAGAGGAATAATAATAGAGGAATTTGCCAATTTGTCAGTCCTAAAGTACAAACTGCAATTTCTTTTTTGAGTCTTCCCAGTCTTCCAATATTTACTGTGCTTTTATTTAGTGGTCCAGGTGCTTTTTTTGTGAAAGTGAATTAAGCTGACTTTCCCTATCTTTTCCCATTTCCTAATGGATTTATGGGACTGCTTTTTCTATAGCACTGTAAAAAAAATTGCAGATTATTTCAACGAGTGCAGATAGGAAACTTCAAGTTTTTAGATAATTTCCCAGCTCTCATTTCAAAACGTCTTGCTCTAGACTTCATCATCAGTTACTTTTACAGATTTTGTGCTCTGTGGGATTCCAGGCACACTTATTTCAGAGTTCAGAGATGCTGTGGGGCTCACTAGAACTCCGTGTTCACAGCTGAGTCTCTGACCAGCTTGGACGAAAGCAAGGAGTTGGATGTTCCTGAATGAGACCCAACTGACCTGGCTTCCATCTGCTGAGCTGCACTGGGTCTCTGCTGCCCACTGATTGCATAGGCAGGGTGGTCCTTTCACAAATAACAACATGCATGTGGTGCCAAAATCCCAGGATAGTTCTCAGCTTGATCAGCTTCCCAATCTGCTTCGCCACACGGCCAAGTGACATTTATGCCAGAATCAGGCCAAAGCTAGAGCTGGGGGTGGGAGGGAAGCAAAGCTGCATTCTTGGTTCTGATTTTTTAACTGCAGTGCTGTCTTACAGAAATTTGGAATGCCGGAGATTGCCAAGTGCTCTGGTAAAGCACTTTGCAACTTACATGTGTGGTCACATTTGTGTGCTGTGTGCATAACCTTTCCTGCCTGCCTTAAGGCAGCTGGGTTGTTGCATATACTTGCCAGAGTTGTGGAGTTTCTGGGCAGGGAGCACTGCCTGTCAGCTCCCTGACTGCCTGCAGGATTTTCTTTGTTCCTGTAGGCTTGAGCAGGCTGAGTCCCAGTACACCAGCTCTGGCATGTGTGCTGCCTGGGCACTGGAGTCATTCCCAGTGAAGCTTCAGCACACTAGTAGTGTTTGCAGCATGGAGAATTTCAGTCCACTAAAAGTCACAGACCACCTTGGCAGGGGTACCGTTCTCACGCTGTGAAGTGCCCTCTGCATTGTGTAGTGCAAGGAAGTGATTTGGTTGAAAGGAACACCATCCTCTTTGTTTTTTTTGGATTCTCCCTCATTCTCACCCAAAATTATTTCTGTTCTGGATCATTTCCATGACCCAGTTCCCTGCAAGGCCTCACAAATGGGAATGAGCAGCAGGGTGGGGAGGTGACAAACAAGCTTAAACTGCCTGGCCTTTGTGCTCCATAAGAGAAAGAGAGTGCTTCTTTGGGACTAGAAAACTGAGGCTACCAGAGCAGAAGTAGAGCATCGTGTGAGTGCAACTCTATTGACACAGCTTGGTTTATCCTAGAATAATAAGCCTACTGCTCCCTGTATGAGCTGAACAGTGAAAGCACAGTTTTGCCAGTGCAAAACAGCAACTGCATCTGTTTTGGGGGATTTTACCAGCATCCACTCTGCTATAAATACAGATGTCTGTATTTGGGACCAGACCATACAATGTATCTTTACCAGCTTTCATTGATTTTAGCTAGGAGCTAACTGGTTCCAGAAGAACTACTTATAGCTTAACATTTCTGTGGAAAATGTACCATTTAGTAACTAATGGGTTTGGAAAGGAGCCAGAATCTTTCAATCTAATCCAGTTTAAGAAAAAAGAATCAATTGACTCTTTTTTTGAATGGTAAATATCATGAAATATTCTACAAAAAAATCATGGTTAAAAATAGCCTGGTTGCACTAGCTGTCATGTAGGATAAATCACTTGCATCAGGATGTGATGTCTATGATTTGTGGTCTATGTAAATAAGAAAAAGGTTTTGCTCCATATTTTGTATTCAGGCAAAGTTCCCTGAGGACCTCAATGGGAATTTTGCCTAAGCAATAACAGCAAAATTGGTCTCATGTGAAAAAAACTGATCACTGGGGAAAATTAAGAGATTTTTCTTAAAGGCACAGATGGCAGTTAAGCATTTAACTTTAATTGGCTTTTTACATGAGTAGGGACCCCTCTACTGTTTTACCTTTAGAAGAATCCTCCTCAGAACTCTGAAGAGAGAAATGTGCATGACAGTAGTTAGATAGTCTGTTGCTGGGAAGGGTAGTGCCACTGTGCTCTGGGGAAGTGAAAGAATGCTACAGAGGGATGTGAAACAGCTGAAACAAATGCCAAGATGGAGCACCGAGAGCTTCCTTTACTCTTATCATGTAAGTCGTTTTACTTGTCATGGCAGCAGCGTGTGTGTGAGGAGAGGGAGAGGGGCAAAAGGATGGGAGAGGGGCAAAAGGATGGGAGAGGGAGCAACTGCAGAACTTCAAGGGTTTTAAGAATGCTTGAGGGGGAAAAGTATGAATGTTAAAGCTTATCTGGGGCATGGAAAGAAATAATTTGGAAAAAGTGGCCTTGAAGACTTAATTTAGTATTTCGGTATGTCATGTTGAAAATTAATTGCAAATAGATCCTTAAGTTTTTCCTTTGTTTAGCATGATGGTAGGTGGGTACTAAGAGCATGGTTGTTTAAGGTCAAGGTTATGTTAAGCACCGTGCTTGGGTTTGGATGTAGTTTGTTTTCTATACATTTTCCTCAAATTAACCTACTTCCATTCAGAAATATTTATTAACTCAGGTATAAATCCAAATAAAAATCTAAGCAGATTTTTAAATTGGTGCTAAAGGCACGTCACAGTGATTGCTAAACTGCAACTTAGAATGAAGCATAGGTAAGACTGTCACTGAAAATTTCACTTGCCTCACAAATGGGCATGATAGCTATGGTGAAGAAACAATGTTTTTATTGGGAAATTAAGACACTTAATAGCTGAGACTGATTAGAGCCCAATGCTCGGTGTTGGAACCAAGAAAAGATAAAGGTCACTGCTGGAAAAGTCAAGGATAGTAGCAAGGCCTGGGTTAAGAGATGTGGCCCAGGATTGGGCAAGGAATCCATACTGTGTGGGGCATGAAGTTGCTAGAGCAACTACACACTGGCAGCAACAAAACCTAAGAACCAGGACTAAGCACACAGGAGACAGGAAATAGCAATTGAAGCTCAGGAGGTATTGTAAAGGAGAAGGTAGCAAACCAAGTTTAGCTTAGCTTAGCCGAGGAATTTGTTACACAGCCATAGTCAGCATCTTGATGGCCTCATATTTGTAAGTGTGGATAAACTGACTTAGCTTCCACTGTGATGATTCTGGCTTTGGTCTTGGCAAAACCTGTCTGATAGGAGCCCTATCTCATTGGATTGCTGCACAGACAGGTCTTGTTCAATAGCCTCTCTCTTCCCATTCGCTGGGATGTAAGTTTGGATACAGGGATGTATATTCCTATCATGGTCCCCTAGGTTAGGTGTCAGGAATTTCTAGGTTTAAGTCGTCAGTTTCTGGGTTTTATTTCAGATTATTTTAGAACTTTTGGGGTCTCCATTTCGAGACCCTTTCATCTATGGTCTGTTGGTCAGGTATAGAAACCTGTCATGGAACTGCCTTCTCTGGAGAAGCTTCAGGCAGCCTGGGGGGTGATGCATTCAAAGACAAGACTTGTCCTTTTGATTCTCATAAATGTAAATAATTACATAAGAGTCTGTATCAAGTGTACCAGGTTCAGGCCTGGAAACAAGGAATTGGTGTTTCTTGGAGAGCCTTCCTTCTCCATTCACCAGCCAAGCAGAGACTGAGTCACTGGTGCTGACTCTAATCCATTTGTCCTCAAGCTTACCTTACTTCAGGGACAGGCAGACTGTCTTTCTGTCACTTTGTGGTCTGTTAGCCTCTTAAATGAATATTCTCTTCCTCTTGAAAGCTCTTTGTTTCTGCTCTGCCTGCAGGCTTCAGACCTCACAAATCCTGAGCCTGTCCCTGAACCTGAAAGGACTCATCACGCCCTGGACAAAGAAGCCTCCTGCAGAGGTCTTCTGTCTCCTCATTACATGCTCTGTACTCCAGCCCACTGCCAGCATGACCAGGCAGAGCCTGGGCTATCCTGCAAGTATTTGGAGTAGCTGCCAGTGAGCAGTTCCACAGCACAGTGTTCATATTCTCTTTTCCTGGTTGACATTTCTCCAAATGTCAACCACAAGTCAAGCCACATCTCTCTCTGTCTGTATGTGTATTTGTTATATACGTGTGTGAGCACGAACATGCACATACATAAAAAAAAAGGGTTAATATTTAAGGTACATAGAGAAGCCCTGCACAAGCTTCAGAAATTCAAAGCAAATGCAAGTAATTACATCTGCTGGAATTGAGTGGTTGTAAACTCTGGGAAGGATGTGGAGCAAAGGAGACAGGGAGAGAGGATTGGCAGCTACTGTGAGGAATGCGTGGTTCTCCACTGCTGGCTGTTTGGAGGCCAAGAAGGCAGGTGTAGGCCTCTGCAACATGAGAACACAGGTAGTAATTTGTGAAGGTGCATATATTTGTGGTGATTAGGCTTCTTCTATAACCAAAGAGTGAAAGCCAGTTGTGGGTTCATTAGAATTGTCATTAAAGATGTTTAAAGCTGAATAGAACTGTTCTGTAGAAACTTGTGGAAGTAACAATGAACAACAAAAAACGTGTTACCTGAATTTTGATCCCTTCTGTCATTGATGCAGGGAGGGCTATGATCAATTCTGCAAGTAGTTTTTCCTAGTCTGTGAACTAAATTACAAGCTTTTGTGTGTGATAAGTAGGAATGGAACTGCCAGCCTTGCAGAGGTCATAACTCCAGTGTCCTTCCCACAATCCTACTGGAAAGAAAAAGGGACATCTCCTTTCACAACTGATGGACACATGATTCCCAGGAACCCTGGTGCAAGAATGAGAAGATGTGGAAACTTCCAAAAGGGGCAATAACATAGGTAGTCAGGGAGAGGATTGTATCTGAGTAAGTTCAGTTACTGGGATGAACTATGTGGTGAAGATGTAGCCAAGTGCTTCACACTTTGAGATTAAGATTAGTAGTTCTTCAAGTTGCTTATGAAATTTTAATGACTTTACAGTTATGTCTTTGTTAAAGTAACTTGGAAAGAAGTTTGACTGTGCAATTTTTCTGTTTTCAGTGCATGACTTAGGGCAGAGATAGAGAAGATCTTTAATTCTGGAGAAGTATTGGGAATAAGAGGATATTATGTGACAAGAATCTCCAGTTGATGAAAATTAAAGAGTTTCCCAATTACCATATGGCTGCAGCTGCTCTTAAGGTATCCTTCAAGGAAGGAAAATCAGAAGCAGGGCTAGGGGCTAGCCTCTGGGCTAGAGAAGGAATTCTCTTCACAGGACTGCCTCCAGTTCTATACTGTAGTTACTTCCCTTCCAGATTGTTTTCCCTTACCCAAAGAAAAGCCCTCCATATCTTCAAACCCTGTTCTTCTGGCTTTGTAACCCTTAAAGCATCCTTTTGAAACGACCTATTGGAGATGTCATGAGGAAGATTCACTGCCCTGTTTCATGGGGTTGCAAGAGGTATGCTGGGACACACACTATTACAGAGAGCATGGAATCAATTACCTGGGAATATGAGAGACCTTTAGGATCAGGCTTTTTTCAGGCTGTGGCTCCAAGGCATGAAGGTTATAACTGTGTTTTTCAATGTGTCTAGTTGGCTATCTTGAGTGCTGAGGAACGTGGGGTAGTGTTGATATTCCAGTATTGGGGTAGTAAACCTGCAGGAATTTATCCTGTGCTCTGTAGATGAGGTTGTATTTGTGTACTAGCACAGCTTTTCACGTGAAAATGCATTCTTTTGAAAGGATTTCATTCCACGACCATAATTTCTGTTATTAGTTTTAGGAATAAATTCAACTGTTACTGTAATATCAGAATCAAGATTTATATTTCTAGAGAAAAATATGCCTGTAACCGAAGAAAGAATGAAATGTCATTTGTAAAAGGGGTAATGCAATCTGTGCACATTCAGCCATCTCTCCTTTCCCTGGCTTTGGTGCAGGGAACGAACGCTTTTGCTTTGTGTCCAGGCTGCAGGTTTAGGGGAGAGAAAGCAAAACTGCACATACTCTGCAAGGAGGAGCTATAACGCAGATTGATCCAGTTCAGAAGAAAGGAAATGTTTTCTTCCAAACCATTACACAAATTCTGGATGAGCATAAAACTGTGTAATTTCACCCTGAATGCTTTTCAAACAGAATGCTTCTTTCCAGAGTGTGCATGTCAATATAAGGAAAACGGCATAAATGTCACGCTCAGTCTGTCCGAGCTGCGTAGTTTTGTTCTCGTGCAATGGGAGCAGGTGGTGGGAGGTTGTTTTGATGGGCCGAGAAGCTCCTCCCCTCCTTCCCCAAGCAGCATTCTCATCTGCGTCAGCAGTAATTGTGTGCCTTGCACTGCTTTTCAGTGAGGGTGAGTGCAAAAGATACATCAATATGAGGTATCAAACTGAGGCTTAGGTGTTCCTTTTAAGTGGCTGCTCATTTCCTTGAGCCATAACATGGGCTAAAGGTTAACTTACATATCTGCCGTTGAAGAACAATTTCTTTTTTTTTTGGGGAAGGGAGAAGGAGGGGGAAAGGGCGTTGTTTCATATTCTTTCCTACCTATAGACTTCATGTGATGTACAGTGCTGCTCATGCAGATTTTTTTTTTTTTCCTCCCACTGGATTATTTGCTAATCAGACTTCAGTGCAGTGGAGATAAGGGCGAGACTGTTGCCTAGCTAGGAGGCTGTGCCGGCGCCCGAGCCTCGGAGCCAGGAGCGACGCCGCTGCCGAGCCGGCTCCCGGCGCGCCCCCGCTCCGGCGTGCCGCGTGTCCATGGGCCCGGCGCGGCGGAGCTGTCCGAGGTGCTAGGATGCTGGCAGCAGCCGGATTGCAGCGGGAGAGGAGCCCCACAGTCCTGCTGGCGCCCGAAGGTAGGCTTGCTCTTTGTTTGAGAATCCCTGATTAATCAGCAGCAGCATCCACGGACCCGGGCAGCGGGAGAGAGCAAGCCTGCCGGTAGTCACGGGGGAGAGACAGAGACGATGCCACGAGCCAGACTGTTTCAGACCTTCTGTAAGTGGCAATGAGCGAGCAAGCGTCTTTCCTGCTGCAAGAAGCCATTTGGATAGGATATTTGCTGTTCCTTATATTCCTTTCTTTTTGTCTCCACAGAACATATTCAAATGAGGCACCTTAGAAATCTCTGTGTTAGTGCATTTGATGGTGCTGTAATCGTCTGTGTTGTAAAGTGGGTAAAAATCATCCAGTTTCTTCTCTGCTGGACCTCAAAGCAGGGTGTTGTTTATACCCTCCCATTATCCCTACCCTCTCCTCTCTGAATGTGGATTTAAAGAAGCAAGCACCTGTCTTTTCTTTCCACTGCATTTTTTTTTAAAGCCAAACTTTCCATGCCATTTTAATCATACGTTAAGAAGACCTGTAACATAACACATTGACTTATAGGGATGTCGAATTCTACAATCTGGGCAGTTCTGCCAACAAGATTTAATGCACTTTAACTGAAGAAAAAAACTGAGCCTAACTGAAAATCTGTATCTTATGGTGCTGAAATATCCCTTCCGACTGCACTGAGATAACCACAGGAAAGGGCTTTTACAGGCAAAAGTCACCTTTGATTATTGCACTTAGTGGTCCCCGTGGACTTGAATTTTGGTACGTACATATTTTAATGATTATATGAGCATGCAGTATGAGCAATAAAATATGGTGCTAATTAGAATGAAAAGAAATAACATTACAAAATGAAATAATGAGTTGTCAGAATGCATAGTGATGAGGTTGCATGTATTTTTAGAAGGTATTAATCAAGCCATTGCTGAACTAAAAGCTGAAGTCTATTTGACTGGTTTTGTGTACTTCACATGTTGATTGTGCTTATAATAAAGACATTTGACAGCTGATTTTTTTTGTTTGTAAAAAGCAGTGTTAAATAATTAAAACCATTCTTTTATATTTTCTGATGAATTAATTGAAATAATTTCTAACATCTATGATAGCTACTTATTGGACCCACTGCACCATTAATATTTTACAGCATCTTAATATGATGGTGGTGGTAGTGAAATCTCCATTTCATTTCTTAAAGAGGAGGAAAAACATAAGTCTATCAGCAAGAAGCTCGTGATTTCTTCTGAGTTCAAATGCACTCCTCTTTGCATACAGAATGTGTGTATATGTCTGCTTGTTGTGTGGTTTTATTTCTTTTTGTTGTTTGTAAGTCTTCTACTAGGATGATAAAAAGTCATAATTGCACTTAAGTGCTGGCCATTCTGAATCCAGGTTTGCAACTGTCCAACATCCATGCGATTAGGAGGAAGCCTTATTTTCCTCTGGGAACAAAAGTGATAAAAGTGTTGCTGTATTTCAAAGTAAACAACAGCTTTTAACATCCTGGAGTCTTAGAGGAGTCATTGTTAGCAAAGACCTTTTTCCTTTTCGAAAGGCACCTGCAAGGGAGCGAAAATTCAAGGCTCAGGGTATTTTTTTAGTTCTTGAAACTATAAGGAACATAGCTTTCCATTATGAGGGGTAGGACATCTGTAGAAATGGACTATTTCTTTAAACCCATGCAGTAGCATTCTCATACTGAAGGAGACACTTTTAACCTCTTTAAGTGAAGGGCTCAGCACTACTTAGCTTCAGTGATTTCACCCAGGTGTTAGAGCTCATGCTGTGCAATATAATGAGCACCAGGTATATAATCTGTAATTCAGAATATAAAGTATATTTTGCGCTTCCAAATGAAAGTAGTGGTTCCTTGGTTCTTTTGACAACTATATATACAGATATTTAAAGAAAATGATATGTAGTAGGAAACTTGCAGCCAATTTCAGAAGGTCTTTCCTCTTTGACATTAGAATTTAATGCATCACTGTGTGTCAAAGCAGAAATGTCATTTTATTGTTAAGAATGAGCAGGGAATGCAACTCTAAAAAGCATGTCATAGCAATTTGTCTCATCACATTCACCTGCTTGGGTATTTCAAATCTCAACATAAGGCACAGTTATGATAGGAGACAGAGTTCAGAAAAGTAGCATCTAGTATAATTTTCCCTCACTAAATTTTTCTTGATTGTAGTGAAAGTATTTTTTTGTACACATTAGGTCCTCATTAGTGCTGCTGTGGTCAGCAGTTTCTGAAAATTGGATATGGCTGGCCTGTCTGCTTTTATTCTTGCAAGCAGCTAGAATGCAACATCTCAAACTCGAGGGTTGACTGGGTTATCATCCCTGTTTTGTATGGAATCCTTCTGATATAGTGAATTTAGTGGAGAGAGTTAACAGGTAATATGAAAACAGATGTGTTTTCAAAGACAGGAGGCAGTATTTGGGAGGGAATCAGGCAGGACTGGAGGGGTGTGTAGTAGGCCTTTATAAATCTGAGATTGGACTCAGGACTTTGGGCAACCCCACACTTGTTTTTCCATGGTCTCTTCTCCTATGTCAAAATTAAAAAAAAAAATCCCACTGGTTTGGAAGAAGGCAATCAGTGCCTTTGTCATTACTTCAAAAAGCTCCTTCAGTTTAATGTCAGCATTGCCAATTTTCAATGCAGCACAGCTGCAGCTTATGGCTGTCAAGCAAGCTGAAAAGCAACTGATATTTTGGGGATCCTGATGTGAATAAGAAGGAAAACGGCATGTCTGAATCTTCACATGTAGCACTGCTTGGATACTGTGGTATTTAGTCCATCACTCATATTCTGGAATCAATATTTTTGCACAGTGATCATATGAAAAGGAGGTGGTTTGTTTGGTCAAAAATGCTGCATAAGTGGCATCAGAGCAAATGGTCAGATTAGAAGTAAGGCATGCAACAGTCCTGTAAAACACGATGCACTATGCTCTCACAGAAATTGTGTCTGAATCAGTACAATGCTCTTGAATTTAGTTATGTAAATATTTCTAGGCAAACCAGGAAGGGAGCTGCCTGCCCTTGCCAGTAAACCAGATGCATTGGCAGGGAAGGAAAAAAAAAATCTTTCTTCCTTTACTCCTTCCATGCTGACAGCTGAATGCATGAGCTGTGCCAGTGTGAGCTGCTCTGTGCTCCTCTGCCAGGGTCCCTCTGACCTGGGGGGGTACCTGAAGGAGCAGGTGTCAGTACTCGAGGGTTGACTGGATTGTGACTTTTTCTGAGTGTTAGTGAGGTTTCAGAGTGTTAGTTTGACCTTTAAGAAGCAAAGTGAACATGATGGAGAACTCCTTCTTTGTATCCTTGTGCTCAGATGGATTTTCAAAGATGTTTATGCTCAGAGAACACTCAGAACCAAGTTCCTCTAAACAATTTTTTTTGACTTCTCGGTATGTTGGCTTCAATAGCTAAATTTCGAGGCTTTTCCTCTGTCCTGCTCTCTCCTTTTGTTCCTTCACAATGAGGAGGGAAAAGAAAGGAGTGTCTAAAGAATTTCTCAAGTGCTGCAACCCCCAGTTATAATTTTCCAGGACTGCCTGATTTCAGAAAACAAAATGCACTGAAAGCAACTTGATTGCAAATATGTAGGTGACTCTCTATAGTCATTGTTACTGGCTAACAAAATCCCTGACCACAGTGTGCACGTCAGGCATGCCAGGACTGTGGGGCCTCGCCAACAGCTTACATGACTTATTTAACAATTTGCATTTGCACAGTTTTAATCAAATATGAATGTACTCAGACAGAATCCTTGCTTCTTCCTGTATCTGCCCTGGCAGATGGTTAGGAGTTGCTCACCGCTTGAGTTTACCAGTCAGCAGAACCTCTGATCAGTGCTGTCCACCCATTTTCCAAGGAGGGGGCAGGAGGCACTGAATGGGACTCCAGGGGCCATATGTGTTGATTGCAGCCTGTTGCAGTTATTGAGCACATTTATTAAGGTAACATACTCTCTGAAGTGACATTAATACCTGGGAGTAAAATTGGTCCTAGCATGCTGCCCGAGGAATACTACTACTGTAAAAGTGTTTACAGTAATTAATTAAGCTTTTTGCATTGGCTATTTGCATTTTTAATCCTGATTTAAGTATAGAATGCACAACTGTACATTATTAGTAAATGCAGTGAGGCTATAAAATACCATGTACACAGGAGATATAAGGGCTTTGATTTAGAATGTGCTTGCTGCTTGCACAGAGGCTTTTTGGAGTTAGTGACATAAGAGCAGGTTCAAGGTTCTGAAATATCTGTGTGTCCCCCAACTACCCCCAGGAATACCCCAATTTATTGTCATGAGCATGCAAAGATCAGCAGTCACAGGAGGAGTTCAGTAGCTACAGTTGCTCAGTACTGCTGTGGGACCAGGCCCTGTTAGGACAAAGAATATATCTTGATTGATTTAGTAAATAGAAAGTTTTTGCATGAGTTTAGTAATAAAAAACATCCGTAACAAACCAGCATATAAAGTCTTTTCTCGGTTCGTGAAGAAGAATAAGGGCTTTTTATTTAATTCTTTTTGCAATTAGAATGACTTCATCCTCCTGTTTAAAAAAATAAACATCATAATACAAGAAGTTTCAACGTATCCTTAATTGTCAACTCATTTCTGACCTCCAAAAAGGAAGGAAAAAATGAGGGGAAGAAATGCAGTATAGTCACAAAAGACAATGTAAAGCATATAATGTGTCTTGGGAGAAAATGGATGAGAAGTGCCTGTTGAAGTTATCTTCAGTGTAAAATTCCTTATTATCTTTCAGGAGTAAAACCTGGTCACTGAAGAAATCAATGGCAATACTGCCATTCAGGTCACTAGGGTGAGATTTCTCTGTTGTGCAGGTTTATTTGAATTTAATTCAACGTATGCAGAAACAAGGTCTTACTAGAAGTCTAAAATGGAAAATGCAATAAAATGGCCATCTGCTGGGGAAATTACCCAGACTTTAACCATCAAAAATCAGATATCGTTTGAGGAGTTCAGAGAAAGGGGAGCTAGAGCTGTCTGTGCTGTTAGCATTTGTTTTAATCTTGTAGCTTTCTTGTAGAGAGAGACTCTCAGGAAGGGGTTTTAATATCTGGACTTTTTTTGATCAACAAGGTTAGGAATTAGTCTAAAGTGATGTCTGCTGAAGCATCATAACTTTCATAGAGTCTGTTCAGCTCATTTTCATCTTTCCCACACCCTCTTTTGCAGACAGTGTGCTACTTATGGTGAATATATAGAATGGCTGAATGCATATTCCAGCCCCGTGGAGTTCTAGCCAGCTCCAGTGTCAAAGCAGTGTGAAAATGGCACACAGACACTTTGGGCTGCACTAAGACCTCCTGCACTGGTGTTACCCTGCAAGGATTAGTAGGAGATGCTTATATCCATGCCTGAAAATGCTTAAAGATCACTTCAGTGACCCCCAACACCAGACTAATGATCATGTTCAGGCTTAGTTGATAGAAAAGGTTGTTCTTGGGAGAAAGGAAGGGTAATAGGACAAGACCCTTTGCATCCTCTGAGTCTTCATGATTTTAACAGTCATGTTACCATTGTACAGAAATAATTTTGATATGCAGACATAAGAGAACAAGGGGAAATGATCAGTGTGCTTTTAAGGTATTTAGTGCCTGAAACCAGCTGCTTGTTGCCAGTTACTTCAAAAGATCCCCTGATCAAAAATGGGGAAAAACATTCAAGGGAAAAAAGTATTTCTTTACTCTTTTCATCCCTTACACTCTCACAGTCAGGGCTCAGATCTGAGGGCCCAAAGTGGATTGCTAGAATCCTTAAGAGTATTTAAATTTATTTATTTATTTATAATCAGTGCCCACCTAGATCAGAATTTTACTTCTCCAGCTTTGTAATAAATGTTAGAAATATAACATTATATTAGGAAATAGGAGAAAGATTTTTGTCGCTGATTCTACAGGAATCCTGCCCCTAAAATATTTGCACAGACAGGATTCTTATTGCCTATTCAGTAAGATCCCTTCTAGTTGTAGTGCTGGCATGGTTCTGAGGCTGATTCCGAGAAGCCACACCATCCCTCTTCAGGGAAGGGAGGAATGCTGTAGCAGTGAATAAGCAAATGTGCCTTAGAGAGCTGAGTTCAGCTGCCAGGTCTGCCAGCAAGTCACTCAGTGACTCCTGCACCAACCCCCTGGCATTGGATGAGGATCCCTCACAGGGCTGGGTGCAGGTAACGCCACTCAAATATGTAATGCCTCTGGACCTTATAGTAATCAGTATTTAATATAAGATGGAAAATTTCTATTTTTTAAACTTTTATTTTACTTGTTATTTAGTGGTTAATCCAGTCTTATGCAGCACAGACTTCAGAGAGAAACAGCCTATCTCTTGATCTTTATCTACCTTGCCTTTAGTGTCCTGTAGTATTTACTGATATGTCTATACACCAGAGTCCTTGCAACTCCCAGCAGTTCTGTTGATGAGTGGAAAACCTTTGGAGCCCTTCTGTAGAGCTTCTAGGCTGCCTGCCACAGACCCAAGAATGACCCAGATATCTAAGTGTGTCTACTCCATGCTGCTTAGCTGGAAGTACTGTAAATCCAAGTGTCTGCCATACCTGTGTGAGAAATACAGATTCTTGGAGACTTCACAGGCTTTAGAGTTCTGAAGGTCCCAAGTCAGCTGGGCATTCTTGTCCACACTTGGAGCTTCAAGCTAAGATATTGGGCAGCAGATGACCAGGGCTTTTGGGCTCATATGGCATTATTAAGAACCACAGGAAAATAGTTCACAATATTTCTTTCTAAATTTTGAACCTGAAGAAAGCTTTGAAGTTTTGCGTTTCAAAAAATGGACAGTATTTTTCACCTGAACTTTAGAATATCCTGCAGAATAGGAATTTTGTCTGGCAGTCAGAATATGAATTTTTTTCTGGTAATCTGCTCTGGTGTAGCCTTACTTAACTGTAAAAGAGACCTGTTGTTCTGTGATGGAAGCCTTCTCAGTTCAATTCAAACTGAGATTCAGGCTGTCAATGTTTATGCAACGATGGGTACTAGGAAAAGGGAAGGGGTGGGAGGAAACTCTTTTGGGATTTAAACAGTGTATTTGTATGCATTTGCATTGCCTGGAAGAAGAGACTCTTGGTTTTGTCTCCTCTTGTCTCGAGTAATGTTGTTCTGTGTTCTGAATTGCTTTGTTTATTATCCTTTAAACAGTAAAGTCTGAAAAATTATCTCTTATGGAGACGTTAATTACAAATGACACGATCTCGCTATCATAAACCATAAGCTATTTTCCTACTGATTAAGGTATTATGTGTTTTTCAACCTGCAGGAAACGTTGCTTTCCTTTGTTCATTATCTCCTGCAAGATGATGAGTTCTAATCAGGAGGAGGTCACTTTGGGCGCTTTTCTCCAGTATATTGAAGATATGGGGATGAAGGCCTATGATGGCTTGGTTATACAGAATGCATCAGACATTGCTCGAGAGAATGATCGCATGAGGAATGAAACAAACCTGGCTTACTTGAAAGAAAAGAGTGAAAAACGCCGAAAACAAGAAGAAGCAATAAAACGGTAAATACTTTGATAAAAAGACAAGTGGTCTGGCAGAGTGAATGAGAAGTGAGTTTCAGATATGGTAAATATGTGTAGAGCAGTTGATTTCTAAGCAGCTTACTGGCAAAAGCAGTACAGACTGTTGGCCTCTGTCAGGCTTCTAATGCACGAGGTTTATGTTCTGTAGACATAGCTTGAGCACGTGTGGCATATTAAGCAGGTGTCATTTGTAACAAAAAGTTTGGGGGCCTGGAATTGGAGATGTAGATCTTGTGACAAATGGGTTGCCATCCTCCTAGTGCTTTTAGATGGACAGTTTGTACTTTGGAAAAAAATGTATTTGTGAGTGAGCAAGACAGGGACAATGTCACAGGTCAAAATCTCTTGACTCTTCTTGATCTGATGAATACCCCGGTAAATTTTCAAAGCTTTCTAACTGGTGTCTAAGGTGTTTTGTTTTTTGTTTTTTTTTTTTAATAAAAGGTCTCTATTATTTAAATTTTCTTTTCAATTCTGTGATTTCTGAAGTCAGTGACAATATTGCAATCACTTACAGGAAAATGGATCAAGCCCCTGATGGGCAGAACCCTATAATGGCTCTTCTTGAACAATTCCATTGATTTTAATTGACAGTTAATGAGAGGAGCACTTGCGTGACCTGGCCTCTTGTGCCGATGGGTATCAATGAAATCCGTGCAGCCTCTTGGAGAGGAGAAGAAGGTTGAATGGAATAGATATAAATATTTATTACATGCACATTTGCAGATACAAAAAATTGTTTTTTCTTGAGGTGAGGGTAAAATTCTGTAATACAGGTAAATCATTCATCTGAATCCTTAACTTTTATATGCAAGTGGATGGCTTAAACATAAACTGGTAGGAGGTCCTTTGAATTTTTTCCCCCAGCATGAATCTTCTGTATTTCAGTTTAAGTGATTAAATTTTATGCTATGTCTTGGGTACTGTACATCCAGGTATAACAGACACGCTGTGCTGTGAACATTCGAGCAACGCCTCGGTAGTCTGATAATTTTGATGGAACGTTAAAAGGAACAGAGCAGCACATGCAGTTTGAAAGAGGAGGGAGATGAAAGCATGTGAAGCAAAAATATGGCTGCTTTATGTTCCAGGAAGTAGAATTTTTGGGATTGTCAGTAATTTCATTGGAGTGATAAGCATAATGTGAAATTAGGGTGAATACAGCTAATTAGGCTGTACTCTGGCTAACCTGCTTACATGTACTTTTATACATGTGACCATAAAGTACCAGTCACTAGGTACCAGAGCAGTTTTTGTTATGAGTAAGTTTCTTGGGACATGAGAGAGTAAGTTGTGGATCTACCTGGTTCTTTATAGTCCTCTAGCCAAGCTTCTTTACCTCATTTGAATAGTAGTGACAGTATTTCCTACATTGTGGTTGGTTTGTGTGGTTTTGTTCATTGATCCTGACAAAGTGATTTGATGAAGAGATCTGTATAAGTACAGATGATTTAGGGCTGAGCCAAACCGTGAAATTCTTGCCCACACTCAACTGAGATCAATGAGAACAGAGTATTTATCCTCAGTCACAGAGCCAGAAAACAGGAGGAAGAGGACTGGCAACACAGAGGGCATGTTAGAGAAGCAGCATGTATTTGTATGTGGATTGGAGACAGCACCATTTCCTGAATGCTCTTCTGTGGGAAACTATGTTTAGCAATCCCCTCTGATCCCTCCCCACTTGGCTTATCTCAATAACACTGAGGAGGGGGAACAATATCTGCCTGAGGAAACTAAGTAGGAAAACACCTCAGGAAATCTTTAAAAACACTTTCTTTAATTCTTTTTCACTTTTTCCCATGTAAACTTGGAGAGGTTAAAAAAGATACTTGAGATCAATCTTTGATTGGAAAAACTAAAAGCAATGGCAGACCAAGGGAAAATACCTGATTTGACTAAACGAACCATGATGTCTGAAGTCACTTAGGCTGATTGCAATTGAGTCTTCTCCCTGTAGTAACCTCCAGAGATTCATCCAATACCGTGTTGCCTGTTGAAATGCAGCAGTCAGGAAAGGTAAAGTAGGATCATTGATTTCTTTGTTCTGTACTATATTCCTTACGTCTTTACCTTATCTAGGTGGGTATTTATATTATCCCTAATTCCTGAGAGTGTGGCCTAGATAGCAAGTGGTGCACATGTACAGTGGTAACAGTGCCCCCAGTCTGGAGACTCCCAACAGCTGAAAACAATCTCCTTAGCAACAAGGGAGTTGTCCCCTGCGATTAACTGCAGGTAGATTTTTGAGCAGGGGAGGGGTTCCCACAAAGACTCTTCTCTTGCATGTGCGAATCAAAATAAAGCAGCCAGAAATCTTTGGCACCTACAGAGAATTACCTGCTAGACCAATTATTGAATTATTTAGAAGCTATTCAGTTTTACTGTTCAGATGGTCTCTCTTAGAAGAAGGCTGTTTGTGTGTATTAACAACATAATAATGAGTAATATATTGTCTAATAAAGTGGTGGTATTCACACACAAATCTATTTAGAAGCAGCTGTTATTTACCTAAATCATCTCATAACTATGCTGAGTGACTTAAGTTCATTGAAATGAATTAATCTGAGCGATTTGGAAACAAGAAGTGAAAAATGACCTAAAAAAAAAAGTGTTTGATTGTATGTTTTACTTTCCAAAGAATACATTGTGTTGTCGTTCTTCAGTAGCACTGATGTACCTTCAGTGTGATTGCTGTCTCATGGTGTCTGCTTCTGATAGGTTAATTGTGGGGAAAAATGTATGGATCCATTGTACATTGGGGGAGATAAACACAGCGTATTGGATTGGGGAAAAAAAAGCAACTAGTCTTTGTCTAATCTTGCTGGGCTGAGTCAGCTGATCTGATCTGAATTTCTGACCTAATTTTAGTATGGTACTTAGCGATCATGCAGAGAAAATAAGGTTAATGTGCTTATTAGTAGCTGAGAGTAAGACACAATAAATACATATATATAGGACCTAATGTATAGACAATTTTTCTTCCATCTTTTATTCATCTGGTCTCGTTACATGATCATTGTCTATTCAGGCAGCTGTGTCCAGATTAAGAGAAGGTACTGGCATATTGCCCACAAAGCCTATAAATTGCAAATAAAATTATGGAGCAGTATCATTTTCACTGGCAATACTATAAGATGTACATTTGCCATGATACAATATCTGCTGTATGCAGCATTTCTGGGAACAGAAGGTAAATTTGCCTCAGCTATTGTGAGTGGCAGGAAAAAGGTGGATATTTGGAGTTTATATAGGGCATTTGTTAGAATGAGCAGTTGCTTTCTGACTCATCCGTAACTGAAACACACATGTTTAGATACTTTAGTATTGTTTTGTGTGGACACTTCGCCAATGTTTTCGTTGTTTAATTGCACAAATACAAAAGCTTGGTAAGAAACAAATAACGAACCGTCCTCCTCTGAAGGCTCAGACATGCTGCATTAATCAGAGCCACACTTTTAAGGAGTGTATGCTTTCAAAGATCTGGCTTCTATTTTTTATGCATCATTCAAGTTTCTGTTTCTGTCAGGGAAGTCGTCATTTTCATTTGTAACACTGTGAAGATGTGAATACTGTAAAGCTGGTTGTGTCAGTGGGCGTGAATTTCTGCCTGCCAAATCCTGGACTTAGTCATCAAAATAGTTACTTCTAATGGTTTCCCTTACATGTAGCTCATTCCCAGGACCTACATGGCTCTATGGAAAGCCTTCCTTGTGCTTGTTGAGGGAAGTATCCAGACAGATGCTGTCAAGAGGAGGAGCTTTTAGGAGCACTCTTGTGTGCTAAAGCTAGCAGAAATGGGCCAGCCAGCCAGTGGCAGAGTTAAGCTCTTGTAGTAAAGAAGGAATTGTAATGAACAGCTGTCAACATAACCTCTCCTTTCTTTGGCAAACCAAGTATTGAAGACTAACCTATCAGCAAAAGTAAGATCACATTTTTCTCTTGCCTTCTTTTGTTTTTTTAGCAGTCATAGCAGTAATTGAATTCAGGTATTATCTTTCTCTAGTTTTCTGTCATTCCTATCCTTAGTTTCCTTCGTGAACAAGACGTAAATTATGTGTCCTTCAGCTAAAAGTTGTGTTATCAAGCGTGGGTGACAGCAAGAAAATATAAAAAGATTCCTATGCATGGATTATTCACTGCCAAAAGCTCTGTTTAGCTGAGAAAATGTGTGTAATCTTAGACTATATGGACATGTTGAAGAATTTCTACTGAAATATTTCTACCAGAATAAAAAATAACCTAAGTAAAATAATTTCATTATGAACTTAATTTTTATAACAATGCCTTGAAATCCAGACAATACTTTAGGTGAAGGAATGATTAAAGTACTATTTGTCTTCTTTTCTGAACGTTTGTCTGTAGTTGAAATTCTGTGTAGTAAACTGCGTTTCTAAATTTACAGGAATAATTATGCTTGCTAGATTACAGTACTCTTATAGCCTGACCTCAAAAAAATGGTGAAGGAAGCGCATTAAATATTTTGGGTCATGGTGAGAGCCTCAGTTGAAATATCTGTAAAAGCATCACTGAGATATTAGACATTACAAGCTTGTTAACCCATTGTCTTTTGTTTGGTGTGTTGATGTAACTTGTGGAGGTTTTTGAGGGTTTTATTTTGGGGTTTTTTGTTTGTTTGTGGGCGTTTTTGTTTTTAATTCAAGTCTGAGTTCACTTGGTGAATGTGCTTTTTGGATATCAGGTCAGTTGAATGTGCTCCTTTGATCAAAGGGTTTGTGTTATGGTGAAGCTAAACTGGGGCACTGTTGTTTTCTTTATCTTCCTCCTGGACATGTTGCATGCTCATTTCATCCTAGATTAAGTTATTGCTCTGATACCACTGTTATGGTGGAAGTGGCTGATGAGGTGTGATAGAGGCTAATTTTTCTATGATTTCAAAAACTTTTTCTCAGGAAAATATCCTGGCATCTCTTTTGTAATTGATTCAATGTAGAAAGAATAACGTTGATAGTTTTTTTTTATCAAGAGTAAGTGAAATGGTTGTGCAGTCAGTGACCTCCAAATGTATTTCTGTTGCTTTTATAAGTAAACAGATGTGATGATCTAGCCAACAAATCCTCCCTTCCAAATGCTCATATCCATATGGCTGCCTGTATTATTGCCTCAAAAAATAAATAACAGACACAATGCAAACTATTTTATATTGCTGTTGCTGTTATTCTGAGAAGTTTTATTTTAGAACAGTCATGTGATTAATATCATTTAAAATTTACCATAGAGGCTGATAGCCAGCCTCACAATCCAAAAGACCAAGGAAATAAAGCAGAAATCATCATCAGTTTGCTATCTAAGTCTTGAAGTATTTTTGAAAACTCTTCCCTTTTAGGGCTTCTGCCTACAAATTTTACTTCTTTTCAGGGAGTTTACATGGTCTCTTTCCCTTCATTGTTCTGCAAATTGCTCAGTCCTATATTGGCCCACTATATAGGTGGGTGCATTTTTTTCTCAGGATTCACTTGCTCTATTTAGAAGCACATTAGAAGTGCGGGGTCATAGAGAGCCCAGAAGGCTTCTAAAGGGGTTGCAGACCCCTATTCATGTTAAAATCCAGTGGAAACATCTCAACACTGTCAGTGTTCACAGGACTGCCTGAGCACCTGCGTAAATAAGCGAGCTGGCCTTGCTCCAATTCCATCTGGGCTTGTGTTCCCACCTGGCCTCCAGGCTGGAGCTGCCCCAGCACAGCGAGGCATCCCGGAGGAGGTGTGCTGTACCCCCGGGAGACAGTCCCTGGCACACTTCTGCTGAGAGATGCTGGGCGCTCTGGGGATCTTAATAGCCAGTTTGTAATCCTTTGTTCCCACTCCACTTGTATTTCTTGTCTTTTTTCTCCCTGTCTTTTGATTACTCTTTCACTACAGGGTGTGGTTAAAATTATCCTGCATTTCTTCTAACCCAAAAGCCCCTCTTAGCAAGAGAGATGCATGTAGAACTGAGGAAATTGAGATATTTTACACGATCTGGTAGAGTTCTGGTGGTGCCATAATGTGCAGTCAAAGGTTTGCATTTGTTTGGAAAATGTCTTCAAGTATATTATAAAATGGAAGAGTAGAGTAGAATTTAATAACTGCTGTTATGAAGACTGGATAAAAAATATGGAAGACTGTTCTCAAGCATCCCCAGATTAAGATTTTTATAACTATTTTATGGGCTTTATTAATAGAGAAATTCATTCAGTAATACAGCACAATTCATATGCAAATTAAAAGCATTGATCTGTTTGGGCTCAAGTTTTGCACAACCAAGAAGTGCCCCATGCTGAAGTTCATTGACTCTGGACAAATTCTGTAATTGCCTGGACCCAAATTTAGAGCTCATGTTGTAACCTGGAGGAAAGATACTTGTACAAAAAACATGTAGAAAGAAGTCTCATGACTCATTGTAGCAAAATTGCAGCTAGCTGCAGTCCTAGACACTGGGAACACACAGCCCTAGTCTCAGAACCCAGCAGAACTGATGCTTTGTGCCAGCATTAGAATGGAAAGAGTGAATATTTCTGTACCTTCAGGAAAATCCATCATTTAACAATAACTCCTCATAATGTTGAAGAAAAAAATGTTTTCTTTGAGCAAAATAACTCAGTTCATTGCTCTTTTCGGGGCCATGAATCACAGCTGTATTTGCGTGGATTTAATATTAATAAAGATTGCTTTAAGCCCCATCCAGCTGGCAGGCATCTGTGCCCTTTGCATGTTCTCCTCAGCACCCTCCTGACAGTCTATGGGTACTTCTATTTATTTATCTATTTCTATTCTTCCACAGGAAAACATAGTATCATACTTGATTATTTAATTGGGATGTTTATTTTCTTCACCTAAAGTAGAGATTCTGCTCTTGGGTGTGCCCCTGGAAAAAGAGAATGTCACACCACTTCTGTAGCAGAAGCATCAGGTGAAGGGCATCTGGTTGTCAAGTGAAGGGCATCTTGTTGTCAAGTTATGCTGCATCAGTGGCTAAAATTTGTACAAAAAGAGGACAATGTATGGGCACTGATTAGGTTTTTGTGTGATTGGATTAAAATACGATCAAGGAAAGATTAGAGAAGAAATGTATTTCAGAGACCTTATTAGCTGTGGGGTTTATAGTTAATTTGAGAATGATTTTATTTTTCCTTCTGACTTTCTACTCTAATTTGAGTTGTAATCTTAAACAAAGTCAGTTAAAAATATATATAAAAATAAATAAATGCACAAAACCCCCACCCCAATCCCCCCCACATAACACCAACCGACTGAAAAAAGGACTTTATGTGGAGTGTCCTGAGCACAGGGCCTTCACCAAGAGTAGAACCAGCAGGGTGGGCCCAGCTCAGCCCTTGGGAAAGCCCTGCTGGGCTGGGGGAAGGTGCTGCAGCCCCCTGTGAGCTACTAGGAACCTGGGAATGAGCAGAGGGAGCTGCTTGGTCCTGCAGAGGGTGGGTGTAAGTGGAATTGGTTTTCATTTCCCTTTTTATTGCACAGTACCCAAGGACCCTAAATGGACTCCTCTGAAACACTTACCCAGTGCACACAGGGCAAAGACAGCTCACAGCGTGAGCTGAAATTGTACCCAACAGGTGACTAAAGGGGCAGCTGAGGAGTTAGGGGACTGCTCATTTCCTTCCCTTTATTAGCACAGCAAAGAATAAACTGAAGTGTGTCCCCAGTGTTGTGATGGATTACATCCAGCAGTACTCTCTGAAAGCTGCAGAGGAATAAACACTTCCAATGGATTCCAGCAGATGTTTCTGGAATGTGTCAAGGTTGAGAAGGCCACAGCCAGCTAAAACCCACAGAAATATTCCTGCCAACAAGTGGGCTTCTTGAAAAAATGGTAACATTTTAAAAGATCAAAAGTGAGAGTAACTGCAGGGTTTTCCATAAATTAATAAGATTTACCTGCGTTTAATCCATTTCTCTTTTCAGTGGATTATACAGGGCATATCTCACTAGTAGATCCTCTGCGAGCTGAGGGCACTTTAGTTATTAAGTTGAGATCACATGTTGCAGCCATTAAGTGAATTGCTTTGAACAGCCTTCCCCTGAATGCCAGGGCAAATGCCGTATTTCATACCCTTAGCTAATTTCATGCTGTAATTTAATTTCAGAAATATACTTTTAATTGAATCTTTAAAGACAAAAGGAAACTGCTGAGTCCTTTAGTACTGCAAAAAGAGATTGTTTAAAAATGTAGCCCATCTCGAGAATAATCTTCTATAATTAAACACAAAGTTTGTTTTGCTTCTCTGTGTGCAGCTATGGAGTAGCAAATTCCTGCTGTTTGGAGAAAGCTCAGGGCTGAAAGAGAGGTATTGGGAAACGTGAGAAATTATTTATCTTATGCTCAGTTTTGTAACTCTGACATAAGACAATCGTGCAGCCATCCACAATGTAAATTTCTGAATAAGTAAACAAAGAGAGGCTAATTAAAAAATTAGTCTGCTAACACCAAAATCACATTAGTAGGAGACTGACTGGCCATCTCATTTTTCTAATTTTGATGATGAGGTGAATTTGAGAGAGATATCAACAATTCTGTCATTAACAAATCTAAGTAGCACAAAATCAGTTATTTTCACCCTGAAACTACATCCAATATTTTAGTGGTTAGATTTTGATATTCATCTCGTGTAGGCAGAGAAATTCAAGGTAGTTTCAGTAAAAATCCATATAATCTGTTATGCAATTTTTTGTGGGAGAAGCATCTTGATTGGATCAGTAGTGATGTAGGTCTTCAATTTTTTGGACATCTGATTAAAAATAATAGCAGCCAATGCTAAATACTGCTCAATCTAATGGAGAGGAAATCCTGGAGCATCACTTTGTATTTTAGTATTCTGATTCCTTTAAATCAGCAAGTGATTTGCAAGGGAGATTTTCTCTTTTATTGCCATTGGAGAAAAACCTATAGTACATGCTGGAAGTGAGATATTTAGGGGGACATCAAGAGTGCAGTAAAAAACATAAACTTAGAAAAGAGAAGGATCTGAAATTAACCCATGAAATCCCAACAGAGTATCTTTAAATAAGGGGAATAAACAAAGACAACATAATGATCTTTCCGTGCTGAGAGAGCTCTGCACTTCCAGATGCTCTGAGTCGGTAGCAATTAGGGGCTGAATTAGGTGCTATAGGGTTTGAGAGCAGCCCCTCGTAAATGCTGGGCAGAGTTAGGAAGCTCATGTAGGGTTGTGGGGAATCTATTAATCTTTAATTAAAATTGAATTTTTATTTGGTTTTCTGGTAGGAAGGAAACACTGAGAGAATCAATTGTCTTTTCCGATACAAGTTATCCCTTTTTCAGGCACTTCTACAAACATGGAGGAAAAGGACTGACTTTTATTAATAATTTCAATTACATTGAGGTCTGTCTGCTTTTACATAATTACTCAGAGGCTTGGGCACTCACTCTTTATCATTAGGCTCCTTATAAATTATTGTGTACAGTCTCTATCTGAAATTATTTCAGGACTTGAATATCTTTTCTCTGGAAGCAGAAGCACACAGGAATATCCCCTCTGTGTGTATTAAACAATGAAGACCGTGCTATGCCATATGTCTTCGAACATTTTATGTTAAATCATGGCATCATAGTGAGGTTCCTGAAAGTGCAAGAGCAATGTGCATTGCTGGAATTGACAGTCTGGTAAAACAGTCCCATGGCTGCCCCTACAGAAACAGAATCCCCTCAATAAACCTGCCTTTGGGTTGCAAGTAGCTCCAGCTGCATTCCATCACCAAGTTAGGAATGGTAGCCCGTATGATGCAGGCCTTCATTGGCCTGGTGTATTAGCAGGCTGCTTAATTTTGATAGCAGATGCTAGGACTCTGATGATAAAATTCTACCTCAGTGTCAGGAACATCTTTTGCAGAAATTTCCTGCGTTGAATGTCAGACTGTGGATTACCACGTTAAGAAATTCGATGAGTGAATTTTAGGGTTGGTTCGACATGATTTTTATTTCACTGGAACAGCCATCTCCAGTTCTTCTCCCTTCCAGTTGTAAGTGATTAAAGGGCTGAAGAAGAAATACAGTATTCTTGGTATTTAAATGGAAAAATGTTCTGAAATTCATGTACTGCAGTTTATGCCAAAATGCAGCTGCTATCAAAGACTGAACTGCTAGTGTTTGTTACATGACTATTGTTCTGAGATTAAAAGGTTTTCAGCAGTTTTTCATAAATACCATTTCAGAGATAATTTAAATTGTTTCAGCTGTACATCCAAACTGTTAGGCAAAGCAAAGTGCAGCTTCTTTTCCCTAGGAAATCATATTCATGCATTGCTAATCTGAATTGCACTGCCTCGGTGCTGAAGCGGATCAGGAGCCGCATATGTGCTTGCCATGGCAACCCCTGGCTCACATGACACACGCTGGTTCAGCCAAAGAGCTTCATGGCTTATTGAGCACAGACCCACACACACCAGTGGCCATGTGACTGCTCCAGCCCAGGCAGCACCTTAAAGGGAGGCTGGGTTTGAGCACCAGGGTGTTTTCACCAGCATCATCTTGCCTGCGTTCCTTCTTCTCCTCTTAGATGCTGTTTTGAGTCTTTTAAAAAATGGATGTATGTTGAAAAGGCTTTGCTCATAGGTTTTTTTTATCCTTCTGTCTGTCTTTCATTTGAAAAAAAATCTATGTGTGAAGATAAATAGTGGGGTCTTTAATTATTATTTTTTTAATTAGACATTAAGGGGCTCTTTGCAGCTGAGTGAACTATAGTGAATATATTGTTTTTCTGGAAGCATTTTTTGCTCTCACCTCCTGGATTCTACTAGATTTCAGGAGAGCAAATGAGGACACAGCAAAAAAAAGTGAAAACCAAACCTGGTCTGTTCCATGATCAGTAAAGCATTCCCAAAACACCTTTGCTCCTTGCTTCCTCTTAGACCTGATGATGATGACAATGGTCTCTGGCTCCTTATCCAGCAAAATGTAGACTGATACAAGTTTTCCCTAACTTAGCTTGTTTAAGAGGAGTTATGTGTGGCATTTGATTAGGAAATCTGAAGGGCTGCAGTCTCATAGGAATGAGTAGTGGTGTGCAAGGAGAAGTGAGGAGGTGGGGCTGGAGTTGGGCAAGTGTCTGCCTGCACCTCAATGTGCATGAGGAGAGAGCAGCAGCAGTGCAGCTCTGCCCTGACTCCTTCGCCACAGGGCAGGTGCAGCAGATGCTGCTGTCAGTGTCAGCTCTGCCACCCACTGGCACTGTTTGTACGTGGAAAGGAGCTCCTGAAAAACTGATTCTTTACTAGAACAGTGGAAAGGAATCACTTTCCCCTTCTCTTTGCCTCTCCTCTGTCAGATGCCTGACTGAAGAGATGCGGTTTTTGTTTCTCATCTAGTTTGGAACCTGTGGTTTTTGTGGCAGGCACTTTGTGTGAGCCCAGCTACACCACCAGGTGCCTGACTAAAACAGAGAACACTCTGCACAGCAACAAAACACTGTGAAATACTGCATTTGTCTTAATTAGTTATTGCCAAAACCCCTTGAAGTTATTTAGGCTCCTGTCTGCTATGCAGATGTAATTTATCAAGCATTATAGAGAGGCCAACTCTTAAGTCTATGTGCTGAAGTTAATTTTTGTGATTTATGGTGTTGCTTTTGAACTTGAGGAAAATCTATTTTCATTGTCCAGTTCCAAGCTGTCAGATTTTCATCTTCATTTCCCAACTAATCAGTCAAGGTGCAAATACTGATAATTAACACTGTTCAGCGAGAGACTGCTTGTTCCTTCTGTTTCAAATGAGTTTATTGTTTGGTTACCATTTTGGGGAAGATCTATGGTAAGGGAACAATAACTTGCTTTGGGAATTAATTTAGAGAGGTACTTGTACCTAAATCGACCACTAAACAGAGAAGAAATACTAGCTGTGTTATTAGGGACACAGTGACAAAGTGTGTAATCATGCAACTATGCTAGCAATAGTGCACAGATTCCAATAAAAAATCAGCCTTTAAATAAGGAGACATGTAAGGGAATGTGTAATAAAAACTGCTTTTGGCAGAATAAGGTATGCTAGGTTACTCTTTTTATTGTATTTTATGACAGTACTGATTTTTCAGCATCTTTTATTTGTTATTAATACCTGTTCTGATGTATTATTAAGAGGGAAAGAAAACTTAGAGATTATGTCTTTCCAGGGAAGTCACTGAACAAAGGCCCTCTCCACTCCACTCTCCACATGTAGTGAAGATTTTGACAACTGCTCCCAGCAGTCTGCTGCTGCCGAGTTGTGCTGTGTCTGCAGAAGGGGAGGAGTGGCAGCAATATTTCCCCTTTCATGAACTGGCTTTTTAGAATTCCTTCATGCCTACAAGTGGGATTGCATTTTGAAAAAAGAGTGCCACAATCAATTCCTTTCCTGAGAAACTGGCCCAAACCTCTTTTCTGCTCTAAAATTTCAAATTTCTTTTATTCAGTTAACTAATGAACTTTGCTGTCTAAAGGTTTGTTTAAACCACAGGTTTTTTGCATTGTTTGTTTGCAGTTATGGCAGGGGAAAAGGCTATTTAGGCTCATGACAAAATATTTTGACTAGCCTCTTCCTACTTAGTCATTTGTTTGTCCTCAGTATATATTTATCGTGAATTGTCTTCCCAAGAGATTAAAACCAAGATGGTAACTTTCACTAGCTGATCTTTGTTGCCATTAAACTGTGTTCTGATCCAGGAGGTTCTGTACAAAGTGGGTTTGTCAGACTGGGTCTAAAATTTGGGGAAATAATATCATTACCACAAGACATCAGAAAAAAAGCCCAATAACTTCATTGCAAGACATTTAGTGTTGCTAAGAGACGGAATGTAATTATCTGCCAATTTGTTTACCATTCCCAAACACTTGGAAGGGGGAGAACTGTGGGCTGCCCTGAATGCTAAGCTATGCACAAAACAAGCTGAATGCATTTTCTCGTCAAATGGAGTTTTAAGGATATTTGGAAGTGACATGAGAGCTTTGACCTCTGTTTTTTTCCTAAATGTCTAATATCAGTTATTTTCATTTCCCTCTCACTCCCAAAATCTACTTTAC
This sequence comes from Vireo altiloquus, assembly GCA_013396875.1. Taxonomy (NCBI): domain Eukaryota; kingdom Metazoa; phylum Chordata; class Aves; order Passeriformes; family Vireonidae; genus Vireo; species Vireo altiloquus. The sequence goes on along the minus strand of VZRF01013837.1, from coordinate 24,325 downwards.
ATTGCATGCATATTAACTGATAATACAAAAAAAAAAAAGTGAAAAAAGAATTTATTGAAATATGCAGTTTTTCTAGCAAGAGAATTAACAGCTGTGCTTACTTGAAAATTATACATTCTTTAAAAGTAGCAGTGTTTGGTGTTCCAGTGTTATGATGCCATTATTAATGTATGCTGATGTTAATGTAAGGTTGACCCGCATGTGTTATTGCCTCATTTTATGCTTCTTTTTCTAAAATGTTTTGTGTTGATTTGCACTTTGAGATAAGTATTGCAATTAACTTTGGGTGCAAATTAAGTTTGTGCCACAATGAATTAATTTCCCTGTCTCACCATGGCTATCATGTAGGCAATATAAGATTCATGCCATCCTAAGCTATTTATTTTCTTGGGTTTAAAGGCATGAATCTGATAAATTAAATACGGGCAGTAAATAGAAAGAAGCAGAAGTTTCTGCCCCTGTTTTCAGAGCAGTAACTTCTTCCATTGCTCTTTCTTTAACGGAAATAAAGATTGACTTTTAGCCAGTGTGAAACCCTAGATGCAAAATTGAAGAACTCCCCACAATACTAAAGGAATATGAGCTTCTGATCAGCCTAAGAGTAAGCTCAAATCCGTGTTTGCGTTCAGTCAGTAGTTCTGATAATGTAGTGCTGATAGAGATGCATTGCTGTTGTGTGGGATGTTACTCTAGGAAGGTTGGGACAAGTTGTCCTGGACTATGTTCTTTTGCCTCTGTACCTTGCCCCAGCAGGGGCTGTGAGTCTTTTGCTTCACTGAAGTTCATTGGGATGCATGAGAATAGATGTTTTTAACCAAGTTTCAGCAATGCCAAACTGCAGATCCTTTCCCCATAAAAATTGCCCCAGATCAACTTTATCTGGCAAGTCCTTCTTTTTAGAGACTGGGAGCCTCTCACCTCTGAGCCAGCAAGTTGGGAAAGGACACTGGATTTTAGGGAGGCAGCATTGGCCCCTCAGTGTCACTCTGGCTCATTCTCTGATCCTCGCGGCTGCAAAAGGATTCTTGGTTAAGTTCTGAGGAAATCCCTCTTTTGAAGCATGCTTCAGAAACCACAAGGCTGAAGGCACGCTGGCCTGTGTCACAAGTCATTCTTTTCACTTCCACTGGAGTCAGTTCAACAGCAGCAATCTGTATTTGGTAGCTAAATGATTAAGTCCCAGTTTTTCCCCTGACACCTGCTGACTGCTCTGGAAGGCTGTCTCAGGCCATGGGAGCTCAGCAAGGGCTTTCTGGTGGTTGCTTCTTCTCTTTGTGGGGTCCCAGTGATCTTCAATTGGCTCCCACGTGTAACACTGAGGGGCTGCCTAAAAGAGAAGGGGATGAGTCTCTGACAGTGGAGTCTGTCCCAGGGGCATCTATTGTGACTGCACTGCCACCCCTGAGTGTTGTGTCCTGCTGCAGAAGCCTTGAGATTAAGGAGAGGCCATGCCATGAAGGGCTTTGCTGCAAACATTCTGGTTTGTTTTGATTTTACATGTCAATTTTTGTTCTACTTCACACTAAACATGTAGTCAGGAAAAACAGGGTAGATAAATTATATTCCTTTAGACATCTCAACTTCTGGATGCCCAATTATTGAGAAAATAATTGAAATCAGTATTTTCAAAATAATTAAATCAGTAACATTTCCCCCCTCTCTGTACGGAATCTCTTTTATTTTTTCTATTTTTTTTCCTTTCATTTTTTCAGAATTACTTTGGGGTGTTCTTTGAGAGCAAATGAAATGCAGTGACAGAAAATCAGAAAGGGAGGTTGGTTGTTTCTAACCTTTTTTTGTCCCTTTCATGTAAATAAGGGGAAGGAAAAAGCTTTTTTCAGTCTTTAATGGCAAGGCCATCAGAACTGCATATTTATTGTAGACCTATAATAAAGTGCCTTGTAAATGACTGGAATGCACACTCTGGTGATGTTGATGACACAAGGTGATGCTGTTCAGTGATTTTAGTCGATACCTCTTTGCAAAAGAGACCTTAAGATTTGTCTTAATATATGGCTATTTATATTTTTATTTGTTAAAGGAATGTAAATAATTGTTCAGTGCACATTAACAGTTAGTTGACATGTATACATGTTAACTGCAGTAGTCCAGTTCCTGAGACAATGCATAACAAGTAGTATTTTTCTTCTAGCACAGCTCCTGCTGTACAGTCTAACTAAACCTCCAATTGCAAGGTCAATTCCATGACTAATTGGCATACAGTTGATTTTCCATGTGAAAATAAACAATACTTTGCCATTAATTTTTTGAATAATTTTTTAGGAAGTCTTTTATCATTCCATATGTTTGTTTATACCATGATCTCTTCTCTCTAAGACAGAATAAAATGCTTCTGCTTTTGGTGGAAAAAGCTGTCAGTGTGCCTGCTGGCCTTTAGTATGCTTGGCACGTTTGTTGTGCTTTTTTGGTGCTTGATTGTGTCTGTTTGATTTCACAAAGTTGTACTAGTCTGCCTCGAGGTTTCTATGGTGTGAGAAATTCCACATGACCAGCAGAGGTGATCACTTGAGCTCAAGGCTCAGTGGTCTCTGTCCCTATCAGCCATTGTCCAGGATATGTTTTATGGGTCAGAACAACCAACAGTTGCTTGGTACTTGGCTTTGCTGCTTATGCAGTAGCTGGCATGCACATAAATAGTGTTGTGGTGCCTCCTGCTCCCTGAGCCAGACAGAAGGGAGGCAAGGGAATGCAAAGGCTGGGGGATGGTGTTCTAGGAGGTGGCCTGGATGGAAAGCTCTACAGCTGGGGTTCTCTGGCAGAGGACAAATCCCATCACAGCGTGAACCCAGGGTACGAGGCAGAGCTGTTTTTCTCAGTGTTATAGCTAAGCTTTGCCCTGTGTTCCAGGAGAGAGGTGCTGCCACCAGGCATGGGCCTGCAGCTCCCGAGGAAAGGCATTTGTACAAATAAAAACACGACAACAGGAGCTTTCTTTCAGCCCTTTTACTGTGTTTAGAACAAGCATTGCACGAGTCCAGGTGTCTGCTGGACTCTACGAGGTTCTATTTTAATGATGAGAATATACTTCATACAGGAGTCAGAGGATTTTTTTGGTGGTTGGAACACAGCTCTGACTGCTTACAGTAGTGTTTGTACACAGGTTGTGCAATGATCTTTACTAAATAAAGTAACATATAAAATATGATGGCTGTAAAATATGATGGCTCTCAGCATATTAGCCTTTGAATACATTGGAGCTCCCATGTAAAAGAAAAGGAAATTCAGATGTGCTTTTTTTATAAAGAACTGATACACACATATAAGGGTCTTGAGACCATACACTTTCCTCCTGTTGATGGAGGATGAAATATCAGGACAAATTTGTAAACTGGAAAAATTTTTCTCTTTCTAACTTAGTTTCTTTTTTGTTGGAGAAGTTACCTCCTCTAGAAAGTTCCATCAGCGTGTCTGCTACTTTCTTATCACACCTAAAGAGCTTATTAGGCCCGTGTGTATTCTAGTCAGCTCTAGCAGAAATACTGCATAATGCTTCTTTTTCTGTTTCTAATCTGTATGGCCCAGCAAGAGCATGCTGAGAGTTAGAATCTGCCTGCTTTAAAATCTACAGATGGAGATCCCCACAATTTTCCCTTGTTACTGAACAGAGCTCAAGAATTGTGGTCTGAAGAAGATGAGATCAAATCAAGGCATAGAAACACATAAGATAAATCATAGAAAAATAAAAATATTTTACATGTTTAGAATACTCCTGGTCTAATACCTCCAAATGTAGCAAATAATAACCCAGCATCTATTGTCTTTGTGCTTTCTAGCTCTACAGATCATTAGGGAATAACTAAGTCTACCATGAGAAACGCTTTCTCAGCTTCACAGTTCTGTTTTACTCCTACAAAATAATTGTGATGAATTGAAAAAGTATTGAGTATACTTTTAAAAATGTGGACTTTTAAAATTCAGATTTGTAGAAAATTCTGCCTCTTTCAAATTTTTCTCTTGAACTAAAACCAAACTCAGAGTTGTTTGCTTTTATTTGTTTGGTTTTTTTTTCTTTCCTGTGAAATGAATTTAAAAGGCAATGTCCAAATTTTTTCTTTCTATGTATAGTTTTAAAATACTGAAATTAAAGGTCACTTCATGCTGAAACATCTACATGTTAAAAACTTCAACTGTGACCGCTGAATATGGATTCAGTGGATATGCTCACTTTTAAGTTGTTTCTTGACCTAAAACGCTATCAGAAGTGGTACAGGCTGCAGATGGCCTAGCTTTCAGCAAAATCTTTCATCATCTTCTCACATAAGGTGAGATTCCAGATTAAATATGGTAAAAATGTAGGAGTGGGATAGAAAAATCCCAAAACCCAACCAAACCAACCAACCTACTGGAAACATTCAGCCTACTTAAACACTCACCCATATCTGCTGTCCCTGTAAGGCAGTTAATCTCCAGATCCTTTGGATCCTTCTGTCTTGTGGGTTTACTGTGCTGGTGACAGCAAGAAAATGTGCCTATGTGGGCTTTCAGTCAAGTGCATAAGGAGTAGTTTTGGGACAGTAAAAGGGGGCCTGAGCTGGGATGCACCTCACAGACACATCATCTGAAGGCCAAAGTCATTGATCCACATTTATTTCCATGTGCTTCATGAACAGTCATTGATTTAAGGTGCCACTTGCTCCACAGTTCTTGTCAGCCTGCTGGAAGAAACTCTCCACCACCAGAGGCAATGAAGCAGAAATAGGAGAACAGAGAGAGGCAGCAGAGGAATTGGAATTTTCAGTTGTTTTCTGCCAAAACAAAAGGAACAGGGTGGTCAGATATACTTGTGTGTTAGCAATTTGCAGTCCTACAACTCACTCTTTCCATTTCTTGGTTTGGGAACTGGAAGTCATTTCTCCTATGTCCTCTGTAGCATGTGGAAACCTTCTGTCAATTCTCAAAAAAAAAAAAAAAAAGATGTCTAAGAAGATCTAAGATTAATCTCTCTAGCAAGTTATAGTGCTAGGTTGTGCATTGAGGAAGGCCTTTTAATTTCATTGAAAGCGCAAATTGAATTTTGTTTCATTTAAAATATTTAATTTTTGTTTCTTTGCCTTCATTCCTGACCTAACTCCAGGACTGTTAATATTACTGTTATTATTTGCATAGCTGAGTTTTTATTTTTCCCATTTTTTTGTCACGTGGATCAAAGCAGGAGAGCAGATGTACACTCAAAGAAAATTAAGGTGCTTGTTTGCTAAAGGTAGCTTGTCCTAGACAGACTGGTTTTGGACAATCCCAATGCTTCAAGAGACTTGCAGCCTGCAAAGTTTAGATGAACTCCTTGTTGTGTTGGCAGTTTTATGTGTGTGTTGAGCATTGCAGTTCTGATGAATGCAAGGTTTTACAGGACACAACAGTCACCTTCTGGTTCGTCAAGTTGGGGATCTTTTGGCTTTGCAAACCATATCTGTATCCTTGAGCAGATGGGGCTTAGATTCTTCCATTTTCAGATTAAATTTTGCACTATGTCCCAATGTAAATGCCTCCACCTATATGACCCAGGTGTTGAAGTTGTAGTAGAAGGTGCCCAGATAAACAGGATTGCCTGAATGTTTACTGCATGGCTGTAAGTAACTTAGAATTTGTAAGGGGATGCAGTCTCCATATGGTGCAGACCCCACAAGGCTTTTGGTTTAAGAGTCTGCAGTAGCCTTGAGACAGCTGAGGTGAGTGGAACTTGTTTAGAAGGGGAAACATGAAATGACAGCTTGAGAAAGAAATGCACTGCCTGCTCTTTTTCTCTCCTTCTCTGTGAAGTCAAAGCATTGATCTATTTTTAGTTTTAACTAAAACAAATTTCAGGTTGTTTAATCAAAATTGATTCTTTGCCTCCTCAGTGGTATCCTCAATTCGCAAGAGTTTTCAGTTTCTTCTCTGTGTTTATGAGATCACAAGATATAAAGATATCTAATCTTGTTGGTTTACCATTGTGTTTTTTAAAGCTTGGGATATCTATTAGAACCAGTCAAAGACCAGCAGATGTAATTTGATGAATAATTTGTTTGACAAGCAGTGGCAAAGTTCCTTAGATGATTCATACTCTCCGATTGCCTCACCTGAAGCTTTGTACTTGCTTTGCTTTCACTGCTGTGTTCTCATTTGTCTCTGCAATACTTTCTGCTGCCAGTGATGCAAATTTTCCCAGGCCTATGCATCCTTCTCCCTGTGTGTGCATAGGAAAGATTGGAGCATCCTAATCTGAGCATTTTGAGCCTGTGGTGGATAAGGATTTTACAGGATGAACTCGGAGCCCCCTCTGAGCCCACTCACCTGAACACAGAAGGGAAACAGGAGATTCAACTGTGCATTTTTTACAACAAATATCTCTCATAATCTGGTGAAGCATCCAGAGGAAATTTAACTTAATCCTAAAAGTAGCCAGTTTTCCCCCACTGCAGTTTTAGATTCTCATTGCAGACATGATTAAATATTTAATTTTGAGCCTAAAGGAAATAATTTTGGGAGTAGAGTTCTTACTCTCTTCATTTTTAAAAACACCAATATTTTTATTTATCAAGTGCCTCCAAGCATTAGAAGGAGAGAGATCTTCTCAACAAGGCACAGTTTGTGCCTATTTTTCATAAGATGGGATTTCCACTTATAGCAGCTGTGTTGCTATTCTTTTAGGGCTTTTATGCCTATTCATGGTGGAAACTGATAAGACAGTTTAGTATTTATCCTCTTCCTTGGAGACTGATGTTTTGATTTGGTTTTTTGTTGATTTTTAATGGGAATGTGTGATGAGTCTGTGGTCAGGTCACATTAGATCCATACTGGAAAAAAGCTTGTGTGGTCAAAAACCCTCCCAATTTTGTAATTATAATGAAGGCTTGTATGTCAGTTCTAATTGCTTCACGTGAACCATTTCCTGACCATGCTGATAACATATCCTATTGCAATAACCACATCTCAGCCATGGTAGAATACCTGTTGAACTGGGATAGTAGTTATAAAGAAAAAGAGAATGAAGCACTCACAACTGCAAAAGATATTAAATTTGCTTCCTCTTTAATTTCATTGTATTTGTCCAGATGAGAAACCAGAAATAGATTCCAACTGGATCTATTAATAAATAGATATTTAATCAATATATTCTCCCACTTTTCCAAACTCACAATTTGTCCTGATGCAGCGCAGGCTAGCATAAAATCTAATGCAACTTCCTTTATTTACTGGAGTAGCATTTGAGATGAACTTGTTCCTGAACTTAATTTGCAATAAACCCCTGGGGAAATGCTATTTTTTCATCTCTGCACGGTTTATTTGAGAGCAGCCTGTTGTATTTTGACAGTATTAGGGTAAGAATGCTGATGTAGGGGGTCCTGATTCAGCTCCTGTTCATTATCCGTTTGTACCCCGAATAAATAGTTCAGCTTGCCGTGAGCCATCACGCTGCCGAAGCTGCCAGAGACTGCAGCGAGCAAAACAAAAGGTCACGAGCACTCCAGGTCTTGTGGCACTACTGCAGCAATCCTTCCCTACAATTGCATAAGCAAGCAACAAATACAGCACAATCAGTCGCCTTTCTCAGCTCGGCACTGCGCGATCGTTAGCCGCTCTCTGCCGCGTGGAGTTGTTCCAGCCCGACGAAATCCCACCTGAGAAGTTGTTTGTCCTTGGGCTGCTGCAGCCGGTAGCTGCTTGCCGTGCTTTGAAGGTGTGAGAGGCTGCGGAGGAGCAGCTCGGCGCTGCTGACATCGCGTGCGAAGGCTGCGCTCAGCACACCCCGGGCGCTGTGCGGCAATGGTGTGTTAAACTCGCCGCTGGCTGCCCCCCGAGGGCTCGCTCGCAAAGCCGCCCTGCTCTCTGAGAGGATGTTCCCTCACTCACGCTCAGCCAAGTTTCATCTGGGATGCCCGGAAAAAGAGGGCGCTGAGAGGAGTTTCATTCTGCCTCGTGACTGCTGTGAAAGGGACGGAGATAAGCAGTGCCTGAAATCTGGAGGGATGCAGTGATAACGCCTCCATGTGCCTCTGACACCGGGGAGGAATTGGGTCAAGAGCAGCAGCGTGCTCCTCTGATGTGAGCATGATGGAGATCTGGCTGCTTGCTTGCTGCAGGTTTTTCACAAGTTTCTGTAAACTTTGGGTGCCATCAAAGAGAGCAGGGTACCTAGACTTTAAGTCCAACCAAGAAGAACAATTTTTGTGTGCCACTACTACCTCCCATGTGGAAGATTTTTGTGTATAGTGATAAATTAGTTTCAGATTCCTTGGTTAAACCAGGCTATAGAGTAACATCTTCAAGAAAAGCGGCTATGTTATAAAATGTCAAGTTTGGATTAATTTCCCAAGCATTTTAAAACACTTCAAAATTAAATATTTTAAATTTCTGGTCATGTTCATTCACTTACTGGGGTGTTTTAGATATTCTCTCTCTCCCAGACAACTCAAAAATAATGACTCCTTTTAAAGGCACTGTGATTGGCAGGACTATTCCTAAAGTATTATGTGGTAGGTAATTTCCACCCATATTCTCTTTTCAGACTTGGGATTGATAGGATAGGTGCCAAGCTGTCACATTATAGCCTTTGGTAATTAAAATATAGGATGGCATTAGTATTGGTTCTGGATAATTACTTGTTTTTTGAGCAAAGCTTTGACAGACAATATTATGGAAGGTCTCCAGAAATTTGATTTAAAAAGCTCCTCTCATGCCACAGAAAACAGAGATTATATTTTGCAGGTAGGGTTATTTGGAGACCAGTTGGTACCATTTAATGTAGGAGATGGTTGAATGATTTGTGGAAAATAAGGTTATCTGACAAATTCAGCCCATATTTCAGTTAATAAATAATTCATAAGCTAGTCGTGACTTCCACAATGCATTCATTATTCATAAGGGCTCACTGAATAATTTGTGCAAACAAATTTCAGCCTATAGAGTGCCCGTGAGTTGTTTTGTGCTTGTTATTCTTTGTGTGTGATTGTGGTGTTTGGTTCTATTTTCTTACTATACAAAACTTTTAAGTTGGAGGGTAGTAGATAACATTGAATACTTCCCAAAGCGAACGGAATCCTTTCCTGTGTGAGACAAAAAGTATTTATGTCATGCTTTGCCAGTGTTGATTTTAACATAAAAGCGTTGTTGGGGCTGGAGGTGTTTACATCTTCAAGCAGAAGCCCACATAGATGTGGTTCAGTTGGGCTTAAAACTGTAATTCCAAACACCAAGTGTTGCCCAGTTCTACATGCATTTTCTCAGGAAGTGTTTTTTTTCCCAACTGGATGTCTTTCCTTCCTCTTTGTTTGTGATTTTTTTTTTGTGTTTTTTGTTTGCTTGCTTTTTTTGTTTTCTTCCTGCAATTGAATTTTTGCATGTGCTTCTTTGCTGCTTTCCTTCTTGTGAAAATTGCAATTCATCTGATTTCCAGGGGAGTTGGATATTGAGGAAGTGAAAAGGGATGAGGAGTAGGAGATGGTAGCAGGAATATGAATAACAGTAAAAAAAATCTCCTGCAAATTATATATATGTTTCAAAAGTCTCCAATAAGAGGGCTTGTGCTGATGTAAATAAATTCTCTGCTCCTCCTAAATCAAACAAGAGCTTAAGAGGGGGCAGAGGGGGAGTGTATCCTGTTGTCCAGAGGAAGAAGGCTGGAGAGACTTGTTTGAACTCCCCTGCTATAAGCAGTACTTTAAAGGACAAGAAATTACCAAATTAGGGCTTTGGGGAGAAGGATTTTCTTTTCTCTCTGCTGTTGTTACAAAATGAAACCTGAAGAAACCTGTTTTCCTTTGCTTCCCTCCCCACCTTTGCCTGCTTCCTATACTCAGAGTGTGAACTCCTTGCAGAAGTGACCATGTCTCATGGTGGTTGTGCCCACAGAGTTGTGTGAGGGATGCCGGAGGCAGCAGCACTGGAGCATCCTGCCTGCAGACACAGTGGGACTGGTGGGGTATATCCTCTGCACCTCCTGAGAAAGGTTGCTTGGGGTTTTTTTTCATCACCTAAAGCTGAAAGCTGCTGGATGAAAGGTCATTGATCATGTTAGGAGTCTCAGACTGATTTTCTTCCTTTATATCTGGTCATACCTTTTTTAATAATGGAAAAATATCTAAATATAAAATGGAGGTAGCACTCCTTAATTGCAGATTCTGAGACAGACTGAAGTTCAGAAGCCATATAATTCTGTTACCTGTAGGAAAACAACTGGAATCAAGTTTTCAGTTTTCATTAGAGAGAGAAGATGAGTTATGAACAGAGTTAATAAGGTACTCCTTGAGCAGCTGTGGAGATGTAAATTTTGAGGCAATAGACCATTTTTTCAGTAGCTTGGGTTAACAGCTTGTTAACTCTAGTGTGATTCAAAGTGATACCGAGCTGGTTTATTTGGAGAGGGAATAGAATATGGTTTAAAACTGCTACTTATATGTGCACATTTAATGTCCCATGGTTTTGGTTATTGTGGGCATCAGATGTCTTTTGCATCAGACATCTGGAATGACAAGCAAACTCCAGTTTTTGTGTATACATCTCTGTGTTCATAGGTACAGGGGGTGGAGTCCCAGAGTTAGTAATGTGCATCTTGATGAGAAAAACATTCACACACATCCTAATTATTCCTGTTTAGAAAGCAATAAAGAATAATGTTGTCTGATATTTGTACAACTGCACCATCCAGAAGCTCTGAGGAAGATTAAACAAGCCTCATGCTTCACACTAGAATGCCATTTCTGAAGGCCTGGGTATTGAGTGCAGCTCCTGAGAAAATCTGAGGGGCTGGCTATTTGAGATTGTATTTGGATGCTAGAATTAAGTTAGAGGATTCCTGTGAGATGTGTGATGCTCAAGTTGCATTCCTCAGGCAGTGTCTGTTTCTGTGTGGTGTTTGAGATGTTGGGAGGAGAATCCAGATGGTTTGTTCAGGGGGTCTGAATACCTCTGACCTACTAGAATGAAAACTGGAGACTCAGCTATTATGTAAAGCTGTAATTTTGGGATGACAATCCCTGCTTGGTATCAGACACAAGATGGTGACCTCTTATCATCATTGCATCAGACAGCGATTGTTGTGGTAGAAATTAGTTCCCTCGTTAACACCCACTGGTTCCTCACTTGCAAGGAGAGTAGAAATGAGAGTCCTCGTTGCCATCATTGGATGTTGGCCCAGTTTCTAAATTAAAAACATATTCCATATGTGAGTTTAGGCACTGAACCTTGGTGTTTGGCCTACAGTCATAACTCCCTGGATCCAGACAGCTCTCAAAAATTTGGAAAAATTTAATTGAAGATCTAAATCTGGACTCAATTTTCACTGCCTGTTAGATGCTTTCATAAGCTTTGCCTGTCTCTTAGCCACAGAAATAAAACTGTGTTTTCCAAATAGGAGGTAACCAGTTGTTCTGCTGGAATGGGTTGAGATAGTTCCAAAAGTAAACCTTCCAAGGTAGGAACAGAGCATATTTGTATCTGTATGTTTACTGAAAAGAAATTTCTGTTGTGCCTCCAAATAAAAAAGTTGGTTTTAACCCAAACTGTAACATTGCTGCCTGCTGAAGAACTTTTGAGCTATGAAAGAAGAAAAGGGGAGGTAGAACTTAAGCCAATTTTGCTGTCAAAACTAGGTGCTTCCTAAAGCTGCAGCCCCACTGCAAAAGGATATAGACCACCATGAAGAAGGTACTCTCTTTTGTAGTACTCATTTTGTCTGAAAGGAAAAAGCAAATGTCTTTATTAAAGAGCTCATCTTTTACAAGCCCTCAGTTCACCTTCAATACTTGAATATGTACCAGTAATAATGATTACAGCTGAAGAGATGCCATTATGCCATATGTCCTTTTATTTGTCTCTAGGGAGTATTTGCAAGTACACAGAGATAAGTGGAAGTTACTGCTATGATAATCAAACCATGTATGTCCTATGGTATATATATAGAAATTATGTATTATTTAATAAAAAAGCTTTTTTAAAATTAAGCAACATTTCATTTTAAAACATATATAGGCTTACATGTATCTCTTACATCTGATATGTAAGATTAAATAAATATATGTGTCATGGAGAGGGCCAAAATCCTGTATGCAGTAGCTGAAGATTATGTGATCAGATCTGGAGCCCCCCAAAAATTTCTATATGTCCTCTCACATACTGTGCTTGAATTATCATATTTCGTTCTCCCTCTGCTTTAAATGGGTGCTAATCAACTGTATAATTTAATTGGCAGCACTTACATTGCTTACGTTATCAGTCCATATTTTTTACTAAATTCTGTCCTCCTTATGTCTAAAAAAAAAATACAAGTTTCTTAACAGAGAAATTCACAACTGGACACTTCTGATCCCCCAGTCAATAACAGAGAATGGAATTAATTGAATTTATTCTTTGTGTTCTCGGTCTAGATTTTCTCTTTTCTAAAGATTTGTTTTAAAGCTTATAGTCTACCTACTAAGAATACACATATATAAACGATTTTAGTGGAAGAAGAAAGCTCTTTCATTGTACTCTGCCTTCCTCTTCAAGAAGTTATTAATCTAAAATCTATACCTTTTTATTTTGCCAGATTTGATCAGTTCAAGACATTTACAGAATATTCCTTCTTGATTACTCCTAAATGTTTTCTTGGATGAAAATACAATCATTCTCCAGGTAGCAGGAAGGTATATCCCTACCTACCTCAGGCCAGAATAGCCTTGAAACAAGAAATCCTTATTGAAAGAACTTCTGACCTAATCCTAAACCGAGAAGAGGAATCACTTTGTGGCTAAAATCTAGATTTTAACTATGCATAAGTTGAATAAAGTAGGAATTGGCTAATTGACACTGGCCCAAAGAACGGCAGAAAACAATGCAGGGCTTGTTCCTGCTGCATCCAGTTGATGGAAGGATTCTCACCTACACAAATAGAAACATAATCAAGCTCCAAATAACTCTGGTATTTTAGCAACTGTTTGTTTGGGTTTTCCTTTCTTTCTTTTCTCTCCTCCTGACAATCTACCTGTCAGGAAACTAACCTGCTGTTTAATCTAATTATGTGTTTACATTTATTAATCAATTTGAATATACATTTTCCTTAGTGTGACATTCTCCCCCCTTGTCTCCTCCCCCACATCTAAGTTGACATCATTCAAAATGATAAGTATCTTCCTTCCTTTTTCACTTGAGAAAGTGGCACAGAACTTAAAGCACTTCAAAGAGATTGTTATCTCTCCATAGCTGTTGTATAATTAAACATCATCCTCCCCATACCTATGTGCATTCTCCTTGATCTTTAAGTAAGAAAACAAAAAGAAGAAGCATCTCCTGTGTTTGTCTCCTCTAACAGATGAGCATTAGCTTTTCACCTTTCTGCTGTAAACTGAGTCGCTTTGTTGGAAAGAAGCTGAACTAGGGCGAAAAGATTTGCATGCTGCTACAGAAAGCTACTAATAGAATCTCTCTACCAATTGATTAAATTGTGAGGATGTGTGATTAATGATAGCTTGGTCAAATGTGACCTTTTAAATATAGGATAGGATGTGTGCAGTGACTTGCATGATTTAAAGTGGAGTTTTAAGCTGTGGACAAGGGGATGCTTTGCTTGTCCGTTTTGCTCAGCATGTCTCAAATAGGTTTTAGCTGTAGCAAATTAGGCAGAGCTAGATGAAATGAAAGCCACCTCCGGCTGAATTATCCAACATAAAACAGCTTTAGCATACTATTTTTAGATTTAAATATTCCTGTTTCATGGTGGGAGATGCCAAAGTTAATCTGCTTATGAAGATTCAGACTTCTGAAGTTTCCACATGGGGTCTGCTCAAGAAAATAAAATTTCTTTTAGTATTTTAAACAAATTTAACTTTGGATTTTTAATTTAGCTAGAGGAGGCAAATTGCTATCCAGGATCACATTTTGGTATGGTAGATAAATCCTTACTGAGCCAAATTTTCAAGCACATAAACTCGGATTGTGCCACCAGCTTCGATGAAGTGACAGGATTTCTGCTGTCAGCCAAGGAATTTTCTTCTCTGGAATCAGTCAGTGCAAGTGGTAGGTGAGGGGAAAGGATGACATGGCACTAGACACTCCTTATTTTCAGCTATTTCTGCAAAAAGTAAAAAAAAGCCTGATGAAAGGTGTTCAAAAATATCTCTTGCCTTAGATGAGATGACAGTAGACTGACTGTATGGAACTGTAACAGTCGAGTCACAGGAGACAGCACTCACTGCAGTAGGGTCTAATGAACGCTTCTGCTAAAAGCTCGTTAATGTTTGAGCTCTAATTCATTGTTATATATAACATAACTATTAGTGCTGCTGATCTACAGCAGAGGGCTGAATGTGCAAATAACTTTTCCTCTAGTCTGGAACTAAATGTTGCTGGCCTGGCTGCAATCCCAGCTGGCTGGTTAAAGAAACATGTCAAGGGATCACAGGAATATAGACATCACTGGTGCATTTGGAATTAAAGCTTGCTCTCAGCTCTTGATTCTTTTTCTCCTTAAACATTTCCAGCACAGTGCAGTGTGGATAACTTTTTAGCACAAAGAACCTGTCCAAGCAAGTGTCTGAAGTATGGTTTCAGATGGGTTTTCTCTAAGGAAAATATTTGTCTTTAAATCTTTTCAGCTCTAATTAAGCCTGCATACCTACATTTCATGTCTGTGTGAGCTGTAATTGCTAACATTTGCACAGAGGAGCAAATGAGGAGCTGCCACAGCTACTTTGTAAAATGCAAGCGAGCAGAATCCAGCAGCCAGGCCCAGTCAGTTTTAATGACTGACTGACTGGATCTCTCAAAAAAAGGATGGAGCTCTCCTGCATCTGGACTCTGCTCAAAATAAATGTGCCTTTGCTTGAGAACTGGGGATTGCAAGCTCTTCTTCCCTTCAGGGATTAGACTGCTTTTTGCAGCACTGCCAGGGGAACCTTGGGAAAGGGTCATGCTTGGGAAGGAACTGCAGCCACACGGCCAAGATGCCTTCACTTCCCTCCCAGTCCATGATGGAGTTACCAAAACACAAGGTTGGGCTATCAACTTGGTGTAACAGCTACAGAAACAAGGCAGGGAGGGAGGGAGGAGAAGTAGTTGTACCTGGTTGGATAGAGCAGAATCAATTCTTGTCTTGGCTTCAGTCCTGCTGTGCCCTGGTCCTGCCTGTCCTGCTGGTGCAACAGGTACCTGTGGGTGTGGTGGAGTTCTCTTATCCCCACTTTCCCTCTTCCTTTGAGGCAGTAGAAGCTGCTTGCTAATAGGCCTATGGCAGAGGGAATGGACCTTAGCTCAATTATGCTGTGGATCCAAGCCTGAAGCAGAATGCTTCATTTCTTCTGTTTGTGGGTTGGCTTATTCTGGGTGAATGGATGAAACGAATCTCTGTGCAGCACGGATATGTGGGAGGTATGTGCCTTTCTGTCTCCAGGCAGTAGCTACCTTGCTTCTGGAATTGTCTTTTCAACCTGATTTTTCACCTTGGCTGGCTATCTGTGTAAGTGAAGCCCATAGTTTGGGATTGAGTTATACTACTGAAATATTACTGATGCGTTAAACTGGTGTGAAATCAGACTCTGGTTACTCATGTCAGCTCTCTGGGAGTAAGGAAGGAGCTGAATTGCTTCCATCCAACAGAATCAATTATTACATGCAAATCTGGTACCTTGTCTGAGACTTCAGAATAGACTTTACTGTCCTCAGGTGAGATACCAGGTCAGGTACATGAATCTCTACTAGTGAACAAAAACAACAAGTCTATTGCATCAGCTTTTATCTACCGTGGTTAAAATGGAATTTATTCTCTGGGGTTATTACTGTCACTCATTATTAAAGGTCTAATTAATGCTGTTGATTCTTTATTATTGGTTTAGAATTAATTTCTTATTTCCCACTTCACGAATGTTAGCTATGTAAAAACAAAGACTTTAATTAATTGAATGACTTAACTTTTCCAATATACATCAGGCCTGTTCTTTTCCACCCATGTATCCAGAAGGGCAGAATAAAAGTGACATATGGTAAAAGGAAGCAGAATGTCTTAGCTCAGGTCATTAAAGTGGTAATAATAAAGGCTTCACTAAATGGAAAATACCACCAGCCTACTCCAAACTGTCTTGATCCACACTCAATTCATTTTTATTGTTTATAGTGTTAATTATTTTGGAGAGTAAAAAAGTTTATATCAATTTAATTCATAGCATGGTTGTTAAATTGTAAATAACTAAAACTGCTGAAGCTTTTCCTCTAATAAAATTGTAATTGGCCTTTTAAAGTAACTGCACTTATAAATTTCCCTTTTTCTTTCCCCTCATACTTAACAGAGCAGAGATCCTTAACTGTCATAAGTCAGTGTCATTCTTTTAGTCCTGTGGAGTTCTCTAGCCTACAGCAGCTGGGAATCTGGCCCAAAGCAGGGCTGTGACAAGGGAAGAGAAACATCACCTCCAAGGTATTCAAGTATTGGATTGTTTCTCTGGGTGAAGTCAGTGCACTGCTACTTATAGAGGAGCAAAAAAGTAAATTACAATTGTTTGTACTCATTGAGATGGTTTACACACAGTGATAGAAATTTGGAGTAAAAATTATGGTTCCATTTTATAGCTGCTGCTGGTTACATGTTAAACTAGTTTAGTTAGCAAACAGAGCCAGTGGTAACTGTAATATCCTACTTCTCCTCAGGATGTGTAAGTACTGGCCTGCTGCTCCTTGGAGCACCTTCTGATCCACAGTGTACCTGATGTCAACAGTGTGCCTTCAAAATGGGGCATATCCCTGTATCCCATTTTAGTCCCATGGTTTGAATGTCCATAACTACACATTTGAACGGCCTGGGCACCTGCTGTGGAAAGACAAGAGCCTCCAAAGGGTGAATACTTTTATAAATGATGATATGAAGGATTAAGCCAGTCTTCTCAGGCAGTGTGTATGGTGAAGCAAAGAGATGAAGGGAAGTCTCACATATTTTGAATAGCCTGTCCTCTCCTTCATAGCAATCTTAGACTTTTCTGATGTTTTCTTTTTATTCTCTGTGCAATTTCGGATAGCAGCCATGCCTAGAGATCATTTCTTTCTTAAAATGACCTTAGATATAGTAATTCTTTTGTGCACAAGAATGCTTCAGGATTCTCTGCTTCCTACTGTCAATATATTTCTGGGGTTTGGCTGTGAAGTGTCTCTCTCTGTGGTTAATGTACTTCCAGGCTGCTTCATCTACAGACACTGCATTAAATATTGAGGCTTGTACGTTTAACCTTTACAGCTTTGCATGTGTACAGAAGATTTTATACATGAAAACACATTTCCAGATGCATTGATCCCATATTGTTGTGTTTGTACCCCCAAATTCCATGTACCTTTGTATTCTTACAGCAGGTGTGGGGTATTCTGGCAGCAATTTTCCCTGGGTGGGAGAGTGGCAGAAGCCCCAGGGTGAAGCACAGTCCTGGCACTTGACTCTGGTTTCAGGTGCTGGATTGTGCAAGTGCATCACCCAATTTCCCCACAGGATGTAGGGCAGGGCATCTCCCCCAGCAGAACCTCCATCTCCCTGTAAGAGTCTTGGGAAAGGCCACCACCCAAATATGTCACATAATGACACTGTCATAGCTGCAGTCTCCCAGTTGAACACAGAGAGCCATTTCTCCCATTGTAGACGTGGGAGTGTGTGGAAACACCAGAAATTGGCCTTTACATGTCAGATTGCAAGGAACCTGCTCTGGTGTCTAATTATTCCCAGTCTGCAGGCGGGCTGATTCCCCATAAATAGCACTTAGTCTTGTCTCAACCTGTAAAAAGTGGATGACAATTAACATTTTTTTTTCCCCAAGTATTTCATTTTGACAGCACTATAAACAAAAGCACTTCTATGCATCTTTCTTTGCTGAATTATTTATTTGAATGTAGATATGAATCATCGTTATTGCGGAATACAGTGCAGTCAGGTCCTACTACTAAAACATCAGTGTTAATTAGCTGGAAATAAAATTGTCAAAAATACTTGATTCTAATTAGGGTCTTTTTAATGTTTATACACTGTGGACTTGATCTTCCTCTCAATGACTGTGTAAATCTGGAATGCTTTCATTTCCTCTGGTATGGTGTTCATGCAAATAAGATGATAACTTTATGGCCTGTTCTAATGGTTATTATATGCTGTTAGCTAAATGAGAAAGCAGTTCAAACTTTAAATTGTTTGATTAAGTAAAATCAGTCTGCATGTTTTCTACTGCAAATCTAAAGCATAGAAATATAATCAGCTATATAATTCCAGAACTGTAGATCTGACCATATTCTGAAAAGTGATCACATACTCTTACCTGTTTTACATACAAGTACTCATGTATCATTAACTTACTCCTTTTCATAGCTGGAATTGTTCCGTTTGTGTGGCGAAAGTGTTAGAGCTGATCTGCACAATGAGCAATACTGTGTCGTAAGTGTTAAAACTTATCAAGCTTCTCTCAGGTTTCCCCACATAGTTCATTTTATCATTATTTTTCTCTTTGAAATCAACTATATTTTTTTCTTAAGTGAAGCTCAGTTACTTCTTGATATTTCCCACTTGCTCCCTATCCATTTTCCCATTTTTTCTCTTAATCAAAATACCCAATCCTGCATATTGCCTCTGCTTTGTACTTCTGTCCCAAGAGGTTTGCAGAATAACCTTTCGATGGATGGACCCAAAACTTACGTTTAAACCACATGTAAATGAGTTTGGATTTAGTATTTTACTCTGTGTTTGCACAATTGAGACAAAGTTTAGATTTGTACCTGAACCTTCCTGAGCTCTGAAATAGGTCACATCTAATGAACACCTCATCTTTGATAAGCAGGAATTTTTGAATCCTGAGTTGACTCTTACTAACTCCTGGTGATCAGCCTGGGACAACTGAGGCATTTCTGCAATTCCCTCAGTCCAGATTTACATGCTGTAGGCTTTTCTCTGTAAGGTCCATGCCCTCTACTTTATAAATGTAAAGATAGGCAAACAAAAAAATTCTTTTGTTTTTCTGAAATGAAAATGACTGTAAATCATAACTTCTTTTTGTTAAGAGTTAAATTCAAATGCAGTTGTGCCAAACTAACATGGTTGCAGGCGGTTAAGCTATTTATTTTTGCAGCTACTTAAGTAGAAGCTAAAGTTGAAAGCATTTTTTGCAGCAAATAGTTGACATGTTGTTTTTCTGCTTTATAAATTGCTTAAGGGGGGGCTTATGATTTTATTCATAAATTTATAAATTTGTTATAACTATTTGGATAATTCTGTGGCTAATCCTTGAGCTGTTAAATAGTTTATAAACTATTTACTTTTTATTTTGAGGATTTTAAGTTTAGAATTCAGAGGCTATCAAGTAGCTGGCTTCCTGTGCTCTTCACTAGCTCTGGATTCTTGCTTTTTCACGGTCTGTAGGATGAGTATTGGGACCTTTAAGAGCAATTGCAGTAGTAAAGAAATAAAAGTGACTTTAGTTTGCTTGATTTAGCAACACAGCATATTAGGTTTCTGGTAATGACCATCCCACTTGGAATCTTGCTGTCTGGGAATATTCTCTAATGTTTAGCCCTGAACCAGGTCTGAACAAGTCCCTGATCAGGGTGAATTACCTCAGATATTGACTGAGGGATTTGCTCACCCCAGGATCTCTGAGATCAGAAAAGAATAGCAACTGCTTTGCTGCTTAGCTGAGAACGAAATTAGAGAGGTTTTCTGAAGAAATGGATCATTTATTTTTGCACATAGGCCCTGAATTAATTGCCAGATTAAACTGTTTCCCTGTGTCAGCGTCCCTTGCTGTCCCAAGTTCTGCTTAATGGAGACTTGAGCAGGTTCTGTTGTGCTGCAGCCCCATTAGTACGATCTGGAGAGGCCATGTAGGGTGTCACAGATGTATAGTGACACATACATTTGTGTTTGATGAAATATGACCCAATAAATTGAGAGATTGCATTTATCACCTGTCTGAGGAGGCTGAGTAGGAAACGAGAGATGCTTAGCAAAGGGCTGTTCAGTGTGCTTAGGTTGTATCTCATTTCATTCCAGAAACTCCAACTCAGTCAATTCTGCTGCATTTAAGATGACTGTAATGAGGGATGTAATGTCTCTATGAATTACCCAAAAATCTTTTAAAAGCTCTGTCACTATTCTTTCCCTTGAGATTAAAGATGAATCTTGGGTATTTGCCATCTAGGAATCTAATTACCCGAGGTTATACATCGGTCAGTTAGAGATATTTTATGAAGGACAAGGGAATTGTTCTAGTGTTTGTAGAGTTAGAATTTAGGCACATTATTTCCCTGCAGATTGGTTTGGGGAGACAAAGCTAGGAAATTCCTAACAGGAAACTCCTGTTTCATGACATGATCCATCTCCTCAAGAGGGTCATCACCTCACCTGTGGGGCTTGATTGCATGAGGGCCTCAGACTGGGCAGTAGACAAGGCTCAAAGGATGTATTTCTGCATCCCAGAAAGCTGGTGGCAGTTTGCAGGTCCAAAGGTATTTCCTCTAGTTATAAAGCAAACTTCCCTTTCTAGGGGACATTTCTATATCTGAATAAAAAGAGTAAGGATGCTATCAGCCCTCCCCTTCACAGAGACAGCCTCATGCACTACAGCAGCAGCTTTGCAGCCCCATTATCTTCATTACTTTCCCTGCCTTTCCCAGGCTGCTCTGAACTCTACTCTCTGAGCAGCTCCCACTACTTCGGAGAATTTTAACTAACAAAATAGAGTTGCTCATACGGAGCAGGTAGTTTTGTCATTCTATGCTCCCTGTTTGGCTTGTCTTATTGACATTTCTCCCTGGCCAGTTCTTCCTGATTTTGTATGGTGCAGAATGGAAGGAAAGGGTCTCAATTGTCCAAAAGCAAGGTGAGGGCTTGTGGTTTATGTTTGCTGGCTTGAGTGGGTTATTGCAGCCATCCTCATTACCTTCCTGTTGGAGATGGCTAAATGACATGCATCCCCTCGCTAATTGCTGCAGTATGCTATCAGGCCTCACTGGCATGCTGGGCTTTACAATAATTTATTATAATTTTTCAAAGGCAATGGAATGGCTTATTGTGCTTTAATCGATTGTAAAAGAACACATCTAGAAAATATTTTCAAGTACTTTCAAGAAATATTATGACACTTTGTTGACAAGGTAACTCCATCTAGAAGCAACATGAGAAAAAACTGAAAAGACAGGGATTACTTTACTTTGAAAAAAGAGTAAAGAACATGTTTTATCATAATTCCATGACACTTCTTTGAGCTGAAACTAATGAACAGAAAGTTATAAAGGCTGTGGATTTTGATGCTTTTTACACTATATCCTAGGACCACAAGTTCCAATAATGATGTTAATGCTAAGTATGTTTTTTTATGTGTTGTGCACAAAAGTGCCTCATAGAACATTGGGAAAATAGACAGTTGTTTGATGGTTTCTACTAAGGAATACTTATACTATGCTTTTACAAGTAGTTTTCTCCTTAGAAAACAAGGCATTTTCTCCTTTTGCTAAAACACAACTTATCAAGCCTTGGTTTTTTTTCTAAATTACAGAAACCTATTTTTAAAGCATGGTTATTATCCAAAAATTTGCCATCTTGACCTGGTGAGCATGTGTAGCAAAAATGATTTGGTTTTCAGACTGAGTTGCCTGAACTATATTTCACACATTATAAGATCCATTAACACATACGAGTAGAAAAAACGTGGCCTTGAAAATGCTCTGCTTATACATATAGAAATCAACAGGCTGAGGTTTTTCACTTACCACATGTGATAGCCAACACAAAACTGGAGGAATTTTTTAATAATAATTAATTAAATTACCTGGGAGATAATGTAAACATAATTTAACATTTCATTTAATACTTTCTTGGCCTTTCTATAGCTGGGTTTTGATTTGAATTTTGATTTGTTTTTGGATCAATGAAGTGCTTCCATAAATACTAAACCTGTTTATTGTCAGACATAGTATCACATTCCTGTCCCATGGTTTTAGGGTGAAATGGAACCTTCAAGATAATGATCATACTTTTATTCCTACCACAGAAAAAGTTTATTTATTTGGCTTTGGCCCTCTTGTAAACATCCTAGTGCATAGGAATTGAGAAGAGAAATGCATAAGACATCTTTGTTGTTTATACATACAGTGATATTTACAAGATGTGGTTGCCCAAACCAGTGGCATAAAATTTGATCTAAGCACAGATGTAAGTTCTTAGGCTCAGCCTCAAGAATAAACAAAATGGCAAAATAGAAACTCAAGGAAATTATCATAGATTTAATATTCTGAAGTAGTTCAACTCGTTTTACCTGCTGTTTGACTTAAAACATCAGATCATCTTTCTCTATCAGAATGGCAATTTTTGTTTTGAAGAACTGCTTTTGTAGATGAGTTTTGTGAGGGAATGGTGGTCACTACAAGAAAAAGTCAGCAATTTCATGATGTGGTATCTAGAACATTGGAATTATTTCCTGACTCCAAACAAAGAAATTCTGAATACCATTCTTGTGCCGGCATTGAGAGCCATGTCAGCAGATCTAAATACAAACTCTGGGATTTTTTGTGAACTCGAGGCCCTGATCAAGTCATGTACTAAGGTGGGCCTGTATCAAAACACAGTAGGTGAGGATATTTGATCCTGATGTAGGTCAAACATGTTGCATGCTCCTGTACCATCACTGGGCTTTATGAAATACAATACAAAGTCTTATGTCTGAGCATTACATCTTGCCAAATAGGGTCATTTCATTGTCACTGCACTCATGGTCACTCTGGTAATTCTGGAGATACACAGAAGGTAAACATGGGTTTATGCCTTTCCTCAGTAGTGGGGTTGAGAGTAGAAGAGAAGAGAGTTCACTCTCTTGAACAGATGAATTTTATATCCAGTCCAGAGAGAGAACAAATGTCCTCCTATATGGAATATTGCCAGGTTGAGTTTGGATCTGAGCCCCGAAAATGCCTGATTTAATACTATGTTTTTTACAATTTATCCTGCCAGCTGATGTTTTACCAGTGGCACCATGTGTTTATATACAGGGTTATCCAAAGGGATGCCCATGACTTGTGTAGGTCGTGTTGTTGTAGTGATGTATTCCCAGTGCCAAACTGGACAGCTACTTCACCTAAAACTTGTGTCTGTCATCAGCTTGTGTCAGATTCCCTCCAGTATGTTTGGACTGTGCTTTAGGCTACATATATTTTAAGTAGCTATTGGTAATTTCAAGACCTACAATTTCCACTTTGACCAGGCTATGATTCCACGACCACTGTACTGTAGGAGCTGGAAGCCAAATCCAGCAGCACTTGTACGGACAATGACTTCTGCAGGGAACATGCTGCCTTTTAAAAGACCACACAGTTAACCTCTTATGAGTGTTGTTTGTGAAAGAGAGAACTGTGACTGTCATGTCTCGGGGTCTGACATTTGACAGCTCCACTCTTGGTTTCCAACCCAGGAATTTCTGTTTAGCCCTTTCTCAAACAGATTCAAGTGGTCTGTAAACAGGCTGAGGATGGGCACTGAGGAATCTCTTCTTGTACAGCTTCACCTCACCCGCCATGGTAAGGTGAAAGGTGCTGCTGCTACCAGCTCATCTCTGAGTTTTAAGTCCCTCACGAATGACACCTGTAACATGTTAGGCTTCTGGGAAAATATTACAACCAAAGCTCAGTCCAAAGAGCTGCCTCAGTTTATTAGAGAAGTTATGCAAAATTTTGTTTGGGGGAGGTTATTGGGGTTTTGTTCATTTGTTTGTTTGTTTTTTGTGTACCTCCTCACTGGCAGAGCATGAGATAAGGAAAAAGTCCTTGACTTAGGTTAAACACAACTTCACAAAGAACCAAAACATCAGTTTGTTATCAACACCATTCTCATTCTGAATCCAAAACACAGCTTGTAACAGCTACTGAGAAGAAATTAACTCCATCCCAGCTGGAACCAGGGCAGTGTCACAATGAAACTGATTTTGCATTGCTTTACTAGAAAGCATTGGACTATTCCCATTAAATGTACTGTATTAGGGATTTTACTATTAACTATGCATTGACACAGTATCTTATGTGAATGATCCAAATTTTAATGGTTTTATACTCTCTGTCAACATGATGTATCATAATTGATTTCTTGGACAAGTTACAAGCTGAGCGTAAATATTTAGTATTAATGAATGCAGATTTATTATGTGTATCTGCAGTGCAGCAAGTATACATCCATCCATGAAGCATCTTACTATGCTCAGGCCAGCACTTCTCCTTTGCTTCTTCATCTTCCTCTTCCTGTTTATCTGGCTTGTGGAAAACAAAATAACTTGTTTTTCTCCACCTGTTACTGATCCCCTTGGCACTTCACCATGTTTACTGGACACACTCTTGCATTTCTGTCTGTCATGTCTCTTGT